>JAWNPS010000160.1:7995000-8402500 GCA_035047385.1 Drosophila tripunctata | reverse complement strand
TTAGCGCCGTGCAACGACAGTCAAGAGATTGCCACAAACGACTCCACAAAGCAAACGTCTCAAACTGATGACTGCCTGCAAATACTCTCCCTCTCTCCCTCTCTCACTCTCTCACCCCCTCACTCACGCTGTGTCTCCCTCTCCCTCTTTTCGCTTTACTCCTCACATTTTTTGGCTAATAAATTCAAAAATTTTAAACGTTTTTCGGCAATTTTTGTCTGTCTTGCAGTCTGCTGCCTGCTGCCTGTTGACTGCTGCTGCCTTTTCGCCTTGGCAAATTTGAAACTCGTGAGAGATTTGTTTAGTTTCGGCTGCGTTGACGACGACAACGACAACAGGTTGCAGTGGCAGTCATAAAAAGGAAGCATTGAGTAAAGACTTTTATTTGCTTTTATTTCTATTGCCAGTTGCATGCGTAGCTCGCGTAACTGTAAATGCTGAATGGCGTTACCAAAAGTACTATGGATCAAATTTTTAAAAATATTATCAATAATTACAAATTCTATTTTTTTTTTAAGTATCAAACTATATTTTATAATAAAACATTAAAGAATTCATTGCTCTTATCCTAAATATATAGCATTGTTTTATGTAATTCTTAAAAAGAAGATCTGGTTATCTACTTCTAAAAATTTTTCATTTCCAACACATTTTTTTAATGAAAAATATTATTTTTAATGGCATTACCAAAGCACTATTGATCAAATTTACAAAATATTGTCAATAATTACAAATTCTATTTTGATTTAAAGTATCAATCCTTTTTTTTTAGAGTAATGGTAGTTGAAACATTAAATACCACTCGATAAAGGTTATTATATGAAGAACATAAAACTCGAAACGGGTTATGAATAGAATAGTTAGTAGTACAGATTTGAAGTGACAGTGGTTGAAAGTTTGTAGTGGGTCTGATCGGATTAGCAAAATTAATTTGCCTAATTAATTCAGACGAATCAATTTCACCATTTATTAGTGTGTGCATAAATATTACACCAAGCATGGTTCTACGATCAGACAGAGAGGAAAGATTGATAGTAAGTAAGAGTCTACTACGATAAGGAGGCAACCGGATGTTACGGTTCCAGTTAAGGCCCCTTAGAGCAAAGAGCAAAGAGCAAGAATTGTTTTTACACAGATTCTATTCTGTTTCCAATATTCAAGAATAGGATATACGAGTAAAGTATAAAGAGTTTTAGTTATGTAGGGAACGTTGAATTCTTTCGACCAGCGCTTTATAATAATATATAATAAAACATTAAAGGATTCATTGCTTTTATCCTAAAAATATAGTAATGTTTTATATAATCTGTATTATGTAATCTTAAAAAAAAAAGATAGATCTGTTATCTACTTATAAAAACATTTCATGCTCAACACATTTTTTAAATGAAAAATATTATTTAAAAAGGCAAAATCAGTTTTTTTTTTAAGACACTTTAAAGCTACTAGGGGAAAAGTTGCTGTTGAAAGTTTATGCTCAAATATAACACTTTTTACCCATAGTACAAAGGATGGGAGGGAGGTGTCTCCAGGTGTGAGGGTGCCACATTTGCCAATGGGTTGTTGCTTTTACTGTTGGCTCTGACTGACTGACTGACATTTTAATTAGTCGCTTACATGACAGTCGACTGTTTTGCCAAGGCTTAGCTTCAGTCTCAACTCTTGAATCTCGTGTCTGAGTCTGAGTCTGAAACTGAGTTTCGAATCCACACACAGAGTCCATTCACAGCTATGTTATTCATTATTCAAATGCTAATTTTCAAGTTAAGCAACAACAACAACAACAAGAAAAACTTTTAGCCAAATGTTGAGTAATTTTAATTGAGCAATTTGCGTGATTTTGATTTATATATTTTTCCATGCGAATTACGAGCAAATAAAATTTTAGTAAATTGGCGCAAATGTTGTTCACAATTCGTATGAGTTGTTGCTGTTGTTGTTGTTCTTGCTGTTGCTGCTGTTGTTGTTGTTGGCTGTAAATTGTAACTGCATATAGCGTTGCAACCTCATGTTGCAAGTTCTTCGTTCTGCTGATCACGCTTTTGAGGAAACACAGCAACAGCAAACAGCAACAATAACAATAACAACCAATAGCAACAGCAGCAACAGCAGCAACAACACAATTCCTGCTCCGCTCTCTTTCTCTCTCTCTCTCTCTCTCTCTCTCTCTCTCCCTATGTTCTTCTCTTACTCCTCACCCCCGCACTCTGTCATGGCCTGCAGCTGCTGCTGCTAGAGATTTTCTGCTGCAACTTAACAAGCTCGCCGCGTGCAAATGATGCTATTAAAGTGGCATTTAAAATTTAAGTTGCACTTAAATCGCACCTCTCGTTCAATGCTTCACAATGCCACACCACCCTTTCCCTCTCTCTCTCGCTCTCTCTCTCTCCCGCTCTTTCTTTTTTCTCACTCACTCACTTTTGATCTTTGAACAAATATACAAGTCGCTGCCAATTTCTTCCTCACACAAAAACAAGAAAGAAAATTTCAGTCGGGCATGCCGAACGTGTAATACCCTCTGAGCTTCGTTATCAATTATATGAGTTCAAATTGGAGTAGCTGCTGCAAGAACTTAATATGCACACATATTTGTATGTCTGTCTCGCTCTCGCTCACAGTGCAATGCACGTGGCTATGCATTGCTTGAAAGGAACGATCTTCGTTGTTTGACAAACTTTTTTAATTATAGTCCGATTTTGATGCAATTTTCACAATCGTTTGATATTATTTGAATGCAAATAAATGCTAAGTTACAAATTTATACGTTAAGAAATAAGTGAGCCAGCAGCAGGCAAAGTTACAAAGAAATGGTGCTTTTGGTGGGCGAAGGAGGCGTGGCAACCAAAAAATTTTGATGGCATTGTCTTTATATTGTATCTAGCAACCTGCATGCCTTGGTGACCCTAGGTGCCGTAGTTACCGAGATATTTGCCAAAAACCATGTATTTTTTCCGAGGTATGTCTGGTTTTTCGCTTATTGTGGGCGAATGGGGCGTGGCATCAAAAAAAAGGAAACAAACTTGTATTGACTGACTAAATATGTGATCAATACTGACCAAGTTTGAACTTGTAGCTCTTACCATCTCTGAGTTCTGTTTGTTCATACGGACAGACAGACGGACAGACAGACGGACAGACAGACGGACAGACAGACGGACATGGCTATATCGACTCGGCTGTTGATGCTGATCAAGAATATATATATACTTTATGGGGTCTGCCACGCCTCCTTCTGCCTGTTACATACTGTTCACAAACCCATTATACCCCTCAGAGGGTATAAAAAACAACAATGGCAACCACAACAACCACAACACCAACAACACCAACAACACCAACAACCACGACTTTCGGCCAGACTTTTTGCATATGTATGAAAGCATCTAATCTGCACGACTGTCCGCATCTAAGATGCCGCTTTCCGATTCACGTTGCTCGCTTAGATCGTCACCATTGCTGCCTTGGCATCGCCCCAATGTTGCTGATGTTGCTGCCTTGGCTATCAGCAGCAGCAGCAGCAACCACAACCATTTGGCCATTTGGCTAAACTGTCGACTGTTTTGCTGCTTTCCACCCAAAAACTGCGCAAATAATCAACAGCAACCACAGGCACAGCACAGCAGCAATTGTTGCTGCCAACACACACACGACACAACAGCAACAGCAGCAGCAGCAGCAGCAGCAACAGCAACAACAACAACTGCAATTGGCCAACTCTCTCAAATGTGTTACGGTCACAAATGCTTAACTTTTGGCTAATACTATGCTTGGTTTACCCGCTCCCCCCTACCCCCACCCCCTTCTCCGTTTTGTTGGCAACTCCTTCACGCCTCAAGTTGCTGTTGCTGTTGTTGCTGTTGTAGTTGCACTGCGCATACGATTTCATAGATAAAACATTCTATTTGGCAATTAATTGGCGTTTTGTTAGTTTTCCAGTTGAATTTGTATAAATGTTTTTTTTTACTCAGTTGCTGTTGTTGTTGTTGTTGCTGTTGCTGTTGTCAGTGATGTCATTTTTGTTTTTGAGCAAAAACAGCTAGTTTGACGAAAAAAAACGGCTTAAAACCGCTAAATCCCTGTGAAAAAACAGCTGAAAAAAAAGCTAAAGCACCGAGTGTTCGCAAATCGCATAATTTTGCAGTAATAGTGCACTTGAAAATAAAATTTTAATACACCTGAGTTAAATCTGTGGGATTCCTTCTCAGTTACTACCAAAACTACTTGTTTTTTAGACACTACTTGTTTTTTAGACACACATCTTGCACTTTATGTTTGTATATTTCCTTCTTATTTGTCAAACGAATTTCACAATTCTAGTGATGGAAGTCGCATCAATTGACAAAGTTATGAATTATTAGGAAAAATTATTCGATAGAAGTAAATATCGATACTTTACCAATAGAAATATATTTTTAATCGTCAAACACGAAAGAAACAACTCACAATATTAGATAAAAGTAATGTAAAAATTTTTTTTTTCACATTTTCTAAAAAAGCTAGAGTTCTCGCTGCCCGCTGTTTTCAAATTTTTCCCGCAATAGCATTTTCAAAAAAGCCAGATCTGGCGGGGAAAAAGCTGACATCAGTGGCTGTTGTTGTTGTTGCTGTTGATTGTCGAGCCGCGCACGATATTGAAATGCAGGCAGCAACAAGTTGCTATTGCAGTTGGTTTTAGCTGTTGCTGCTTTTCGTGATTGTCAACAATGATTACAATTTGACTGTTTGACTTACTCCCTCCCTCCTCCTTCTCTCTGCTTCCCCTAGTTACTCCCTCTCCCTCTCCCTCTCTCTCTCTCTCTCTCTCTTTTTGAAACCAAAAACAAGCAATTAGAAAGTAAGCAGCGAGAACTCTACAAAAGCTGCTAATTAAATTGAAGGCGTTTCAGGATGCAAGACAAAAGCAATCAGCCTTTAGGGCTTTATACTCTATGCCTATCTCTCTCTCTCTCTCTCTCTCTCTCTCCCTCTCTGGTTCTCTTGCTGTTCTGTATTTATGGCATTGGCAGTCAGTAGCCAAAGCAATTGACATTAACCCTAACAGCGACAGATGCTAAAAATGTTGCAGCCGAGAGTTGCAGCAGTTCATTGGGAGTTCTGCAACAGCAACTGCAACTGCCACAGCAACAGCAACAGCAATTGCCACAGCAACTGCCACAGACAGTGCCACTGCCACTGCCACTGCCACAGCGAGGGCAAAACAGTCAGTGCAACAGTGCAACAACATTTGGCACAGATGAATTTATGTATGCAAAACAACAGCTAAACTTGTAGGGAGAAGGGCAAAAATGCACTGACTACACTCAAAGAAATTGAGCGCAATAATTTTAAATTTTTAAATTAAACATCTTAACTGCCAAAAACAAGCTTTAAAGCTATTAGGGGGTTAAAATTTTAAAAATAAATTAAATATAATAATAATATAATTAATTATTTATAATTTTTATATAATTTTATATTAAAAAAATAAATTTTTATTAGATTATATTAATAATTCAATAAATTTTAAAATTAAATTTGGGGAATTTTTATCAGATTTAGTGATTAAAAAAGATTATTTAATAATAATATAGATTATTACCTCTATTATTAAGCAACATACACTAGTCGGCATATTTATTTTGACAACACTTGAAGTGAAATCTATTTAAAATTTAAACTTACTTCGAAAGAAGTTTTGGTATCAATGGATAGGTCACTTCAATTCCGTTTTAATAATACATAATGCTTCTTAACCCATTGAGTACACGTTGGAATATTTTTAATTCTTGCAAAGGTCTAATTTTTAAACTTTTTCCCCCTTGGCTAAAACAAAAAATGTTTGAATGCAAAAAGATTCTCCTAAAAAATCTATTAGTGATGGAAAAGCAATTTTTTCAAAAATCTCTTCGCATGTATTTTTTATGATTTTTTGTAAATTGATATTTAACCCATTTTTAGCTACTTTTCATCAAAATAGTCACTTTTGGCACATTTCAAAATATATATGCCGACTAGTGTAGTAGCATATTTTTTTGAAATGAAATAACTATTTTAATTTCTTAACTCTTATGTATTTTTCGAGTGTAGAAAAGCATTGCAGGGAAACCGAAACTGAAAGCGAGCGTCGGAGCAATGAGCGGCGACTCTGACTGACAGGACAAAGGAGTTATTTTTCACAAAAGAACAAAAATAAAGGCAAAAGAAAAAAGGGAGCAGCGACGGCGGCTACTTCAAGTGATGCTGCAACCACAAAGGGCAGCAACAGCAGCAGCAGCAACAGCAACAACAGCAGCAACAGTAGCTGCAACTGCAACTGCAACAAACAGCAGCGGTCAGCGGAAAAGTAAAAGTAAAAATGCTTTGACTGCGATTACGAGTTCGAGTTCGAGTTCGAATCCACAGTTCGAGTGTATGCAAAATGCACAGGACATAAATAATCTTTGTCCACAGGCAGCGGACAAAATACCCAGAGAGATATTCCAAACGAAGTCGACGGCCTGTCAATTGGCCAAAGAGACAAGCAGCAGCAGAAGCAGCTGCACAAAGGACAAACAGAGCAACAGACCAACCGATGCGACTCGCTGTCAATAACCAAATCTCGGCAAATGTCCAAACTCTCAGATGGACAACAACAACAAAAGCAAAAGTGCGCCTCGCAAGCCCCAAATCAGACAAGCATCTCTCTCCATAACAATTGTAAAGTTCAAAAACCAAGAGCCTGATTAATTTATAGTCCCCATAGTTCCAGCACAAATTCTGATTCAAATTTAGGTTTAACTTTAAGTCTAAACAACAGTAAGTACTACACTGAGCCAAAAATCCCATTTTAAAATCACAAACGCGACATATTAATTCAAAAATTTTCAACTTAGGGAAAAAATAATATTGAAATATACATTAAATTAACAATTTCCAATTTTGATTTAATGATTTTTCATATTAGTTTTCTAAAATATGTTTAAATAACTTTATTTCAATGTTGAACAATATTATTTGAAGCATTTTTTAATGTTGATTTTAAAGCTAAAATGAAACGATATTAAATCTATATTGCACAACACTAAATCAATAACGTGGGTTTTTAATATTTAATATTGCGCGTTCTTAATCCAATAACGTTTTCATTTAATATTAATAATTTTTATTTTGAGTTCTATATTGTTTCTCTTTTAAATCAGCTACAGCTACTTTTAAATCAATAATGCGTTCATATTGATTCAATTTGAAAATATATCTTAAATCGATAAGAATTCAATATTGTTTTTAAAATGTTTCCATATATAAATATGGCGAATATTGTGCAACATTAAATTAAGATTGTTCTATATTGAAACAAAAATTTTCAACTTTCAACTAGACTATCGTTAATGTTTCTTTAATTGAATCAATGTGGTTTTTATTGATTTTAGGTTAATTTTTCTCTGGGTGTAGGTCCTTTAGAGTCGTGTTCTAACGACTGTGGCCTTGAATGACAGCCGTATTTTTTGGCATTTTGGCACACCAGCAGTCATCGAGTTAGAGGAATGAGTCAAGAGAGGGCTGGCTCTAAGCTGAAGGAGGGGGAGGAGTGGCAGTGAGGTGTTCGTTTCGTTTGTGGCGAAAATTCGCGGAAAACTCTCTCAGCGCACAAGTCATGTGCATTGTCTTGTTGGTTTCCGCCGCTTCTGGGAGCACGATTCGAGCTGGACAGCGTGATACTTTCAATTCGCTCATTAGATGCTACCTTCACTGCCCCCCCTGCCCCCCTTCTCCACCTAACCTCTTTCTCTGCTTCCCTTCCTAGCAAAACAGAGTATGGGAACAGACAAATACTATTAGCTCGTTGAAGCTTAGGAATGTGCAAAGCTAATCTAAATGTACAATAGATACTCCGATGATTCAGAAACTGAATACTTTAAATCGATTAATCGATAAGTTGAATATCTATGCTCTATTTGCAAAGCTAATCTAAATGTACAATAGATACTCCGCTAAAACAGCAAGAATCTGACAGTTTTCAAACAATATCTGTATTAAAAACTGAATCCCTTAAATCGATTAATCGAAAAGTTCAATATCTTTGCCCAGTTCCAGTATATTGACAAAAATAAATTTATTAAAAAAGCTACCTGCATTAAATAGAATAAAATCTGTACAACAGCCCAAATTGTTTAGGTATTATTTTTCTGATTTCAAGTCGATTAATCGATTAAATTCGATTTACATATCGTAATCGAACAGTTCAATGTTAACAACCAATCGCAACATGTTGGCCCACAAAAAAATTCAAATCCGAATCCGAATCTGACTGTTTTCATACCACATCTGTATCAGAAACAGACTCCCTTAAATCGATTAATCGAAAAGTTGAATATCTTTTACCTTTTTCACTATTTCTACATTAAATAGCATAAAATCTGTACAACAAACCAAATTTATCTTGTATTATTTGTCTGATTTCAAGTCGATTAATCGATTAAATTCGATTTACATATCGTAATCGAAGGTGAAACACGAACAGTTCAATGTTAACAACCAATCGCGACATGTTAGTGCACAAAAAAAAAATTCAAATCCGAATACAAAACCAAATCCAAATCCAAATCCACATCAATGAAGCCCAAATTGAGAAATTGAAGCCTAATCTGATAAAAGAGCGTGCGACTTGTGCACAGACGACAACAGCAACCACAACAACAGCAACAACAACAGCAACAACAACAGCAACAACAACAACAACAACAACAGCAACGTGCAAAAAAAAAATTGATTAAATATGAAACACGCAAGTGGCACGTTGCCTCTTGCCCCTTGATTTAGCTCTTTGTGCCACCAAAACAAATCTCTGTTTGGCATCACACCGAGATCTTAGCTATGACTCTCTCACTCCTCGATTTCTCTCTCTGTCTCGCTCTGACTGAATTTGAAAAATTGAAAAATAAATTGAATTCATAAAAAAAGATTTATTAAATTTTAAAGCCGGCAGTTTTTGGGCAAAGTTTTAGCCAAAACTTCGGACTGTGGCAGCCACAAAATGCGACTGTTGCAACTCTTATCGCCAGCTTCAAATCACACGATCTACCGAAAGGCTAAAGTGGGCAGTGAGGGGGGCTGAGGCAGCGGCAGTGGCACTGGCAGAGGCAGCATGTTGCATGTTGCCTGGGTATCGCTTTTCAAAAATTTTATTGCAAGGTTAAACATCAATTAAATAACGTGAAATTGCTGTGTGGCAGGCAGCAAGCAACATCAAATCTAACGCCTGTTGTTGCTGCAAATAGTATTGTGTATATGCCAGACTTTGTCACCACCAACTGTTGCAAGTTGCACGCACTGATGTCATTTCAGCTTTTTTCCCGCCAGATCTGGCTGTTTTGAAAATACGATTGCGGGAAAAATTTGAAAACAGCGGGCAGCGGGAATTTTAGAATTTTTAGAAAATTCAAAAAAAAAAATTTTTTTACGTTACTTTTTCCTAATATTGTAAGTTGTTTCTTTAGTGTTTGACGATTAAAAATATATTTCTATCGGAAAAGAATCGATATTTACTTTTATCGAATAATTTTTTACTAATAATTCATACCTTTGTATATTCCATCACCAACATTGTGAAATTCGTTGACAAATAATTAAAAATTGACGAAGAAAGTATACAAACATAAAGTGCAAGATGTGTAGATGAAAAACAAGTAGTTTTAGTTAGTGACTGAGAAGGAATCCCACAGATTTAACTCAGATGAATTAAAATTTTATTTTTAAGTGCACTTTTACTGCAAAATTATGCGATTTGCGAGCATTCGGTGCTTCAGCTTTTTTTTCAGCTGTTTTTCCCGGGGATTCAGCGGTTTTTAGCCGTTTTTTTTTCGGAAAACTAGCTGTTTTCCTCAAATAAAAAAAAATGACATCACTGGTTGCACGTTGCTTGCTGTTGACAGTTGCCAGTTGCCTGCACTCGGTTCATTTGCATAAAACAAATTTGGTATTAAATGCTAAGCTCAACGATAAGATCAATTAACATGGATTCAGTGCAGCAGCTTCCTCACCTCCAACACCTCCCAGCCACGCCCCCTGTGCTACCAACCAGGGAGGAGTCAGTCGTGTGAGAAAATTGTTCAAGCAGCGTTAGCTCTCTGCTCTCCGCTCTACCTCTCCACCCTCCACTATCGCCGCCTGTTGCTGCAGCTGTGATAAGGCAAAACTGCCAAACACCAATTGGACACCTTACAAACGTTGCCGTTAACCCGCTGCCCAGTTGCAAGCTGCAAGTTGCAAGTTGCCAGTTGCCAGTTGCAAGTTGCTGTTTTCTGCTAACGGCATCTTGGATTTACTTTTTTATGAACAAATGTTTTTGGTAAAGTGAATTTCATTCAAAGCCCAAATCAAATAAGAATTCTACACTGCTCCACTGCTGCTCTCCTTACCAACCCCCTTTAGCTGTTGCCATATTTTCTACAGTGAAGAAAATTTCACATATACTTCCCCTGGAGTAATACAAGAAAGAAAATGTCAGTCGGGCATGCCGACCGTGTAATACCCTCTGAGCTTCGTTTCCAATTATATGAGTTCAAATTGAAGTAGCTGCTGCAAAAACTTAACATGCACACATATTTGTATGTCTATCTCGCTCGCACAGTGCAATGCACGTGGCAATGCCTTGCTTGAATGTAACGATTTTCGTTGTATGAAAAACTTTTTTTATTATGGTCCGATTTTGATGAAATTTTCACAATCGTTTGATATTATTTATCTCCAAGTATTCTCTTAGTTACAAAACTATACATTAAGAAATAAGTGAGCCAGCGGTATGCAAAATTACAATGTAATTGTGCTTTTGGTGGGCGAAGGAGGCGTGGCATTCAAAAAATTTTGATGGCATTGTCTTTATATTGCATCTAGTAATCTGCATGCCAAAATTGGTGTCCCTAGATGTTATAGTTACCGAGATATTCGCAAAAAACATGTATTTTTTACGAGGTATGTCTGGTTTTTCGCTTATTGTGGGCAAATGGGGCGTGGCATCAAAAAAAGGAAACAAACTTGTATAGACTGACTAAATATGTGATCGACACTGACCAACTTTGTAGCTCTTACCATCTCTGAGATCTGTTTGTTCATACGGACAGACAGACGGACATGGCTATATCGACTCGGCTTGTAATGCTGATCAAGAATATATATACTTTATGGGGTCTGCCACGCCTCCTTCTGCTTGTTACATACTTTTCACAAACCCAATATACCCCTCAGAGGGTATAAAAAGGTTGACCCAAAAGTAACTGCCGATTTTTAGACATTTAATGGAATACAAAATGGTTTACATTACTTTCATAAAATAGAAACAAAATAGTTTTCAGTGTAAAACAGATCTGGCGAGTGAGCTCTGAGCCAAGAGTTGAGAGCTGTCTCATCAGTTGGCAATTGTTGTTGTTGTTGTTGTTTGTTTTGCATAAAGCGAAACCCTAATGAAACCATGGCCATGAAACCGAAGCAGTCATGGATTTTGCTTCGAATATGCCACAGATAATACGTATATATGTTTGTTTGCAACAGTTGCTGCTGTTGCTGTATCTGTTGCTGCTGTTGCTGTTGTATCTGCTGTTGTTGTTGCTGCTTTTTGTGTCGTGATTCTACAATTTCTTCATTTTATTTATTTTCAAGCATTGCAGACATTTTTTCTTGTCTCTGTTTGCGATTCTTGTGTCGTTCTCTTTTTTAAACTGATAAGCATTCGCGCTCTCCCTCTCCCTCTCTCGCTCTCCCTCTCTCTCTCGTTCTCGTTCTCTCTCTCTCTCTCTCTCTCTCCCTCATTCCCTCTCGCTTGCTCCCTTTCGCAGCAGGCGCATTTTCCATTTTCCCCATTTGCATTAGAAATGTACATTGGGAAAAATTAGCCAGAAATTGTTCATGCGCTGTGGGGAGCAAGTGCAGCTGCCTCTTAATGTTGCTGCTGCTGTTGGTCAGTGGGTTGCATGCAACACTTGCTGCACAGTTGCTCGGTTGCCCGTTGCAAGTGGCTATGAGAAACACCGCCTCCAAAATGAAATTGAACCTGAACCCAAACGCGAGAAATGCGAAACGCTGCGTTTTCAACTTCAACTTTAGCTTCAACTCATCCAAAGTCAATGGCCAATGGCAGCCACCTTTGACCCCTTTGGCGACCAGTCGGTAGTCGTTTTCAGTGTGGTCGTTTTCCTCCCGTCCCCCTCTCCCTCCATCTCCCATGCTTCATTTCCTCTTTCAGAGGTTAATACACTTGCCTCGTGTTTAATGCTTAATGGCATTAAAATATATTTTTAATAAAACATTTACTGACTTTGATTTCCCAATGCGGTGGAAAAAAGCTTTGGAAAATTGACTTCATTGGCGAAAACAACACTAAGCTGCTGGATTTGAGTTTGAAATCTTCCAGTTACATCTTTCCGTTCAAATCGTGAAATCTATGGACTTTTGGCGTATTTTATAGAGTCTAGTTTTTTAATTTTTTTATTTTGCTAATCGATTTGTCAGTTCGTTTTTACCAAAAAATATTTTAATTCATTAGTCAGTTTGCGTAGGTTCAGAATATATATACTTTATAGGGTCAGAAATAAGATTAAAGCTTGTTTTTGGCAGTTGAAATATCGAATATCGAACTCAAACGTATTTCAGTGTTGGTTAACAAACAAATTTATTTCTAAAATGTCAGAAAAAAGCAGCTATACATAATGATTACAGTTTGTTAAACAGCATAAGTAGTTTATAGTATTTTGATTCAAGTGTTTCAGTGTTGATTAACGCTTGCCCGTGTTTTTGTAAAGCAGTGTTGGCTAAGAATTCTGCAAAAAGCAGACAAACTGCATAAAGCAATAATTTATTATATATACTTTGTGGGGTTAGAAATTAGATTTAAGCTTGTTTTTGGCAGTTCAAATATCGAATATCGAACTCTTACGTTTTTCAGTGTTGGTTAACAAACAAATTTATTTCTAAAATGTCAGAAAAAAGCCGCTATAGAAAAAGATTTCACTTTGTTATACAGCATAATTAGCTTTTAGTATTTTTATTCAAGTGTTTCAGTGTTGATTAACGCATGCCCGTGTTTTGTAAAGCAGTGTTGGCTAAGAATTCTGCCAAAAGCAGACAAATTGCATAAAGAAAGCGTGGAAAATTTGAAAAAGCGCTATGAACAACGACTTGCAGTATTTAGTGATGACTATGACTAAGAGAGGCGTGGCAGCAGAGGAGGAAGGGGGCGTAAGAGGAGGAGTAGGGGTAACTGACGCACACACACACACATATGTATTGGCACAGTTAGACGCCCACTTAGTACGGTAATTTCAAAAACGTGCTCCTTTGATGAGATATAATCTTGGCAAAAGAAAACGCAGATGTTGTTGCTGTTGTTGTTGTTGTTTTTTGACCCTGTAGCTGGGTCTAGCTAGCGTCTAGCTAAACTGTGCCTTGGATTACACTTCATAAAAGCTGCACATTTCCACTATAGTATAAGTTATTATTAATAGTAACAGTAGGCTATAAAAACATAGTAATAAAGAAATTTACAAAAAAAAAAAAAAAAAAAAAAAAAAAAATGGCACTTCAATTTCAATTTTCATATAAGCAATTATAATTATTAATTGTTTTTCTATATCATTTAAGTAATTCAGTTTAGCCTACAAAGCACAATTATTTTAGAATATATTTTTTCAATATAATACAATTTATTGAATTTTTTTTTAAATACTCTACTAACTTTAATATAAAGAGAAAAACTTAAGTTAATTTATTTTAGCTTTAAAAAATAAAAGCTGCACAAAGTTGTCTTGAATATTTGACTGGGTCACATAGACATAGTAATAAAGAAATTTAAAAAAGAAAAAAAAAAATGACACTTCAATTATTTTCATATAAGAAATTATATTAATTAATTGTTTTTCTATATCAAATATTTTAGAATATATTTTTTTTAATATAATACAATTTATTGAATATTTTTTAAATACTCTACTAACTTTAATATAAAGAGAAAAACTTGATTTAATTTATTTTAGCCTTAAAAAATAAAAGCTGCATGAAGTTGTCTTGAATATTTCACTGGGTTTTTGGGAGTCGAGTTCTCCCCATTGCTGTGTGTCTCTGTTTTGCGATTAAGTGCAGCAGTCAAGCTTAGGCATCATCTCTCTTTCTTTCTCTCTCTCCTGCCCCCCTCTATTTCCCTCTAACTACCGGGGGAGCTGCCTTGACAATCGTCGACCTTATGACGTCGTCGTCAGACATAGATCGTCGCATGTTGCAAGTTGCCTGATGCCTGTTTGCCAGTCGCCACTCACATCAATCGTCTCACAGGCTAATGGCCAAATGGGATATCTACATTAGAGCAGAAGCAGCAGCACAGGAGTAGAGAGACAGAGAGACTTGTAAAGAGACTTGAAGAGACATTAGAGAAAGCCACCGGCGTGGTAATTAATTAGGCCTCCACAGTTACAACTTGCAACTCGCAGCTCGCTGCTTGCAACATGAAGACTCCGAGGCTATCGCTTTGGTCTGTTTCTCTGACTCTGTGAGTTAACCTCTGTGGCAGGTTCTCATGATCTACAGTGCCAGGCCACCTACTTGCAGCAAACATCGTTAAACGTTAAACTCTACGGATACGATACGATATTGAAAAGACTGACTGGAAGAATTCCAGTCTTTTCCAGACGACTTTCCCCCTGGATATTTGCACTCGTATAGTTTTTTCGGGGAAAGCAAACCGCAACACAGACAGCATTTCGGCTCGTGCTTAGAGCGCAGATTTTTAGCTCAGATTTTTAGTAATCATTTCCAACTGATCATCAGAACATTTCCTTCTACCAAGTGGAGTACAACTACAGTAGCGGACAAAGAAATCCGGACAGGCAAAAAAAAGTTCGTTTCGTAAATTTTTCGAAAATTGTGTTTATTGTTTGAAGAAAACTTGTATAAAACTAATGAATGTATTAGCTAACCAAAACAAATATTTTTTAGATTAAAGTGATGTTTTTTTTTAGAAAAAATCTTAAATTAAAATTAATAATATTTCAAAAACTAAGAAACACAAACAAATTTGTTTATTTTTTATTTTTAAGTGAGTTATAAATTATTTGAAAATATTATTATTTTTTTAATTAAATATTATCCTACTTAAACAATTAGATTTCAATATTTTGTTGGACCTCCTTTGTTTTTTTTATTACGTCTTTATTCGTTTCGGAAGTGAATCCACTAGATTCTGAATTGTTTCTATGGTTATATCGTTGTACAAAACATTTTCCAAAATTAAATCGAGCTCCTTTACAGTTTTGGGTTTCTTCTTCGTTATTTTAATCTATAAAATATGCCAAAGATATAGAGGCCATACCGAGGTGTCTGGATTTCTTTTTATACTGTAACTTTAATATTAAATATGTCGACTGATCATAGTCTAACATTAAATAAATTAATAAAAAAAAAAAATGGTGGGGTGGTGAGGTAAGAGTAATGGCAGCGGGGTAGGGGGGAGGGTAGGTAAACCTCTCAAAACTCATCTCGTTTGGAGATGGAGTTGGAGTTGGAGTTGGACAGCGACCTTTGATTTATCGTTATTTTCATTTAAAAGGCAAACGACAAAAATCAACAACATCAAGCCAAAAACTTACAAGTGGAAGAAGAAGAGCAAGAACAAGCATACAAAAAAGAGCAACAACAACAAGAACAACAGCAGCAACTTCAACAACAACAACAACAAATCGATGTCCCATCGCGCGTTTTAATGACAACGACAACAACTCGAAGGCATTTCAACTGCAGCAACAGCAGCAGCAACAGTCACAAAAAACTTCTATAAATTAACAATATACGTATGTATATACTATATATATACACTTATAAACATATATATATTTATATATGTATACATAAAAAAGAGTTTTATAGACACAAAAAAATCAACGGGCCGCCAAAAAGGATGCACGGCGGCAACAGTTGTAAGTGAGCCACTGGGCGATGACTTCAAAAACGAGCGACGACAACAGCAGCAGCAGCAGCAGCAAATGCGACAACAACAACAACATTGATCGGGCATCGCATATCGAAAACATTTCGCCATCCCCCTGCCCCCACTTCACCTTTGTTATCCCTTTACAACAGCCCTGTTGTTCCCCCTTTTGCTTACCAAGTTCAGAATTCGTATTCAATTAAAAAGCGTTTATGCTGCAATTGCAAAAGCAGCAGCAAATAAGAGAGAAGAGAGAGAGAGAGGATTGTGGGGTAAACAGGGTAGGGGGAGGGGGGTAGGCCACAACGGGGTTCAAGGACCCACGGGGCGTATGAGTGTTGCATAGTTTACGAAAATTCAATTTGCGATTGCAACACAACGCATCGCCAGAGGAAGCTGCGGAAACTGAAGCTGAAAACAAAGCTGAACTAGTTTTTGTTTTTATCAGGCAACTAGGCTGAGTGAACCCGTTTGTAAAAGTCCCTGTAATCATACTGGTAAAATTTATTTAAAAACAAGTAAGGAAGATTACAGTCGAACTAGCCCTGAGCCAGTATTTTAAAAATAATACTTTGATTAAAAGAAAATTAAATTGAAGATACATGAATGAATGAATTTTAATACAACTCTACATCGTATCTATGAGTTGCATTTAGTTCAAAACATTAATTTAAAAAAAGAGATAGTTGTAAAAATAGAATATGGACAGTAATACTGTTTTCTGCTGTAGACGGAGGGGCGTGGCATTTAAAAAAGTGATTTTTTTTTCAATTTTTTTTAAGCGGAATATGCTTATATGGTATCCAGTATCCTATATACCAATTTTGGTCTTTTCAGCATTCATATTAAGAAAGTCAAAAATCGAGATAGTCCCACTGTTTCTCTAATTGTGGGCAAAGGGGGCGTGGCATCCAAATTTGAAAATAAACAGAGCTACGAAGCTTCTGCAAAAATGGAATAGAATCTGTAGCTATTATACTTGCTGAGAAACAGGCGTTCATACAGACGGACAGTCGGACAGAAAGACAACTAAAAACTTTATGCTGGAAAAAGTTTTCAAATTTAAGTAAAGTATTTTGCATTTTAACTTAAAAGACTTTAGTTAATTTAGTGAAATTTCAAGTTACATAGAAATGACTGGGTTTTTAAATGAAGCATAAACTAATCTATAAACTATTAATTTTAATTAAAATTTTCTAAGTAACAGAAATATTTGATTCTTTTACAAAATATGTAGTTTGATAATGACAAAACTGTTCTTAAATCAACTATTTTCAAGTCATCTCAACAGAGATAACAATTTTCTTTTACAGGGTTTAATAAGTAGAGACTGCCAACTAGTTTTGCACGTTGCACGTTGCACGCTGCTTGCTGCTTGCTGCTTGCTGCAATCTTGGCAGTGGCGTGTCCAGTTTTGGCCTGTGGCCAACATCGTCGTCGTCGTCGTCGTTGCCGTCGTCGTCTCGTGTCGCGTTGCGTTGCGTCTTAAATAAGTTATTATCATTGCTCGCGTTTAATTGCTGTAATTGAAAGTGAAAATGTTTGCCTTTTGATTTGTGCCACAGCAAAAATGTGTCTAGGTGTCAGTCGTACCACTTTGCCACATTGCCACACAGTGTGCGAAGAGTGCAAAGAGAGAGGAAGAGAGAGTGAGAGTGAGAGAGAGGGACTTTTCTATTAGATCTCTCACTCTTTTCCACTGAATTCTCTAACCTCAGGAACAGCCCAAAAACAGTTTACCACATGTGGCACATTTGCTGGCAACAACTGCAACTGCAACTTACTACACATCAATAAAAACTTGTAAAATTCATGACAACAGTTGTCTATAGTGACTGCAAACAAAATGTTCACTTGCTGCACTTGAAAAATTTATTATCTTTTTATCAAAATATAATGATAATCTTTTAAGTTTTATTTAAAGTTGCAAGAAATATATTCAAATATTAAGAATAATGTTTAAGAATTCTTCTCTGTTAATAAAAGATTGTATAAATAATTTTAAAACAAAAGTCGTCGCCATGCCGTTAAAAGAAAATTTCTAGCTTTATAAATTATGAGAATTAAATTACAATTTAGGTAAAACTAGTCACATTTTATATTAAGTCTGTGAAAAAATATAGTACAGAATTTATTTCCAAATAATAATAATCTTAGGAAAACCTTTATGGATAGATTTGTTTAAGAATTCTTCTCTGACACTAAAAAAAATTGTATAAATAATAAAAAAACAAACAATGTCGTCGCCATGTCGTAAAAAGAAAATTTCCAGCTTTATAAATTAAGAAAATTGAATTACAATTTAAGTAAAACTAGTCACATTTTATATAAGCTCTTTGAAAAAATATAGTACTGAATTTATTTTCGAAATTTCCAGATAATAATAATCTTAAGAAAACCTTTATGGATGGATTTGTTTAAGAATTCTTCTCCGACTCTTAAAAAGATTGCATAAATAAATTTAAAAAACAAAAGTCGTCGCCATGCCGAAAAAAAAAAATTTTCAGCTTTATAAATTATGAAATTTAAATTAAAATTTAAGTAAAATCAGTAAATATATAGTACAGCAATTATTTCCGAAATTTCCAAATAATAATAATCTTAAGAAAACCTTTATGGATAGATTTGTTTAAGAATTCTTCGCTGACACTAAAAAAGATTGTATAAATAATGAGAAAAAAAAAAAAACAAAAGTCGTCGCCATGCCGAAAAAAGAAAATTTCTAGCTTTATAAATTAAGAAAATTAAATAACAATTTAAGTAAAATCAGTCAATTTTCAAGATAAACTCTGTAAAAAAATATAGTAAAGAATTTATTTCCGAAAATTCCAAATAATAATAAACTTAAGAAAACCTTTATGCATAGATTTTTTAGAGTGCTGCGGTTGTTTTTCGCATATCAAATGCTTTTTTTTAGGTTCAGTTTAACTATCTATCTATCTCGCTCTGTCTGTCTGCCACTGTGTCGTATGTCGGTCCCACTGTCTGTCTACTTCCATATCAAAGTCGTGCGCTGTCAAGTAATGAAGTTGCCAGATCAACAAAAACCAACATAAAAAGCTGTCCGCACACAAAACAGCAGGCAACAGGCAACAGGCAACAGCAACATGGACAACAGCAGCAGCTTCTGCTGGCCAAAAGGAGTCAAAGTCTTCTACCTGTTGCTGTTGCTTGCTAGCAAATCGTGCAGACGATATCAGTGATCAACATGTTGCCATGGCCACCACCAGACCAGACCAGAGCAACAACAATCGCATCCCTTTGTGCTGCAGCTGCAACAGCAACAACAACAGCAACAACAGCAACAGCAACAACAACAGCAACAGCGACAGAACATTCGACAACAATTGCAATTGCTACCGATTTTTATTATTTGCTGCTGCTGCTGACAAATGTTGTTGTGCTGCTTTCATTGTTCCTGTTGCTGTTGTTGCTGCTGTTGTTGTTGTTACTACCACACTGAGCCAAAAATTC
The DNA here is from genome assembly GCA_035047385.1 of Drosophila tripunctata. Taxonomy (NCBI): domain Eukaryota; kingdom Metazoa; phylum Arthropoda; class Insecta; order Diptera; family Drosophilidae; genus Drosophila; species Drosophila tripunctata. Next base: position 8,383,101 of record JAWNPS010000160.1, on the reverse strand, counting down.
CATTTTAAAATCACAAACGCGACATATTAATTTAATAATTTTCAACTTGGGTAAAAAATAATATTGAAATACATTAAATTAACAATTTTCAATTTTGATTTAATGATTTTTCATATTAATTTTGTAAAATATGTTTAAATAACTTTATTTCAATGTTACAACAATATTATTTTAAGCATTTTTTAATGTTGATTTTAAAGCTTAAATGAAACGTTCTTAAATCTATATTGCACAACACTAAATCAATAAAGTGGGTTTTTAATATTTAATATTGCGCGTTCTTAATCCAATAACGTTTTCATTTAATATTAATAATTTTTATTTTGAATTCTATATTGTTTCTCTTTTAAATCACAGCTACACCTACTTTTAAGTTTTGATTCAATTTGGAAATATATCTTAAATCGATAAGAATTCAATATTGTTTTTAAAATGTTTCCATATATAAATATGATGAATATTGTGCAACATTAAATTAAGTTTGTTCTATATTGAAACAAAAATTTTCAACTTTACTCGACTATCGTTAATGTTTCTTATTGAACCAATGTGTCTTTTATTGATTTTAGGTTGATTTTTCTCTGGGTGCAAAGGTATTTTTTTTTTTTTTTTTTTTTTTTTTTTTTTTTGGCATTTTGCTCTCTGTTCCTAATTACATGAAACGAATCTTTTGATGACCGCTCCACCCGAAAAACGGAACGTTCTCAGCTAATTTAGACACCACCTCGCATGCCACAAATGCTCTGCTGCCCCCCTCTCTGTTGCCCCTTTGGTTACTCCCCCCTTCAGCTGTTGCACTCATTAAAGAGGCCAATTGCCAATTGCTGATCTCTCGAAAGTGTTGTCCATGGAACAATTATGGCGACAGCAGCAGCGCGGAATTTGCAACGCTTGTAAGCGGCTGGCCAAAGGCAAACAGCAACAGCAGCAACAACAAAAGCAACCGCAGCAAACAACAACAACAGCAACAGCAGTCGCACATCAGCAATTGTTGCTGTTGTTGACCTTCGTGTTTGCCGGCGTTGCCAAAAGGAAATAAAGACGAGCGCTAGAAACGAAAACAACTGCAATTATCTCTGTTTGATGTTGCTGTTGTTGTTGTTGCTGTTGTTGTTGTCGCCATTGCTGCTGGGCACTTATTTAAATTGCAGCGTTGTAACATTGTTGCTGCTGCTGCTGCAATTCCCTCAGCGCAATGACAACAACAGCAGCAGCCCAGCATTGCCACAAATTTTTGGGTTGCATGCCACACAACACGTCAATGTTACATGTTGCCAATGACATTGCCATTGCTGTTGCTAGAGCCCATCAGCAACATTTGAACTTTAAATGATAATCCTTAAAATCATTTAAATTTCCATCGAATTTATAATATAATATAATTTACTTAAATAAGTTAATCGATTTTACAACGATAAATTGTTTCGATAAATCATTGTAATTCCAGCAACACCTGCAACATACAGCATAGCCATTGCTGTTGCAACAGCCCAGCAGCAACGTCTTAAACCTTTAAATGATAATCCTTAAAATTATTTCAATTTCAATCGAAGAATCTCCAAAAGAATCTATTAGTGATGGGAACAAAAATTTTTTTCAAAAATCTCTTTGCAAGTATTTTTTATGATTTTTTGAAATGTGCCAAAAGTGACTATTTTGATGAAAAGTAGGTAAAAATGGATTAAATACCATTTTTAAAAAAAATCATAAAAAATACTTGCAAAGAGATTTTTCCAAAAAAATTTTCCATTCACTAATAGATAATTTTGGAGAAACATTTTGCATTCAAACATTTTTTGTTTTAGTCCGGGGGGAAAAGTTTAAAAATTAAACCTTTGCAAGAATTGAAAATATTCCACGTGTACTCAATGGGTTAAGAAGCATTATGTATTATTAAAAAGGAATTGAAGTGACCTATCCATTTATACCAAACTTCTTTCGAAGTAAGTTTAAATTTTAAGTAGATTTCACTTTAAGTGTTGTCTAAATAAATATGCCGACTAGTGTATATTGGAATATTTTTCCTAGGAGGAAATGGCGAATACTTTAAAAATCTTTCCTCTGCTGACTGCTGAAACTTGGAAAATTAAATGTCGAATTTAAAAGAGCATATGTAAAATCTTAAAACTAAATTTAAAGTAATTTAAGACTTATTCTCAAAACTTTTACCAAATGTTGAAGCCTAATTTCCCATAGGTCCATTGTAAGAGTTGCAATTAATGTTGTTAATCTAGAGAGAGCAGATACTGGTTGGTTGTTTTTTATTTTTTATTTTTTGTTCATTTCTCAACTGGTTGGATTTGGCTAAAGCACAACATGTTGCATTGCTACACGTATTGTGGAACTTGCCACACGGCTCCACACACACATAGAGAGAGAGGGAGAAAGAGAGCGAGAGAGAGAGAGAGGCTGTCGAAATTCATTCAATTCAAAACTAATTTCAAGTCTAGTTTCGAGTTACAACTGTGTCTCTTGTTGCTTTTTCTATAAGCATTTCACTTGTTGTTGTTGTTGTTTTGCTTGTGACCTGTACTAGCAGGTTAGAAGAGTCTATACGGTTTGGTATGTAATTTTTTAGAAAACTTTTGTCTTTAAGATTTATTTATTTATTTATTTATTTAATGTCAGACTATGATCAGTCGACATATTTAATATTAAAGTTACAATATAAAAATAATTTAAAAGTTTAAAATTATATTTTAAATTAAAATTTAAGCTGGGGAAAAGAAAATAAAAATTAAAAAAAATTTAAAAATTAAAGGCCCAACATTTGTTGAAATATTGATTGGGGAAAACCCAGAAAAAAAACCCAATCAGACCGGTAGATTAGTTATTTTGTTAGTTAATTAAGTTAGTTAAGTGTGTTAAAATGGAAGATTTAATACAATCTAAAGAACAGTTATTTTGCGAGCATAAAAATATTTTAGAATAGTCTGTAAACTATATGTTTCGTGTAAATTCTTGAGTCTTACTCATATAAAGTATTTAAAAATATACGAGATAATCAAATTTTCGCTACCATTGATTTTTGCCAGCAGCCTAGTTTTCTCTTTCTATTTCTGCGTTAAGTACAGGGTCTTTACTAGTAGTTAACTTTTGTATTCGTATATTTTTTTTTGCTCTGCTGTCGTTATCCATTTGTCGCCTGGCACTTTTCTAGCTGCCAAACGGCGCTTGTTGCATGTGAGAGAAAGAGAGCGCAGAGAGCGGAGAGCTAGAGCGGCAAAGGGAGGGAGTAAGCGTAAGCGAGACAGAAAGAAAGAGAGAGCGAGTGGAAGTGGGATAGATAGCAAACTGCGCCTGCGCACGCGTTCAATTAGTTGCAAATTGCAAATCGTGCGGCGCATGCGCAACGTCCGATGTCGCCGCGTCCCAGTGGCAACAACATGTTGCTGCTGTGGCTGTTGCTGCTGCTGGCAACAGTTGCTAATGTGTTGTCAACAGAACTCGCGTTGACAGCAGAATCGAAAATATTTCATTTCAAATTTGCTGCTAGAAACCAAGAGAGAGAGAGAGAGGGGAGATTTTCAAGTAGCTGAGCTATCGATTGCAGTTGTTGCTGTTGCTGTTGTTGCTGTTGTAGTTGCTGAGTTTTAATTGTGAGGCGAAAACGTTGCCAATGGACAATCGCTGAGTTATGGAATGGACCTTGAGACGACAACAACATCCTGTCTGTAACTTCCATTGTCCACTTTCTGTTACTGTTGTTGTTGTTGCTGTTGTTGTTGCTGTTGTTGTTGCTGCAGTTCATTCTAAGCGAAAGCGCTGCTCGTAACTCAGCAGTAACATTTGCATCTACAGCAGCAACAGAAGCTGCCATCAGCAACATCCACAGCAACAGCAAACAGCAAAGGATTGAATTCCATTTCAGTTTCAGCGAGTTTGCAATTTTTGTCATTTTGTGTTCTTTGAGTGAATGATAACTGACAGTTAAACAGGCTCGTCTCTCCCCCTCCCCCACCTCTCTCCCCCCTTTTTGTCTGTCTAGAAGAAGAGGAAGGGAGCGTGACTGTCTTGTCGGGTTAAGCCCTGTATATAAAAAGCATGCAGGGTGTATTAAGTTTACCGAAAACTATGTGAGAAAAATCAACCTAAAATCAATAAAAACCACATTGATTCAATAAGAAACATTAACGATAGTCTAGTTGAAAGTTAAAAATTTTTGTTTCAATATAGAACAACCTTAATTTAATGTTGCACAATATTCACCATACTTATATATGGAAACATTTTAAAAACAATATTGAATTCTTATCGATTTAAGATATATTTCCAAATTGAATCAATATGAACGCATTATTGACTTAAAAGTAGGTGTAGCTGATTTCAAAGAGAAACAATATAGAATTCAAAATAAAAATTATTAATTTTAAATAAAAACGTTATTGGATTAAGTAAGAACGCGCAATATTAAATTGAAAATCCACGTTATTGAACCATTGAAATAAAGTTATTTAAACATATTTTACAAAACTAATATGAAAAATCATTAAATCAAAATTGGAAATTGTTAATTTAATGTATTTCAATATTATTTTTTTCCCAAGTTGAAAAATTTTGAATTAATATGTCGCGTTTGTGATTTTAAAATGGGATTTTTGGCTCAGTGTAGTTTTTGTTGTTGCTAGACTAGCACAGGGTGCAATGCTGTCGGGTGTGCTCTCGTGTACTTTGCTTAAAAGAACTGAAAGTTTATCATTAAAACAGATTAATTTAGAATTAAGAATTAAGAAATTATTAATAAAACAATTCTATTTAGCTTTAAAAGAGTACAGGATCGCTAACAGTCGTGTGTGCTCAATTGTTTGTATTTTTGCTGTAGGCTCCTCCTAAGGGCACCTTTTGCCCCCAAACCAGCCAAAGGTAAATGTCAATAAATATTGACAATGCTGCTGCAAAGTCGACGCTGTCATTGTCATGGTCAATGTTGTTGTTGCAACTTGCAACTTGCAACTGTTGCTGTTGCTATTGCAACTTCTGTGCCTGTTGATTTCTGCCTGGAATGCCTCAATGTGGTTCAACTCTGACTGGAAATTGGCAGTAGTACTCTCTCGAGCAACTGAAGCTCTTCTCCTCTGTCTTTCCACATAAATTCTATCAACAAGCAAATGGAAATATTAAGGAAATTTAGATGTTGTGTGTTCTACAAAACCAAAAGGAAAATGCAACCACAGCTTGTTAAAAGAGGACATGTTAGAGGATGGAGGGGGAATTGAAAGGGGTGGCACTTTTGTTTATGCGTCTCAAAGTAACCGCCGACAATTTCCGTAAGGCAAAGGCGCAAGAGTCAAAGGGCTTCTGCCGGGGACAACGGCTTTATCTACATCTCCAGGTGCAGTCTGAGCTGCACTCAAAGAAAAAATCAACCAATACTGATTTAACTTTTATTTAAATACAAAATTTTTCTTCTTCAGGTTTTAGCATACTTTAATCTTAGTTAATAATAAATTATCTTTAGTTTTGAAAAATTACACTGAGCCAAAAATCCCATTTTAAAATCACAAACGCGACATATTAATTCAATAATTTTCAACTTGGGGAAAACATAATATTGAAATACATTAAATTAACAATTTCCAAATTTGATTTAATGATTTTTCATTTTATTATTTGTAAAATATGTTTAAATAACTTTATTTCAATGTTGAACAATATTATTTTAAGCATTTTTTAATGTTGATTTTCAAGCTAAAATGAAACGTTATTAAATCTATATTGCACAACACTAAATCAATAACGTGGGTTTTTAATTTACATTAATTTTTAATTTTAATTAACATTCATAATTTTTATTTTGAATTCTATATTGTTTTTCTTTTTGAAATCAGCTACACCTACTTTTAAGTCAATTATGCAGCGTTCATATTGATTCAATTTGGAAATACATCTTAAATCGATAAGAATTCAATATTGTTTTTAAAATGTTTCCATATATAAATATGGTGAATATTATGCAACATTAAATTAAGGTTGCTCTATATTGAAACAACTAATTTTCAACTTTCAACTAGACTATCGTTAATGTTTCTTATTGAATCAATGTGGTTTTTATTGATTTTAGGTTGATTTTTCTCTGGGTGTACATTTTTTTTGTTTATTTCACAATGATTCGTTTTTGTATCTATTTTCGGTGCCATGTTTAAGTTTTTTTTTTTGAGTGCGTAAAGGCATCTGTTTCTGCTGATAGAGTGGGAATTAAGGGGGGAGGGAGCTGTAAAAAGGGGAGAGAGGAGAGAGGGGTAGGGGGTGGAGTGCAATGCGAAACCAACCGCAGTGTAACATACATCATTTTCACACCGAAACGCAATTGATGATGAGACCACGACGATGGCGATGGCGTTGAAAGGAAACCTGTGGCAAACCTCAAGGCGAGAATTATGAGCGACAACAGCAACAACAACGTTAACATTAACAACAACAACAACAATAACAACAACAACAACAACAATGATGATGTTGGTGGCGCAGCAAATGACTTTGAACTGAGAATTTGCAGCTAATAATTTACACAAAAGCGTTTTTAATCATCCAACGGCAGTCGAGGGAAGCCATGGCCAATAAATTGCCAGCGTGTCAGCAGCAGCAGCAACAGCAACAGCAACAACAGCAGCAACAACAGCAACAACAGCAGCAACAACAGCAACAGCAACAATAAGAGGTTGCAGCAGCAGCAGCAACAACGTAGAGAAAGAAATATTTACAAGAAAGCAATCAATCAGCGCATTGCTCAATACGAAATGTGAGTGTAAGTGTGAGTAGCTCATAGCTTCGAACCACTGTGCACTGTGCACACTGGCATTGTGTCAGTCAAAGATTGAAAGAGAGACAGACAGACAGACAGATAGACAGACAGACAGATGGACAGACGGACGGACAGACAGAAGAACAACTGGACATTCAAAGCGCAACTGGGAATGCTGCCAATGGCAATGGCAACAACAACGATGGTCAGAGAAGATCATTGATAATGATCTGAGTTCTGCAACTGGAGTGCAACCTCCTCCATTGCACTATGGACAAAAGAAGTCTAATTTTAGGCATAAATGGGGCTTCGATTTTTCAGTATTTATACCCTCTGAGGGGTATTATGGGTTTGTGAAAAGTATGTAACAGGCAGAAGGAGGCGTGGCAGACCCCATAAAGTATATATATATTCTTGATCAGCATCAACAGCCGAGTCGATATAGCCATGTCCGTCTGTCCGTCTGTCCGCCTGTCTGTCCGTCTGTCTGTCCTTATGAACAAACAGACCTCAGAGATGGTAAGAGCTACAATATTCGTTTTAGTCAATATCGATCACATATTTATTCAGTCAATACAAGTTTGTTTCCTTTTTTTCATGCCACGCCCCATTCGCCCACCATAAGCAAAAAACCAGACATACCTCGTAAAAAATACATGTTTTTTACGAATATCTTGGTAACTATAACACCTAGGGTCACCAATTTTGGCATGCAGCTTGCTATTTGCAATATAAAGACAATGCTTTCAAAAATTTTTGGATGCCACGCCTCCTTCGCCCACCAAAAGCACCATTTCTTTGTAACTTAGCAAGCGGCTGGCTCACTTATTTCGTAACGTACAGTTTTGTAACTTAGCACATACTTTGATTAGAATAATATTATATACAAAGTAAAAAAAAAAATTAATTTAAATAAGTTTTTAGCAGTTTCAAAAATTCTAAAATGTTACGCAACTTTTATAGCGATTAAAACTACACATACATAGCTTTTCTATCAAAGTTTGAATACTGGAAATAACATATAACATTTATATGGATAACAATATACGCAAACTATTAGTTAAAACTTTAAACTTAAAAGTGAGGGACTAAACCTTATTGCGGTAACTGTTAAAAAGAATTTTTAGCTCAGTTTTGTTGAAGTATTTTAACAATTTATGCCTAAAAATATAGGACTCTTTGGCCATAGTGGCACACATTACAACAGGAGATGAGAAGATGAGGTTGGAGGAGGTTGGAGGAGGAGGTTGAGGATGAAGATGGTAGATCAAAAACTTTTAAAAGTATGCGTAATGGCCCCAGGGAGCAACATTGGAGTTCTCTTTTGAGCCTTGCGGTTGTTTGCCTTTTGTCTAGATGCTAGAAAATCTCAGCAGAGCGATGAGAAAACGCGTCATAAATGCGTAAAGTTGACGACAGCAACTCAAGGGGAGACAGAGAGAGAGAGAGAGAGAGAGAAAACCAGAGATAGAGAGGGAGAAAGAGAGAAAGAGAAACAGAGATAGAGTGATAGAGAGGGAGAGGAAATGGCTTGACTCGGCAGTCTTCATCATATTTAATGGTTGTGTGATAATATGCCACGTTGCAGCCGCTGTTGTTGCTGCTGTTGCTGCTGCTGCTGTTGCACGCCAACAACATGGCCATAAACAGAGTCAGTTGCAGTTGCAACAACGCAAAACTCAATTAAAGAACGCATTGCATTCGCATTGCAGCAGGCCATGATACTCTACAACAAGATCATAATGCTGTTGTTGTTGCTGCTGCTGATGAACAACTGACATTGAAGTGCCAGATCGACAACTCGTTGCTGCTGGTGCTGTTGCCAGTGTTGCCAGTCAGTGATGTCATTTTTTTTTGAGCAAAAACAGCTAGTTTGATGGAAAAAAACGGCTAAAAACCGCTGAGTCCCCGGGAAAAACAACTGGAAAAAAAAGCTGAAGCACCGAGTGCTCGCAAATCGCATAATTTTGCAGTAATGGTGCACTTGAAAATAAAATTTTAATCCACCTGAGTTAAATCTGAGGGATTCTTTCTCAGTCACTACCAAAACTACTTGTTTTTTAGACACACATTTTGCACTTTATGTTTGTATACTTTCTTCGGCATCGTACATTTTTAATTATTTGTCAAACGAATTTCACAATGTTAGTGTTGGAAGACGCATCAATTTACAAAGGTATGAATTATAAGGAAAAATTATTCGATAGAAGTAAATAACGATTCTTTTCCGATAGAAATATATTTTTAATCGTCAAACACGAAAGAAAAAACTCACAAAATTAGAAAAAAGTAATGTAAAAAAAAATTGTTTTTTTTTTCTAAAAAAGCTAGAATTCCCGCTGCCCGCTGTGTTAAAATTTTTCCCGCAATAGCATTTCCAAAACAGCCAGATCTGGCGGGAAAAAAGCTGAAATGACATCAGTGTGGCCAGTACAGTACACTGTGTGTGTGCCCACTGTATTCTTGTCTGCTCATAAATATGGCGATTGCTGAATGTAGACTCCAATTCTCCAATTCTTGATCGTCATCGTCATCGTGGTCATCTACAACTTGGTTATTAGTCGCCCGGAATGTTGGCGATGCGCGTTAATTAACTCATCAATTTTTTTTACATTTCTTTTTTTTTTTGCTTCCCTTTTGTAGCTTAAAAGTTTTGTGTGTGACTTGTTGCTGTTGCAGTTGCAGTTGCATTGTCTTTGCCCCCAAAAAAAAAGGATTTCTACTGCTGCGCCTACACACAGTGCATGCAAATTGCCTTTTTATACCCTTTGATTTGTCTGTCTTTTAGCTGATTCTCTGGCACATAAATAATGACTAATTTTAGTAGACAATTTTGATAAAATGGATGTAAAGGAAGTAAACTTGTCTAAGATTATCGATAAGCTACGCTGATATGGTGTTTACCAACACTGTGGATTGAATAAGTAAAGGCTGTAATGTTGTGAATACATTCTGTATAACAAAAACTATATTTTTATTTCTCTGTATGATTCTTTTTTAATATAAAAATATATATTAAAATTAGAGTTGACAGATTGATTTTCTTAATGTCAGTAACATTGATCTGTAAGTTATATAGTATTTATATCAGGTTATATGTTTCTTGTTTGAGCTATGGTTTATTTCAACTACACTAGTCGGCATATTTATTTAGACAACACTTAAAGTGAAATGTACTTAAAATTTAAACTTACTTCGAAAGAAGTTTGGTATCAATGGATAGGTCACTTCAATTTCGTTTTAATAATACATAATGCTTCTTAACCCATTGAGTACACGTGGAATATTTTCAATTCTTGCAAAGGTCTAATTTTTAAACTTTTTCCCAAAAATTGTTTGAATGCAAAAAGTTTCTCCAAAAGAATCTATTAGTGATGGAAAAACAAATTTTTCAAAAATCTCTTCGCATGTATTTTTTATGATTTTTTGAAAATTTAACTTTAAGTGTTATCAAAATAAATATGCCGACTAGTGTACAATAATATTTTCCTTTAAACAATTTAAAAATTAAAGTTGACAGCTTGATTTTCTTGATTTTAATATCAGTAACATTGGTCTCTAAGTTATATAGTATTTATATCGGCTTCTTTGAGCTATGGTTCATAAAACTATTTCATTACATTTGACTTATTAATTGTTTTATTTATTAAAAATTGCATTAAATACTTAAATATTATAGAAACTTTTTAGTTATGATAGCTACAAGAGATTCAGCAACAACTTGACAGACTCGCTTGACTGTCGGTCTCACTCTCAATCTCTCTTTCTCTGTCTCTGTCTGTGTGCCTTTTGTCAGTTCAGTGCGTGTGGTGGTGGCATTCCGTCGTCCGTTGCCCTTGCAGCGCCCCCGCATTCTGCAGCTGCAACATGTTGCTGTTGTTGTTGCTTGCGAAATTAAGTACCTACTAGAATGTAGTTGAAAATGTCTTTAATAATGACAGCAACTATGTGTGGAACTTGAAAAGCGCGTAAGCATCATCAGCTCAAAAACACGAAACACGAAACACGTTCATGTGTCGTCGTCGCTCATGTCTGCGTCAACGTGTCCCCCTGCACCACTGCCACTGCACCACTTGCACCACCTCCACTGATTCTGCCGATTGTGATGCCAACAGTGTTGCCATATTGGCTTATTTTGAGCTAGATTTAGCTTATTTTAAAATCAAATAGCTTGGAAAATAATTAAAATGCCTATAGCTTGAAATATAGCTTATTTAAAAATTTCGTAAAGCTTATTTCGGCTTAAAAAAATTTAGGTCGGCAATAGCTACATCCGAATAAATCGCCAGAGAAAATGATTTCTTTATTGGAACATTTCCATTATGAAAATATTGATAACATCATCAAAAAAGTACCTGAAAGAAATTAAATCATCCGCCAAATATGCGGAATCAATAAATGAAGTTGATGAAATAATTTCCTTACTTTCATAAAATTAAAAAATAAATTATTTTGGTGTTTTTATGGTTAGCTTATTTTTCAGCTGCTTTTTTTTTTTTAATTTTTAGCTTATTCTAGCTTATTTTTTTCCTCAATCTAGCTTATGGTGCCTCTCAAAATCTGGCAACACTGGATGCCAATACCATTGCTGTGCTGCCCCCCTTTTGTGCAGTCTGGTATCCTCTTTTAGTTGCTGCCGTTGTGTGTTGCTGTTTTGTGTTGTTTGTGTGCAATAATCTGGAACGTCATTTTTATTGCTGCCACTCGCATGGGGCATTCCTCGTGCCTCGTTCACTGTCACTTCACTGGGCCACAGATCAGCTTAGAGAGCTTATAGCTTCCCTCTCTCACTCTTCTTCTCTCCCACTCTCTCTCAACTCAGTCACAGCCTGCTCGTTGTCATCTTAAGCAATCATCTCATAATCACAATCGGCAGTGGCATTGTGGCAACCATCGCTTGCTCATTGCATTTATGAGGCATCTTCTCTGTCAGCATCCAAATCGGAGCAGCAGCAACAGCAGCAGCAATAGCAACAACAGCGGCAACAGTTGCTGACACATCGTCAAGGCGCTGATATAAATCTACGCATTGACTGCGCGGATCTGGAGCGCGTTTTGATTGATTGCTCTGCTGCCCGGCGGCAACAGCAATAGCAACAGCAACAGCAACCACAGTAGCAACAACAACCACAGCAGCAGCAGCAGCAACTGCGTTGGCGATTTTTTTGTTGTTTTCTGCTGCTTTTGGTGTTAATAATAATTATTTGTAGCGAATTGTATAAGACAAAGACAGACAGACAGACAGACAGACAACAGCAGCAACAGAAAGAGAAGGCAAGCGACATAGTTTGAAATAACGTGAGAAATGCTGTATTATGTTGCAGGTGTTGCTGCAGTTGTAATGATTTAATCGATTTATCGATACAATATAACGTTGTAAAATCGATTAACTTATTTAACTAAATTATATATTATATTATACACTAGTAGGCATATTTATTTTGACAACACTTAAAGTGAAATCTACTTTTAAATTTAAACTTACTTCGAAAGAAGTTTGGTATCAATGGATAGGTCACTTCAATTCCGTTTTAATAATATATAATGCTTCTTAACCCATTGAATACACGTGGAATATTTTCAATTCTTGCAAAGGTCTAATTTTTCAAGTTTTTCCCCCCGCGGGCTAAAACAAAAAATGTTTGAATGCAAAAAGATTCTCCAAAAGAATCTATTAGTGATGGAAAAAAAATATTTTCAAAAATCTCTTCGCAAGTATTTTTTATGAATTTTTGAAATGTGCCAAAAGTGACTATTTTGATGAAAAGTAGTTAAAAATGGGTTAAATATCAATTTTCAAAAAATCATAAAAAACAACTTTAAGTGTTGTCAAAATAAATATGCCGACTAGTGTATTTAAAAAAGTGCATCTATAAATTTTAAATAATTTTTATTTAATGCCAAAATAGCTTTCTTTACTTCTTCTTTAAACCAATTTTTTAAAGGCAAAATATCTTGTTATAAGAGATTCACATAGCTAAGATTTTAGTTATAGAAATATGCCTATAGTCCTCTTTGGAAAAATATTCCTATATATTCAAAAAAGTGAATATTTTTTCTATTTAAAAAAGTGCATCTATAAATTTTAAATAGTTTTTAATTAATGCCAAAATAGCTTTCTTTACTTTTTCTTCTACATATATTTTCCTCTGTCTCTTTCTCTCTCTCTCTCTCACTCTCTCTCTCTCGCTCCTTCTCTCTCCCTCTCTCTCTCTGCTCTTGCTCCATTTCTTTAAAATTTATTTGCAATAATTGTCAAGTTTTCAGTGAAAGTCAAAGTTGTTGCTGCGGCTACCTGCAGCAGCAATGCTGCGCACCACCAACTGTTGGTGGTGCCCTTGTCTTTTGTTATTGAGTCGGTGGGGCTTGAAAAGCGTTCAGCGGGGCCTATTATTTCTAAAGCCAAAAAGGAAAAAAAAAAATAAACGAAAAACACAAACAATCTGCAATATATTTATGCATTTCTTGTGGTTGCTTTGGCGGCAACCAAAGTAACCACAACAACAACAACAATAACAATAGCAACAACAATGTGGAATGTGGCTCCATTAAATTATGAGCCTAATACACGATTTACTTGTGATGTTGTTGCTATTGTTGTTGTTGTTGTTGCTGCTGCTACTGCTGCTACTGTTGTTGGTGTTAGCTGCTACTGTTGTTGCTGTCGTTTTGTTTGTTGTTGTCGTGGTGCATTAGCAATTTAATTGATTTGTAGGCAACAATTTGTCTGCCACTTTCAAGACTACACCCAGAGAAAAATCAACCTAAAATCAATAAAAACGCACATATTATACAAAAATATAAAAGATCGTAATTAAATATAAAATTATTTATTAAATAAAAATTTATTGTACCTATTTTATTTATTAAATAAAAAATACCAATTAATATTGGTAAAGAAACTAATAATGTATAAAATAATAAATAAATTCCAGCCTGTAAACGTTCAGGTTGATAGCCCCACCCTAAAATTAAAAATAAAGTTGGAATTAATCTTCTTTCAAAAAATAAGTAAAATATAAATATAGAACAACCTTAATTTAATGTTGCACAATATTCACACCATATTTATATATGGAAACATTTTAAATACAATATTGAATTCTTATCGATTTAAGATATATTTCCAAATTGAATCAATATGAACGCAGCATAATTGACTTAAAAGTAGGTGTAGCTGTGATTTAAAAGAGAAACAATATAGAATTCAAAATAAAAATTATTAATGTTAATTAAAATTAAAAATTAATGTAAATTAAAAACCCACGTTATGGATTTAGTGTTATGCAATATAGATTTAATAAAGTTTCATTTAAGCTTTAAAATCAACATTAAAAAATGCTTAAAATAATATTGTTGTAACCTTGAAATAAAGTTATTTAAACATATTTTACAAAATTAATATGAAAAATCATTAAATCAAAATTGGAAATTGTTAATTTAATGTATCTCAATATTATTTTTTACCCAAGTTGAAAATTATTGAATTAATATGTCGCGTTTGTGATTTTAAAATGGCTGATTTTTGGCTCAGTGTACCAGCTCCACCTGCACCACAAGCCGCCCTCTACCCTCAGTTGCTGGTTGCTGGCCTCCAGCATCAGCAACAACAACAGCAGCAGGTTTTGTTTGTTGCCTCGTTTGTCATATAAAATATGCATAATACATCAGAGAGATCAGCGAGATTTCACAGATCTCAGCAAGATATTTGCTGTTGTTGGGGGTGTGTTGTCGTCTCTCAAGTTAAAACCAACAACAGCAACATGGCGTCGACAAACCAGACAGAGAGAGAGAGAGAGACAGAGAAACCAAGAGCGAGAGAGACAGCGCGACTGCAACAGGTGGCAAAAAGCCCTTTGGGTTTTTTTCGCTTGTTTGTTTTCCACATCGTTGGCTGCTCGCTTAACAGTTGTTGTTGTTGTTGCTGTTGTTGCTGTTGCTGTTGCTGCCGTTTCCCTGTTGGTTATTAGCAACATTCAGCAGCTACACCCATTTAATTAGAGGCCCTTGGTTTACACTCAACTGTCATGCCATGTTGTTGACGTCACAGTCAATTGAAGCAAATGCGGCAGCCATCTTAAGTTTCTCCATTGAGTACACTAGTCGGCATATTTATTTAGACAACACTTAAAGTGAAATCTACTTAAAATTTAAACTTACTTCGAAAGAAGTTTTGGTATCAATGGATAGGTCACTTCAATTCCGTTTTAATAATACTAATAATGCTTCTTAACCCATTGAGTACACGTGGAATATTTTCAATTCTTGCAAAGGTTTAATTTTTAAACTTTTCCCCCCGGACTAAAACAAAAAATGTTTGAATGAAAAAAGTTTCTTCAATAGAATCTATTAGTGATGGAAAAATTTGTTTTCAAAAATCTCTTTGCATGTATTTTTTATGATTTTTTGAAAATTTAACTTTAAGTGTTGTCAAAATAAATATGCCGACTAGTGTATTTTAAGAACAACAAATTTTGTTATATAGTACTGCATCTTGTTTTGCCACCGATCCTTGCTGTATTCTATTCTAGATATAGAAACCAATAATCTGTTGGCGAATTCGATTGAGATTTTTTAGGAATCATGGAAATTTTCTTGCCTAACACTGAATTTAGATCAATTGTATCAATTTCGAATTAAGATTAATGAAATCCTAAAAATTTTGATATATGCTACATATATCACACATTTTTGGCACTTTTCTTAAGTAAAAGATCTAAAATAGAAAATGGCGCCTTGGGGCAGACAATGCGTGGGCGTTGCGTGTGCTCCAAAAACGTAACTGTAAAACGGTGGCAGAAACAGCAGAAAGACTAAGACTGGAAGAAAGACTGTGAAGAAGACTGTTGAGAGACTCTTCTGGGAAGTTGGTGATGGCTAATGAAGTTGTGAGCAGAAGACGCACATTAAACTGACCATGACAAATGCGATCTCATTTGTAACAACAACTACAAAAAAAAAGCATTTCTTGGTTTCGGGGCAACAAAGAAAGCTACAAATTTTGGGTGCATGACTTTAAGTTGCATCTGGAATTGGACGGCACAATGGGATTTCATCATGAGGGCAAAAAAATGTAGAACAGTGTAAATTCATAACATATACCATTAATCTGGCCAAGAAGGATGAACAAGGAGAAGAAGAAAAAAGAGACGACAAAGCAGAAGAGAAGGCGTCGGCGACTTATCACACATATATAGTGTGTGGGCGTGGCAAAGCATTAGTCGCCCTTTTTTTTGGGTGCTGAATTTCGACAGAAAAACCTAATTAAGTTATACAAGAGAAACAGGAGATGTAGGAAAAGAAGCAGAAGAAGCTAAGGCACATAACGGAGTTGGAGAAAAGAAAAGTTAGTGGACTCGTTTCGTTTTGAAACTAACACCAAATGCGACATTTGCCGCAGGTGTTGCAACAACAAGAAGCAACCTTTCTACAGCACTTGGATGCCACATAACTCATAGACAAGTAAAACAATTGCAACGTGCAACATGCTACACGAGACTTGTATGAACTTCAGTTTGGTTTGGAATTGGTTAAATAAAAGTAGAAACTTGAAGGAAAGCACTACATTCAAGCTAATCGACTGCAAGAGATCGTGCTTGGGTTACGTAGGTTTTATTTTTCTCTACATTTTACCGTCCCTCCCCCAATCTTTATCTACACTAGTCGGCATATTTATTTTGACAACACTTAAAGTGAAATCTACTTTTATGATTTTTTGAAAATTTAACTTTAAGTGTTGTCAAAATAAATATGCCGACTAGTGTTGGTAAAAATGGGTTAAATATAAATTTTGAAAAAATTATAAAAAAAATAAAAAAATTCGAAGAGATTTTTGAAAAAAATTTTTTTCCATCACTAATAGATTCTTTTGGAGAAACTTTTTGCATTCAAACATTTTTTGTTTTAGCCCGGGGGAAAAAGTTTAAAAATTAGACCTTTGCAAGAATTGAAAATATTCCACGTGTACTCAATGGGTTAAGAAGCATTACTATATGTATTATTAAAACGGAATTAAAGTGACCTATCCATTAATACCAAAAACTTCTTTCGAAGTGAGTTTAAATTTTAAGTAGATTACTTAAAGTAGTGTTGTCAAAATAAATATGGGCATTTCCGCGAAAAGGTCAACCAAGAGTCCAAAAAAAAATTTCATTTCTTCTGTAATATAGAGTTTTTTTAGTCGTTTGTAGCTCATGGACAACTCTTTTTGTATTTTTTCTTTATCTTCTTAGCTTAAATACTAATGTAATGACTATAATTGTATATATAACTGCAAACAAAACTGCAGTGTGAACAATGTCGACAGACCAAATATTGAAAAATCATAAGTCTAATAATAAAGCTTGATATTTCTTATTTATGTCAAAAATATTTAAAGTTTAAAATTTTCACACAATTCGCAGAGTTTGCCGATTATTAGCAATGATGTCTAAAGTCATGTATATTTGAAGTCGCGTGAGTTCTTTTGTGGCTTTTATCTCAAAGGATAAAAACCGGAGGCTCTCAATTTTTTTACCAATTATAGTAGTCTCAAAATACTACAAAAAATTATTAGTGGTGAATTGTAAAAAAATTAATAGTGTTTGATATATTTAACATTTAAAATTTTATTTTGCTCACGAAAGTCGTGTAAGTGACCGCGGAAATGCCCATATGCCAACTAGTGTAGAACATATAAAATGTCACAGTGTATTTTTTTGATATTATAGTGTGGTTATGTTACAGTTGCAAGTACAGGGTCTAATACAGTCGGTACTCGATTAGGTGCTAAACTAAACTTAAACTAAAGTTAATCTAAGGATTTTGGTGGGTTGCTAAAAGTTAAGTCCCAACGGGTGCATTGGGGCAAGTCTACTCCAGAGCTGCGGCACGCTGCTCCTTCAGCTGTTGTTGATGCCTCAAGGTCACCTCCAAGAAGCTAAGATAATCTGCATCCACCTCAAAGGTATTTGTATCCACAGGATTTTCCTGTTCCTCAAACTCTTCCTCTTCCTCTTCTTCTTCCTCTTCCTCTTCCACCTCCAATTCCACTTTTTTCTCTGTGTTGTTTGTGCCACAAATGCGTGCCACCTGCTCTTGATGCCACTGCCACAAGCTGCTGAAGGTGCTGCTCCAGACTTCAGCTTGGATTCTCTTTGGAGTTAAAACTGCAACGCCTTGAGCTGCTGCTGCTGCCGCTGCTGACGTCCTCTGCTTGCGTCGCTGATGCTTGCGTTTGCGCTGCTTGCGTCGACGCTTCTGTCTGCCCATTTCCATAGCGTCAGACTTTTAAATAATACTATAATTTTATATAGTTTAATAGCAGTGCATATTTGTTTACTTTTTGTGCCGCCGCAACTTATCGATATGCCAGCTGTTATCGATATTGAATGCTGTCAAACAACAACCGCACTACAGCTGTGTCAATTGGCGTTGCCAGCTAGTGGAAATATAAGAACTCAACGATTTTGTTACGAATGAACCTTTCACAAACGGCGCCACTATTCGTTCAACTCGAACAAAATTTAAAATATGAATTTAAAATTAAATACTATTTTAAAATTTCATATGTTATTGTTTTAAAATAATTTGAAAATTATCATTATTTATATTTGTTAAATTCGCAGACTTTTATTTGTGTTTAACGAAAAGTTTTGTAGTATTCAACCAAAACCAACAGATGGCGCCAAGCGACATTCGTTGAGTTGAAACAAGAATATTTAAAGTGCTGCCACTAGCGAACAATGGCAGAAAATAAAATGGAAACGAGCCAAAGATGGCGCCACATAGCCGCCGTTGTATTTAAATATAAAATTCTTAGTCTTACGAAGAAGTGACATAAAATAAATAGAATATACAGTAGCGGACATAGAAATCCGGACACCTCGGTATATCCTCTATATCTTTGGCATAATTTAAAGGTTAAAATAACGAAGAAGAAACCCAAAAACTGTAAAAGAGCTCGATTTAATTTTGGAAAATGTTTTGTACAACGATATAACCATAGAAACAATTCAGAATCTAGTGGATTCACTTCCGAAACGAATAAAGACGATGATAAAAAACAAAGGAGGTTCAACAAAATATTAAAATCTAATTTTTTAAGTAGAATAATATTTAATTAAAAAAATAATATTTTCAAATAATTTGTAACTCACTTAAAAATAAAAAATAAGAAAATTTGTTTGTGTTCCTTAGTTTTTGAAATGTTATCAATTATTTTAATTTGAGATTTTTTCTAAAAAAAAACATCACTGGAATCTAAAAAATATTTGTTTTGGTTAGCAAATACATTCATTTAATAAGTTTTAAACAATATAATCTTCAAACAATGAACACAATTTTTAAAAATTTACGAAACGAACTTATTTTGTTGCCTGTCCGGATTTCTTTGTCAGCTACTGTATATTGTATAAAACTACAAAACAAAATTTTAAAAAATGTATTCTTCAGTGGGCAATTCACACTTTGATCTATTTTCCCCAGAATTTTTTAAGATTAATATTTATTTTTATGGCCTCTATATTAAGCAAACAAACAAGATTAAATCCCAATTATATATTATACACATGTATGTACATATGTACACTAGTAGGCATATAAATTTAGACAACACTTAAAGTGAAATCTACTTAAAATTTAAACTTCCTGTAAAAGAAGTTTGGTATCAATGGATAGGTCACTTCAATTCCGTTTTAATAATACATAATGCTTCTTAACCCATTGAGTACACGTGGAATATTTTTAATTCTTGCAAAGGTCTAATTTTTAAACTTTTTCCCCTGTGCTAAAACAAAAAATTTTTCAAAAATCTCTTCGCTTGTATTTTTTATGATTTTAAATAGATTTCACTTTAAGTGTTGTCTAAATTTATATGCCTACTAGTGTATATGCATTTTAAATCGACAACCTACAGACGAGTTGACCACGTTCGAATGGAACCCTTTGCCCTTTGCCCTTTTTGTCGGCCCAAATTGTCGGCTGACTGACTTCAATTTGCCAACGGAGGTTTGAGCATAGATCGAATGCCGAGTGCTTAGGGAAGTACAAACAGACATTCGTATCTACATATATATATATATATATATATATGAAAAAGGAGTTGATCTGCATTTGAGAGTGAGGCCAGAGAGTTGTGAGTTGTGGGATTAGGGCGGATCAATTTGTTTGTGGTGCGAATGCAAATTGGCCAGCGACATGATTTAAATGAGGATCAAACAAAGGCGGAAGCGATCAATTGAGAGTGCATCCTGCTGTGCGCACTCCTCAGACCTCAGACCCGGAACAACAAATGATACCCAATACCAAGAGGCTACCAAGTGTGTACTACCGAATGTTCCGAGTGTCCTGTGTCCTTTTTTGCGGTTGGCAAAGCTTTGAAACGAGTCGCAGGTCGCAATCACATAAAGGAAAATTAGGTTTACACCTACATTTCCAATATGGTCATAAAACAATTTAGAGATTTACAAGGGATCAAAACGAATGCCTCTCTCTCTCCCTCTTTCACTTGCTGTCTCTCTCTCTGTGTGTTAAAGGCGCGTGGACATGTGTATATATATATGGCTGTAAAAAGCAATCCAGCAACTGCCTTTAGCTCTCTTCCTCTCTGCCTCTCGCTGCTCCACACATGTTTGTTTTGCCAACTTTTGAGACTGGGGCAAGAAAATGTGGTGGTGGGGGGCGATGTGTGGCAAGTGCTGAAGAGCTTTTCCATTTTCGATAAAGTAATATGCGCTGATAATATGAAAAACATCCTGCGGACAGGATTTGCACGCACTTATTCCACTTTTAATGGACTCGCATTTTTAGCAGCTTTCTTTTTGCTTTTTTTTTTTTTGTATTCTTGGCAATTTTTGCATATTTTTGTGTGTAACTTTTTGAGTATGTTATACTCTTGCAATAGGTATTATAGACTGGTGACACTACATTGCTTTTAGAAAGAAAAACTCTAGTATTTCGTAACCAATAATCGTAGTTTTTCATCTTCATTCCTTACTACGCTTAATAGTCTTTTATCTAAAATGTACAACCTATTTAAAAAATTGAGACTCTATTTATATTGTATAACACTTAGTTAGTATTAATGAATAATGATTTTTTTTTATTTTTAAATAAAAAAATCATTCACTTGCAACGGATCTAGAAATATAACTAGTATACCAGAATTATTATTATTACATAATCTAAGCATTTTTGAAATGATTTTTAAATTTCTGATTTTTATCGAATTTTTCAAAAATAATCATTATTTTTGAGTAATTTATGAAAAACTTAACCATAATAATTATATTTGATCAAAAAAAATTAAAAGTCAAAAATAATGATTAAAAATGATTTTTATTTTTTTCGCTCAAAATAAAACTCAACAATAACATACGGCTTCTGAAAAAGGCTTCATTTTTAGTTAATAAATTTTTTTTTTATATTAATTACAAAAATTAATAAACGTGTGGGGGAGTTGCGGAGGTGCTAAATAGAAAAAGAATGTGCAATCACATTAATGAGAAGTATTTTACAGAAGCCGTATGTTACTGTTGAGTTTTATTTTGAGAAAATATTTTATTTAAAAAAATAAAAATCATTTTTAAACATTATTTTCGATTTTTATTTTTTTTGATCAAATATAATCGTTATGGTTAAATTCTTCATTAACTACTCAACTTTTAAAGAAATCGGTAAAAATTAAATTTAATCATTATTTTATGATTTTTAAAATATAACTCATAATGATTACGGTCCCTGATTTTAACTACCTGCAAGTTTTCCTCAAAAGGTTTTATTTCAAACATTTTGCAGAGCATTAAAACTTTGTTATATTTTATTTTGCTACTTAATTTGTTTTTGCAAAATGTCAATTTTTTTTGTTAGCTAGATAATGTCGCCTATTTGGTCACATATGATTATATTTATAGCCGCGAGTGTAAAAAGACTAAAAATGACAATTTGGCTTCGTTTAGGTTTTGCAAATTGAAGCCAGATCATTGTTTGAGATTGAAAATGAGATTGAGAATGAGGCTGAGCAGGCAGCAGGTAAATGGAATGATATATATATCTATATAGTCTACAGTAGAGTATAGTCCGTGGGATTATAATTCTTGAGCGGTAGATCAGCACTCGGACTAGGCCGGACTAAGGCAAAGAAAAGGGTAGAGTAGAGTGTGTAGGGTTAGGGGTTAGGGGTTAGGGGTTATAGCTTATGGGTTACAGGGTTAGAGCAAGTTAGTAACTCTCATTACTTTAAATGGATTTCAATTAAGTTGCAAATTGATCTCAAAACAATTGAGTCCCGTCGAGGCGTTTTGAGTGCCTCTAGCTCTCTCTGAGGTTTTTGGGCTTAGGACACGCGAAAGGCGGTACGAAAAGGGGCAATCCGAGTAGTAGTTCAGCTCGGAAAACAATGGAACAATAGAAGTGTGTGGTTGCTCTTTCTACTTCTGCTTCTCCTACTCCTACTCCTTTTCCGTCTCTTTCTACTCCTTCTTGGTGGTTGTTGTAGGCGTTTTGCTGTTTTTGCTCTTTTATTTTCCATTCATCTTGAGCTCGAAACTCGCAGCTTGGTTTTGTGTAAGCGATATGCGAAAAGCAGCTGCCAATTGCTGTAGAAATGCCACTTGATGCATCCCCCATTTTCACCCCTCAACAGTGATGTCATTTTTTTTTTTACGAACCAAAACAGCTAGTTTGACGAAAAAAAAAAACGGCTAAAAACCGCTGAATCCCCGTGAAAAACAGCTTAAAATAAGCTGACGCAACGAGTGCTCGTAAATCGCATAATTTTGCAGTAATGATGCACTTAAAAATAAAATTTTAAAACACCCGAGTTAAATCTGTGGAATTCCTACTCAGTCACTACCTAAACTACTTGTTTTTTAGACACTACTTGTTTTTTAGACACACATCTTGCACTTTATGTTTGAATACTTCCTTCAACATCGTTAATTTTTAATTATTTGTCAAACGAATTTCACAATGTTAGTCATAGAAGTCGCATCAATTTACAAATTTATAAATTATTAGTAAAAATTATTCGATAAAAGTAAATATCGATACTTTACCAATAGAAAAATATTTTTAATCGTCAAACGCAAAAGAAACAACTCACAATATTACGAAAAAGTAATGTAAAAAAAATGTTTTTTTCATTTTCTAAAAAAGCTAGAATTCCCGCTGCCCGCTGTTTTCAAATTTTTCTTGCAATCGCATTTTTAAAACAGCCAGATCTGGCGGGAAAAAAGCTGAAATGACATCAGTGCCCCTCAACCCCCCCATCCTATGATGACTGTCACTTTTCTCTCGCGTCGGTTTTCTCTCTGGCGTTGACAGGATAACGAGATTTTCAAGTGGTCGCATTGCATCTCAACATTTCACACCCTTTAATGAAGCAGTAGCAGCATTATTAGAGAAGTTAATAGAGAAATTATAGAAGAGTTTGGAGTCGAAGAAGAATTGCTCAAGCTGCAACTCAAGTGGTCAGCAGTGCTACTGCTTCATTATCTTCTTCTTTTTCGCCTCCGCCTCCTTCCTCTGCTTGTAATCTCTGCCAGGTATTAACGATTTTTCTCGCAATTAGTTGCAGGAAATTGGAAAAATGAACAGCAAAAAACTTACGAAAAAAAAAAACAAAAACAAAATTCTTAAAATGCGCAAATGTAAAAAAAGAAAGTAAAAGAATGAAGAGATTTTCCAAGGTCTTAGGCACGCTTTGTCCAGGATCAGCCACAAACTATTACAAAAACAAGAAAGAAAATGTCAGTCGGGCATGCCCGACCGTGTAATGCCCTCTGAGTTTCGTTTCCAATTAGATGAATTCAAATTGAAGTAGCTGCTTGGTAGTAGAGCTTAACATGCACACATATTTGTATGTCTATCTCGCTCGCACAGTGCAACGCACGTGGTTATGCCTAGCTTGAATGTAACGATTTTGACAAACTTTTATAATTATAGTCCGATTTTGATGAAATTTTCACAATCGTTTGATATTATTTGTCTCCCAGTATATCTCAAGTTACAAAACTATACGTTAAGAAATAAGTGAGCCAGCAGCAGGCAAAGTTACAAAGAAATTGTGCTTTTGGTGGGCGAAGGAGGCGTGGCATCCAAAAAATTTTGATGGCATTGTCTTAATATTGCATTTAGTAACCTGCATGCCAAAATTTGAGTCCCTAGGTGTTATATTAACTGAGATATTCGCCAAAAACATGTATTTTTTCCGAGGTATGTCTGGTTTTTCGCTTATTGTGGGCGAATGGGGCGTGGCATCAAAAAAATGAAACAAACTTGTATTGACTGACTAAATATGTGGTCGAAACTGACTAAAACGAATATTGTAGCTCTTACAATCTTTGAAATCCACGCCTCCTTCTGCCTGTTACATACTTTTCACAAACCCAATATACCCCTCAGAGGGTATAAAAATGTGGCACGACTGCCAGAGACTCTGCAGTAAGTAAAAGTAAGGCAACTGCAATCAAATGCGCATCAACGATCACTTTATTGCAAGAAAGAGAAGCAATGATAGAGATAGAGAGAGAGAGAGCTATGGCGTGTGAAGAAAAGAGCAGAGTTTATGGATGAAAGGACAAGGGATCCTGTCCTCTGTTGCGGTACAAGGGAGCTTATCCCGGCTGAGCCTTGTTGCGATTTCCACGGTCAATTGAAAAGCCGGCCAGAAAAACGATCATGTCAATAATAATAGAGAGGAATTGGGCAAAAAAAAAAATGGCAGGCACAAAATTCATGGGTTCATTGTGTTCATTGTGTTTTGGCTTTGTTTTTTATGGGTTAAAATAGAACACGGGGTAACAAGCAAACAGCATGTAAATAGAGAGACAAGAGAGTGAGAAAGACGGAGGGAGAGGGAGGGAGAAAGAGAGAGAGGAAGGGAGGGAGAAACGCTCTCAGCTCCGACATTTGTAAAAACAAACAGTAAACCACACAGAATAAAATCTTTGGAGTACACTGAGCAAAAAATCCCATTTTAAAATCACAAACGCGACATATTACTTTAATAAATTTCAACTTAGGGAAAAAATAATATTGAAATACATTAAATTAACAATTTTCAATTTTGATTTAATGATTTTTCATATTAGTTTTGTAAAATATGTTTAAATAACTTTATTTCAATGTTGAACAATATTATTTTAAGCATTTTTTAATGTTGATTTTAAAGCTAAAATGTAACGTTATTAAATCTATATTGCACAACACTAAATCAATAACGCGAATTTTTTATTTAATATTATAATACGTTTTCATTTAATATAAATCATATTTATTTTGAATTCTATATTGTTTCTCTTTTAAATCACAGCTACACCTACTTTTAAGTAAATTATGCGTTCATATTGATTCAATTTGGAAATATATCTTAAATCGATAAGAATTCAATATTGTTTTTAAAATGTTTCCATATATAAATATGGTGTGAATATTGTGCAACATTAAATTAAGGTTGTTCTATATTAAAACAACTAATTTTCAACTTTCAACTAGACTATCGTTAATGTTTCTTATTGAATCAATGTGGTTTTTATTGATTTTAGGATGATTTTTCTCTGGGTGTAGTTGCTTTTTCACTCTACATTCCCTACCGCTCTCTCTCTCTCTCTCTCTCTCTCTCTCTCACTTTCTTTCTTATTTCCTTGTGGGTACTGTTGGCAATCCTTTCGTTTGTCTATTTTGTCGTTTGTTTCACTGTTTGCTTGTTTGTTTGCCCAAAAAAGGTACAAGAAAGAAAAAACCAAATGTTTAACTGCGGCTGCTGCCTTTTGTCAAAGGTGCAAAACTCACAGCAACCACAAAACTCTCATCACTCTCCAATTCTCTGATTCTCTGACTCTGTTACCGATTCAGAGATATGTCAGTGAACGAGAATTGTGTTCTTGAAAAACAAATAGCAAATGAATTGAATTTGAACTCTGAACTCTCAAAAGTGTAACTCTTGTTCTCCCTCTCTCTCATTTGGGTTGTGTACTAATTAATTGAGTTGAATAATAATTCACAGTTGAATCTCCCTTATGATTTATTCACCACTAACAATTCTTCTTGTCGGCTTGCCAAAAATGTTGCCACATTTATTTTCCTATCCATTTTCTGTGCAAATATTTAACCAACTCCATTCAACGCAACTCAACTCAACTCAACTCAACCCCAAAGGGCATATAATTTAAATTTTTAACTAAGCATCAAATAAACAAATCCAAAAATTATGACAGCCACAAACACAAAAGATTTTAAAAGACAAAGAAACGAATTACTTTCATAATTGTTAATTATTATAAAAGCAAAAGTTTGAGAGTTTTTAAAGAAAAATTTAGTATAGACATTACACTAAATTATAAGAAGCAAAGAGTTTTAAAATGTTAAAAAATGGAGAGTGGTCTATTATTATAATCTATTAAAATAGCTATGAAAGATTTATTAAGAGTTGCGTCTTGATTCGAACTAAGTTCTACGATAAAGTGATTCGATATTAACGCAATCCTAATCTATACATAAATTTTTAAAGATTTGATTGAATTTTTTTACAAGACACAAAAAAAACGGATTACTTTCATAATTGTTAATTATTATGAAAGCAAAAGTATGAAAGATTTTAAAGAAAAATGAAGAAATAAAATTACACTAAAGTATAAGAAGCAAATAGTTTTAAAATGTTAAAGTATAGAGAGTGGTCTATTATTATAATCTACACTAGTCGGCATATTTATTTTGACAACACTTAAAGTAAAATTTTCAAAAAATCATAAAAATTACTTGCAAAGAGATTTTTGAAAAACATTTTTTTTCCATCACTAATAGCTTCTTTTGGACAAACTTTTTGCATTCAAATATTTTTTGTTTTAGCCAAGGGGGAAAAAGTTTAAAAATTAGACCTTTGCAAGAATTGAAAATATTCCACGTGTACTCAATGGGTTAAGAAGCATTATGTATTATTAAAACGGAATTGAAGTGACCTATCCATTGATACCAAACTTCTTTCGAAGTAAGTTTATATTTTAAGTAGATTTCACTTTAAGTCTTGTCAAAAAAATAAATATGCCGACTAGTGTATAAAAAAAAATAGATATGAAAGAGTTATTAAAAGTTGCAGTGATTTGATTTTAACGCTACCCAAATCTATACATAAATTTTTGAAAGATTTAATAGTAGTAGCATAAAAATGCCTTTAAACTGTCCAATAAATAGCTTTAACAGCTGCCTAGGAATACCTATAAAATTCAGACTAAGAGTTAATGAAACTATAACAAAAATCGTCTCTAGGCATTAACTCAGAGAGGTAAATAAAGTGTGCTCTTGTTTATGCTCACATTTCATATTAAAGGCAGCTGTTTACGCTCTCTCTCTCTATCTCTGTCTCTCTCAATCCCTTAGGGCAGCCATTTTGGTTTGATCACGCCCCGCTTCATTCATCCGCCTTTCTCTCTATTCACTGCCCTCGATTCGCATTCCCTCAATTTCTCAGTTCTCATCCCGAATCCAGTTTTCATTTAAGGTTT
The DNA here is from genome assembly GCA_035047385.1 of Drosophila tripunctata. Lineage (NCBI taxonomy): Eukaryota > Metazoa > Arthropoda > Insecta > Diptera > Drosophilidae > Drosophila > Drosophila tripunctata. The sequence goes on along the minus strand of JAWNPS010000160.1, from coordinate 8,355,879 downwards.
TATTGCACCTTTTGTTGTTGTTGCTCTCTCGCTCACTCGCTTCATTTCTTTCTAACCCCTAAGGCAGCAGCTGCTGCTATCTCTTTCACACCACTGCCTACTTTATCATCACGTTGATGATGATGATGATTATGTTGTTTGTCAGTGGCGCATGCGTAATCATGGCAATTTGCACGCTTTACGCATATCGCAAGATTAAACTGATCCCTGGATTGATCCCTGCCCTGATCCCTTGATGCGGACTGCCATTGCAATATATTCTGTATATATATATACTATATACTGCTTACAAACATACTACGTCATGTCAACACAAACCAAAAAAAAGCTGCCTATAGAACACGACTACAAAGAGACTCTGTAGAAGCAAAATTATTCGAATTTTCACTAAATGTTTTCTTAAAGAACTCACGAGTAAATTTAACTATCGTGTTGAAACTACCAGAATTAAACTGTTGTACAGTTATCATAAATCTAGCTTAAAAATTGCTGTTATAGCTAGTTTATTTTAATATTTTAATTGGGGAAAGAAGTGTAACATTATTCTAATACTAAGTTGATCTTCCCAGAACACATTCTAAGACTCTTTATACTAGTTGTCTACGTTATAATTTTGTAGAGTCCAACCAAAAATGGCTATAGAATCTATCCTTTAAAAGTATGTTTTCGACATGAAATATGTTTCCAAGAGTCAAACAATATAATAGTCCGTTTCCTCAAACAAATTCCGAATCGTTTATCGAATCGAATATTTGATAGGAAAAATTTGGTCCGAGTTTGAACAAGTTCTGTAGACGATAAACCAAAAACTTTTCGATTTTATATACACTAGTCGGCATATATTTTTTTTGACAACACTTAAAGTGAAATCTACCTAAAACTTAAACTTACTTCGAAAGAAGTTTGGTATCAATGGATAGGTCACTTCAATTCCGTTTTAATAATACATAATGCTTCTTAACCCATTGAGTACACGTGGAATACTTTCAATTCTTGCAAAGGTCTAATTTTTAAACTTTTTCCCCCGGGCTAAATCAAAAAATGTTTGAATGCAAAAAGATTCTCCAAAAGAATCTAGAATTAGTGATGGAATTCCTTAGAATTTTTCCAGGACTCTTTACATTAGTTGTCTACGTAATAATTTTTTAGAGTATAAATAAAAATGGCCATAGAAACTATCTTTTAAAAGTATTTTTTCGGCATAAACTATGTTTGCAGAACTCACCAAATATAGTAGTCCATTTTCTGAAACAAATTCCGAATCTTTTTAGATTTTATAGGCAAAATGTTGTCCGAATTTGAACTATGTTCTATAGACATTAAATCAGAAACTAAAATCTTATCCAAAACAATACTGTATTCGATTTTATATACAGTTTAATAAAATAATATTCCATTTTAATAAAATAATAGCCTTTTTGTTTTATGTTTTCAAGTTAATACATTGTTTTCCCTGATGATGAATTGAAATAGTGCTATTATTAAAAGTGAATATTTTTTAAAATGTGCAAAAAATATTGGATATTTTTGTGTAACATATATGTTAAGATATCAATAAATTGATTAAAACAACTTTTCGTTGAAAATTTTTAGTTATATTCTTCTTTTTTATACTTTAAATTTTGCATAAACCTTTGGTATATGTTTTAATCTTTCCTACATTTATTTATAATAACATTTTATTGACAAAAATTTAAAAATATAATTAACAGCTATTCAGTAGGACTTAAAACTAAAATCTACATTTTCTTTTGTGTTTAAAAGAAAAAGAAGTAATACAGTCCATTCCACCCATTTCATTGCTTTGAGTACAGGGTATATAATAAAAGTAACTGCGACGATAGAGGCGATATTTGGATTAAAACATTTAATTGACGATTCGAAAACCGGTGTGACGGGATCTCGTCATCATCAACAAATCCACAAGCCTAAATCCTCAATCCAAAAAAATCACCGAGGGTTGCTTCTTTTCTTCTGTTGCTGCTGCTGCTTCTAGGATTAGGGCAAGACTATTCCATATTTCATTAACATATCAATGTCAGCAGCAGACGACAACATCATCAGCATCAACATCAACATCATTATCATAATTATCATCATCTCTAACTGCTGTTCGTAATTCAGTTGATTTTCGATTTTAATTTCTCGATTGGCGATTTTAACGCTTTTGGCTTCCACTTGAAATTCGCTTAAATTTTTAACAAGACAAATACCTAAAGTCCACACACACTCACCGCACACACCCCACACAGCTACTCCCCCCTCCCCTCATCTAGCCACTGAGCAAGCAATCAGAAAAAGAAACTTTTCTAATTTCGCACAGAGAGCGAAAGCGAAAACGAAAACCAAAAAAAAATTGCCGTCGGCGCCATTATTGCAAGTAGAATGGAAAGAAGAAGCACGGAGAGAGAGAATGGCAACAAATCGAATCAGAATCGAAAAAGAAATAGAAAAGAATAAAATCAAAATAAAACTCGTAACATATGCGGCAGCATAGTTATAGCGACTTGGAAAGATCCTGTTCCATTTATAAAAGAAACTTAATTTTGATATAACTTTTGGAATTATTTAACGATTATGCTAAAATTTTTAGAATAGCTACAAAATACAGCAATTATCATATTTGTCAAGAAACCTATTAAAAATTCAGCATACACTGTTAAAAATTTGGGTATTGAAACAAATTATTGTATTAAAAATTTGAATAAAATTTGTATTTGGCTCATGAAACACTGGTAACATATGCAACAGCATAGTTATAGCGACTTTAAAAGATCCTGTTTTTAAATTATTAAAGAAACTTAATTATGATATAACTTTTGGAATTATCAAGCGATTGTGATGAAATTTTTAGAATAGCTACAAAATACAACAATTATCATATTTGCCAAGAAAAACCTTACAAACTCAGCTTACACTGCTAAAAATTAGGGTATTGAAACAAATTATTGTATTAAAAATTTGAATAAAATTTTAATTTGGCTCATGAAACACTGGTAACATATGCGACAGCATAGTTATAGCGACTTTGAAAGATCCTGTTTCAATTATTAAAGAAACTTAATTCTGATATAACTTTTGGAATTATCAAGCGATTGTGATCAAATTTTTAGAACAGCTACAAAATACAGCAATTATCATATTTGCCAAGAAACCTTTTAAAAACTCTGCTTACACTGCTACAAATAAGGGTATTGAAACAAATTATTGTGCTAAAAACGTAGAAATTAAATTTTAGTGTAGCGAACACATTTTGAATAAAATTTGGATTTGCCTCATGAAACACAACAGCATAGTTATAGCGACTTTGAAAGATCCTGTTTCAATTATAAAAGAAACCTAATTATAATATAACTTTTGGAATTATCAAGCGATTGTGATGAAATTTTTAGAATAGCTATAAAATACAACAAATATCATATTTGCCAAGAAAAACCTTAAAAACTCTGCTTACACTGCTACAAATAAGGGTATTGAAACAAATTATTGTGCTAAAAACGTAGAAATTAAATTTTAGTGTAGCGAACACATTTTGAATAAAATTTGGATTTGCCTCATGAAACACAACAGCATAGTTATAGCGACTTTGAAAGATCCTGTTTCAATTATAAAAGAAACCTAATTATAATATAACTTTTGGAATTATCAAGCGATTGTGATGAAATTTTTAGAATAGCTATAAAATACAACAAATATCATATTTGCCAAGAAAAACCTTAAAAACTCTGCTTACACTGCTAAAAATTTGGGTATTAAAACAAATCATTGTGTTCAAAACGTAGAATAAAATTTAAATTTGCCTTATAAAATACTCTATTAAAAACTAACAAATCTACAACTTGTACATTGATACACATTTCTTTATTTTAGCTACAGGGTTTCTGGGAATCCAAGTAAAAATCATCATGTTGCAAGAGATGGAGCAAAGGAGCAGTGGAACTTTGAGGAGATTGCCACCCATCTTCAGTTGGAAAAGTAGAAAAACCTTTTATTCCACACAGTGTTTACACAGTCCTTTGCCAATTGAACTTTTCCGGGGCCATATCGAAGTGGATGACGACGAAAGGACGATGTGGAAATCAGTGGGGGGGGGGGAGAAACGAGTGAGAAACGAGGACATTTTGGCAAGTGGAAAAACCGTTTGTTGGCCAAATAGCGAAAGCAACAAACTTTCGCACAAATACTTAGGCGAGTTAATTTAATTTGTTATTTAAAATTCAATCTACGAACTAAAACAAAAAGCGAATCCAAAGTTTCTTACATCAAATGAAAATGAATTGCAGCAAAAAAAAGCAGAAGGAAAACAACAAGCGAAAAAATCGTGAAACAATAAAAAAACAGAAGCAAACAAAAGATGCTAGTAGAGGGAAATGGATGAAGTATGTTACAACTTTTGAGCTTAGCCTAGAGCAATATTATGGTCTAAACGTATGGGGACGTGTGTGTGTGTTCCAATTCCCGACGGGAGTTATGTCCTGATTCTAAATTCCTAAGGTCTGGGTTCTGCTTCATGTAAGAAGTTCAGTGGAAAAACAAATAACATTCGATGCACCCAGAGAAAAAGCATATGTGGAAAACAATCAAAACTAGATTAACTGGACTGAATTTAAGCCCAAAATATATAAGGATCATATATCAAAATATATTATATTATATACAATTTATAAACTAACATTAAACTTTAGCAAATTCTAAAGAAAAGTGAAATTAAAGTGTAATATCTGAAATGTCACAGCAGTATTTTTATACCCTCTGAGGGGTATAATGGGTTTGCCAGAAGTATGTAACAGGCAGAAGGAGGCGTGGCAGACCCCATAAAGTATATATATTCTTGATCAGCATCACAAGCCGAGTCGATATAGACATGTCCGTCTGTCCGTCCGTCCGTCTGTCTGTCTGTCCGTATGAACAAACAGATCTCAGAGATGGTAAAAGCTACAATATCCGTTTTAGTCAGTATCAACCACATATTTAGTCAGTCAATACAAGTTTGTTTCCTTTTTTTCGATGCCACGCCCCATTCGCCCACAATTAGCGAAAAACCAGACATACCTCGTAAAAAATACATGTTTTTGGCAAATATCTCAGTTAATATAACACCTAGGGACACCAATTTTGACATGCAGGTTGCTAGATGCAATATAAAGACAATGCCATCAAAATTTTTTGGATGCCACGCCTCCTTTGCCCACCCAAAGCACAATTGCGTTGTAACTTTGCCTGATGCTGGCTCACTTAAATCAAAACGTATAGTATTGTAACATAGCATATACTTGCATTCAAATAATATCAAACGATTGTGAATTGATTGATTTTTGATTTCATTATAATCGGACTATAATTAAAAAAGTTTGTCACACAAATATGTGTGCATGTTAAGTTCTTGCAGCAGCTACTCCAGTTTGAACTCATCTAATAGGTAACGAAGCTCAGAGGGTATTATACGGTCGGCATACCCAACTGACATTTTCTTTCTTGTTTTTTTGGGTGTGGTATCCACACACTACTTATTCTCTTCTCTTCTTCTACTTCTGCTTCTACCGTTGCTACGACTATTAACGCTTCAATGGAGCAGTTGGTCGTTGTGATTGTTGTTGTCGTTGTTATTGTTGTTGTTGTTGCTGTTGTTGTTCTAGGTTGACTTACTTAATTATTCAATAATTTCTAAAAGCATTTGGCAACATTCGACAATGGAAAATATTCACTTCACTTCACGTTTTGCCGTTCGGTGTCGCCTCAGATTTTCCCAGTTTCCCAGCTATCCAGATCCTTTCATCCTTTTAGAGTCGGAGCGAGCGACAATGTCCCCTCCTCATAATCAGTTGTACACATATGAAGCAAGCATATAAGCTCTATATGTGAGTATATATTCGTGTTGCATTTATCATTAGTGCAAAGCTTAGTTTCTGCTGCTTTTTGCCTTTTGCTGCATTTGCCTTTTGTAGTAGACCCCGGGGGAAATTTTGCGGGATTTGCACTTGGGCATGTTTGATGTGGAAACTTTAGATTAAAATATTTTCACATGTACACACAGTGGCACATAACAACATACACACACCTCGGTACGGCCTCTTTATATCTTTGGCATATTTTAAAGAAGCCCAAAACTGTAAAAGAGCTCGATTTAATTTTGGGAAAATGTTTTGTACAACGATAAAACCATACAAACAATTCAGAATCTAGTGGATTCACTTCCCAAACGAATAAAGACGGTAATAAAAAACAAAGAAGGTCCAACAAAATATTAAAATCTAATTCGTTAAGAAGAATAACATTTAATTAAAAAAATAATATTTTCAAATAATTTGTAACTCACTCAAAAATAAAAAAATTTGTTTGTGTTTCTAGTTTTTGAAATATTATCAATAATTTTAATTTAAGATTTATTCTAAAAAAAAACATCACTGGAATCTAATTGAAATCAATTTTTTTCAGTAGAATAATATTCAATTAAAAAAAAATAATATTTTCAAATAATTTGTAACTCACTTAAAAATAAAAAAATTTGTCTGTGTTCCTTAGTTTTTGAAATATTATCCATAATTTTAATTTAAGATTTTTTCTAAAAAAAAAAACATCACTAGAATCTAAAAAATATTTGTTTTGGTTAGCAAATACATTCATTTAATAAGTTTAATACAAGTTTTCTTTAAACAATAAACACAATTTTTAAAAATTTACGAAAGAAAATTTTTTTTTTGCCTGTCCGGATTTCTTTGTCCGCTACTGTATGTACATAGTACAATCGTACACAGTTTTCCTTAGCTTTTCTTTTGCCTAGCCAAAAGTTTCCTTTTCTTTTTCTGCTGCCAATCAGTGACTTTAGCGACTTCTGCTTCTGCCTATATACGCCCAGTCAGTTCGTCACTCACTCAGTCTGTATATAAGCAGCTCCTTTACTCGTTGGGCGAGGGGAGTGGAGGGCAGCATGTCCGGGTTGGTCTGAGGATTGAGCGCATAATGATGTTTATGTGTTGCCGAAAAACATAAAAGCATTAATTTAGTCATTATCTTCTTAAGATACAACGACTGAAGCGCAACGCAGTAAGCAGCGACTTTGCTCTCTCTCACTCTCTCTTTCTCTCTTGCTCTAACTGTATCTTCCCCTCCCCCTCCCCCACCCCTCACCCCTCAACAGCGCGAACTCCAACACATAATTTCCACATTAAGCAACTTACAGTGCGTACCGAGTGCAAGCGAGTTAGCTGCTTGTTATAGTGCTATCTCTCTTACGCCCGCGGGCAGCAGGCAGCAGCAGGGGATGTGTCGTCAGTGATGACTTTATCTGTATAAATAACTGTCAGCAGCAGCAAAAAAAAATATAGTTGTACGAAGAGAGTGAGTGAGTGAGTGAGTGAGTGAGCGAGAGAGAGCGAACTGCACGCCCACATCTCAGAGATAAATTATCTGACAGTCGCTCGCGCCATCTTTTGCGACGGTAAAAGAAGATGTCTTGCTCTACGCTCAAAAGCAGCAGCCAGAGGGCGTCCACCACTCATGCGAGTCAGCCAGCTAGCCATCCAGCCAGCCACCACCATCAGCAGCAGCAGCAACAGTTGAGAGAGCGAGTGCGAGTGCGAGAGAGCGGCTGCCTGCCTGCCTGCCTGCCTGCCCGAGAGAGCGCAAGTAGCAGCAGCAGAGCGCGCGAGAGGGCAAGGGCGTGTACATATAACTATGGCAAACTGCACGCTGATTGGTCGTGGCATTCTGCGTGAGAGAGGGTTTGCTGGCGCGCTCTCTCTCTTTTGCTGTGTGTGCTAGGCGAGGGTTTGCCGGCGCTCTCTCTCGCATATTTGCTATTCGAGTCTATTTCGTTTGCGTCGCAGTCGCTGCTAACGCCGCAGCTTTCAACGACGAGTTTCATTCACAACAGTTTCGCAGCTCGAACGAACAAGAAGGGTTCAGAGTTCAGTGTAATTAAAGATCGCATAACGTGTGACGTTTAACGTGTAAAGAATTTCGAATTTTAAATTTCGAATTTCCAAATTTCGATTTAAAATAAAGTTGACAAAAATTTTTATACCCTTTTGAGGGGTATATTGCTTTTGTTCTTATTTAAGCAAGTTTTTACAGTGTGAACACAAAACACGTCGCGTGTGAAGTGAAACACAAGTGTCTCTCTGTCTCTATCGCTCGCCCTCTCGCTCTCCCGCGCTTCACTTATCGTTTATAACAGTTTTTAACAAAATCCATCAAAATTCTGTCCTCACTGTGGACAACGCCGTCGCAGCTTGCAGCGGGCGGCGCCAGCAGCAACAACAGCAACATTAGCGACACCAAATCCAAATTCAAGATCACCGTTGTGAGCACGCCTAGTGCCTCACCCAACTCACCGCCGCCTACGCCCACACCACCGCCACCGCCAAGCAGCCTCCAAATGGTTGAAACCAATTCACCGCCGGCTGCCTACGTCTGCCTGAAGCGTTGTGCCAGCAGTGATCTGGGCAGCGAGCAACAGCAGCCACTGCCACGCCCCCACCAGCTCCGCTCACCTGCCCATAATGCTAGCAATGCTGCCTATCATTTGACCACCGCCATGTTGCTCAATTCACAGCAATGCGGTTATTTGGGACAGCGATTGCAATCGGTGCTCCAACAACAACAGCAGCAACAACAACAACAACAGCAGCAACAACAACAACAACAACAACAACAACCGTTATCACAGACTCCCTCCTCGGATGATGGCTCCCAATCGGGTCTTACCATTCTGGATGAGGAGCGACCGCGTCTGAGCGTCGGATCAACTGCTGCCGCCTCCGCTGCAGCCGCCTCGCTCTTCACCATCGACAGCATTTTGGGTTCACGCAGTGTGGCAGCTGTTGCTGCCGCCACCGCCCAGAACAACAACAACAGCAGCAGCAGTTGCAACAACAACAACAACAACAACAGCAGCAACAATCACAGCAGCAGCAGCAATAATCCAATGAGCAACAACAGCAGTGTCTTGGCTTTGGGTTTGTCCAAACGCAGCACTGAATCACCTGCCTCACCCAATTCCAATTCCAGTTCCACCAGTGCCGCTGCCAGTCCCATACGCCCGCAACGGGTTCCTGCCATGTTGCAGCATCCTGGTCTGCATTTGGGGCATCTGGCGGCAGCGGCTGCGAGCGGTTTTGCCGCTTCACCGTCGGACTTTCTAGGTGAGTTTGTTTCCCCAGTTTCCCTAAAAACTTTTTCTTTTTTCTGTTTTCTTCGTATCCATTACCCCTTCTGTTCCTAGATAGGTTCTAGGGTCTGGTCCTGAATATACTCCTGATTTTTTTACTATCATCTTAGTTAGACTTCTCCCTATTTATATATTGCCTTTTGAAGTTCATGGAAGCATCTCTTCCGAACCAACCCAAGTCTTCTAACCAACTTCTCTCCTACACCAGCTAATTATACCTTAGTTGTTCCTGATCTTCTTTTTGCACCTACTTAAGAGTTATTTCCCAAACTTACCCCATTCCTATTTTTTTTCTGGAGATCCTAGCTGAGTTTTCCTCAACCTCTGATCCTGCAGAATAATCATATATTATATTTCCTTTTGGAGTTCACGGAAGCATCTCTTCCGAACCAACCTAAGTCTTCTAACTTACACTAGTCGGCATATTTATTTAGACAACACTTAAAGTGAAGTCTACTTAAAATTGTGAGTTTAACTCACTCCAATAGAAGTTTGGTATCAATGGATAGGTCACTTCAATTCCGTTTTAATTAACACAAAACTTTAAGAATAGTTTTTGAAAATTGATATTTAACCCATTTTTACCTACATTTCATCAAAATAGTCACTTTTGGCACATTTCAAAAAATCATAAAAAATACATGCGAAGAGATTTTTGAAAAAAATTTTCATCACTAATCGATTCTTTTGGAGAATCTTTTTGCATTCAATCATTTTTTGTTTTAGCCCGGGGGAAAAAGTTTAAAAATTATACCTTTGCAAGAATTGAAAATATTCCACGTGTACTCAATGGGTTAAGAAGCATTATGTATTATTAAAACGGAATTGAAGTGATCTATCCATTGATACCAAAACTTCTTTCGAAGTAAGTTTAAATTTTTCAAAATAAATATGCCGACTAGTCTATATAGCCTTTTGGAGTTCATGGAAGCATCTCTTCCGAACCAACCTTAGACTTCTAACCAACTTCTCACCTTCTCTCCTACACCAGCTCATTCTTCTTCTGTACTCCATGAACTTCTTTTTGCACCTAACCAAGAGTTATTTCCCAAACTTACCCCATTCCTATTTTTTTTTCCGAAGCTCCTAGCTGAGTTCTCCTCAACCTCTGATCCTGCAGAATAATCATATATTATATTTCCTTTTGGAGTTCATGGAAGCATTTCTCCCGAACCAACCTAAGTCTTCTAACCAACTTCTCTTTCTTCAAGCTCTTCTTCAAGCTCCTACACCAGCTCATTCTTCCTCTGTTTTTTTTCCTGGAGATCCTAGCTGAGTTCTCCTCAACCTCTGATCCTGCTCCTGCAGAATAATCACCAGATATTCTTCTGTCTTTGTAAAGCGGCTTTCCCAATCGCGTTGTTTATTTTAAAGAAACGGCTCTTACTGACTCTTCTTAACTATGACTTCCTGTATTGCGGAAACAAGTGCTTTTTTGAACTTCCTATCTGAGTTTCCGCTTCGGAATTTACCATTTCCCCTCCCTCGTGCTTTTTTCTGCGATTCAGTGAGCCGAAAAAGTCCTTGTCCCCTGGCACTGATGCCGACAAAAACACCTTAAGGAGGTGAATCTGTTAAGGATTCACTCACTAAACGTCTAAACGTCTAACCATTTAACCTTCTATCCATCTAACCATCAATCCATTTAACCTTCCAACCATCTAACCATCAATCTATCAATCCATCTAACAAATCTAGTCTTTTTACTTGTGAATGGCATTATTCGTAATTAGCCATTGATCCGTAAAAGATGATTTCGCATGCCGTTCCATTCTCCATTCCATTTTTGCGGTGAGAGGATTTGCATTGTGAGCCAATGGGGGTTGGGGGTGGTATGGTGTATGGAACGTAGGGTGTTTCGTTTGGGGTCTTATGTTAATTCGAGCGTGGATTTCTCTGGCCACAATTTTTATGCAAAAATCTTTTGGCATCCTCTCAGCCGCAATTCAAAATTCAAAGGTTCCTTCTCGATGGATGAATATTAAAACACGAGTACATTTTTTTTTCCCCTGGTTCGGGGGCAGGTGAAAGTCACAACATGGCGCTTCCGTTTCCGTTTCCGCATGCGAGTTTTTTTTCAGCTTTGTTATGCGCATTTTTCATGGATTTTTTTTGATTGTTTTTTCCCCATTTGCAAATATGAATTTCAAGCTGTTGCTGATTCGGTTTCTTCTACGCACTTTTTTTTCCTATCACAGTTGCCTATCCCAACTTTTATCCGAATTATATGCACGCTGCAGCCGTTGCCCACGTCGCCGCCGCCCAGATGCAGGCGCATGTCAGTGGACACGGCGCTGCAGCAGCAGTAGCCGCCGCCGGACTCTCCGCTCATCATCCACATCATCCGCACGCCCATTCGCATCCACATTTGTCGCATCATGCCGCCCATCAGCATCATCATTTGGGACACTTGGGACATTTGGGACATGGACCACCACCGAAACGCAAGCGTCGTCATCGCACCATTTTCACCGAGGAGCAGCTGGAGCAACTGGAAGCCACCTTTGATAAGACACACTATCCCGATGTAGTGTTGAGGGAGCAGCTGGCCCTTAAAGTGGATCTCAAGGAGGAACGTGTAGAGGTAAGCGAAAATATTTCTTACTCTCTCAATGGGGTTGAAGTTTTCTTTAGAAGAAAGTTGAGGAATATTAAGTTTAAGGCTCTACCGGGTTCAATAAAGCGATTGAAAAGGGTCTAAATTCTAGGTAAAAGTTCCTAACAGCTTTTTAGATTTCTTAACGAGTAAACTATACATGTTTATAGATCTTTTTATTCTCCTCGTACCACTCCTAAATGGAATCTACAGTAGCGAACAAAGAAATCCGGACAGGCAAAAAAAAGTTCGTTTCGTAAATTTTTAAAAATTGTGTTTATTGTTTGAAGAAAATTTGTATTAAACTTATTAAATGAATGTATTTACTAACCAAAACAAATATTTTTTAGATTCCAGTGATGTTTTTTTTTTTTAGAAAAAATCTTAAATTAAAATTGTTGATAATATTTCAAAAACTAGGGAACACAAACAAATTTTTTTATTTTTTATTTTTAAGTTAGTTACAAATTATTTGAAATTATTATTTTTTTAATTAAATATTATTCTACTTAAAAAATTAGATTTCAATATTTTGTTGGACGTCCTTTGTTTTTTATCACCGTCTTTATTCGTTTCGGAAGTAAATCTACTAGATTCTGAATTGTTTCTATGGTCATATCGTTGTACAAAACATTTTCCAAAATTAAATCGAGCTCTTTTACAGTTTTGGGTTTCTTCTTCTTCGTTATTTTAACCTTTAAAATATGCCAAAGATATAGAGGCCATACCGAGGTGTCCGGATTTCTATGTCCGATTCTAAGCCCACATCGAGAAATATTAAGTTGAAGGCTTTACTGGGTTCAATAAAGCGATTGAAGGCTTTATAGATTCTAGGTAAAAGTTTCTTACAGCTTATAAGATTCCTAAACGGAATCCAACTACTATTGGGGTAAACTATACATGATTATACATCTTTTTATCCTCCTCGTGCCACTCCTAAATGGTATCCAAGCCCACATCTTTTACGGATTATTCAATCTCAAGGTTTCCTCAGTTTCCTTCCTTGTAACTGAAAAGTTTCTCAAAAGGGCATAACCACAATTAGTCACACTTTCCTTTGGTTTAGCAACTCGTTTCGATTATTTCACTCTCAATTTTCTAGATTTTAAGTAAAAGTTTCTTACAGCTTCTAAGATTCCTAAACGGAATCTAACTATTGTGGGGGTAAATTATACATGATTATAGATCTATATCATTCTATATCAACAGAAAATAAATTCCTTCTCGTTCTATTCCTAAATGCAATCCATGCCCACATCTTCCTGGGATTATTCAATCTCAAGGTTTCCTCAAAAGTTTCTAAAAGGGCATATAACCACAATTAGTCACACTTTCCTTTCCTTTGATTTAGCAACTCGTTTCGATTATTTTACGCTCGTTTTAATGCCGTTACGCGAGAAGCCAATTGAATGCTGTCCATCTGCAAACTCAATCTTTCACTCTCTCTCTCTCTCTCTATATCTCTCTCTCTATCTCTCCCTCTCTCACTGTACTCCCTCTCTCTCTCTTTCGCTGTGAATTTCTCAATGTTTATTTAGTTGTCAGCGTTTAGCATTTGTCGGTCTTCCTTCCTTCCTGACTGAATGCGAAGCGATTCACTTAATTTGAGTAATGGGCCACGACGGGATGTCCCTCAAGTTTGAGGTTATGCCGTATCATTGCCAATGTAAACACAAGCTGTGCTTGTGTCTCTTCCCCGCACCTCCACCTCCTTCTACCTATTCCAAAGTATATCCTTGGGGTGTGCTTAGAAGCAACCCTCAATCTGAGCATCAGTTTTGGTAACACATTAAGCAAATCAGCAGCAAATCTGTTTGGAACTTTTGCTCTTGATTTGGTTTTGGTGGTTGTCCAAATTCAGAATCCATTAGTGTCGCGGGAAACCCGGAAAAGCGGACAACAAACAAACAAACAAACAACAACAAGCAAACACAAATTTTTGAAAAACTCTTGACAAAAAGTTGACAATTTAATTTGTAAGCAATTTAATTGATGGCGCTGTTGATAGCGACGAATTAACAAGCTACGGAGGGGAGGGAAGGAGTAGAAGGGGTATGATTTAGTTTAGCAGCGGGTTAGAAGCACTGATGTCATTTCAGCTTTTTTCACGCCAGATCTGGCTGTTTTGAAAATGCGATTGCGGTAAAAATTTGAAAACAGCGGGCAGCGGGAATTCTAGCTTTTTTAGAAAATGAAAAAAAAAATTTTTTGTACATTACTTTTTCGTAATATTGTGAGTTGTTTCTTTCGTGTTTGACGATTAAAAATATATTTCTATTGGAAAAGTATCGATATTTACTTCAATCGAATAATTTTTACTAATAATTTATAACTTTGTATATTGATGCGACTTCTATGACTAAAATTGTGAAATTCGTTTGACAAATAAGAAGAAAGTATACAAACATAAAGTGCAAGATGTGTGTTTAAAAAACAAGTAGTTTAGGTACTGACTGAGTAGGAATCCCACAGATTTAACTCAGGTGTATTAAAATTTTATTTTAAAGTGCATCATTACTGCTAAATTATGCGATTTACGAGCACTCGGCGCTTTAGCTTTTATTTCAGCTGTTTTTTCCGGGAATGCAGCGGTTTTTAGCCGTTTTTTTTTCGTCAAACTAGCTGTTTTTGCTCAAAAAGAAAAATGACATCACTGAGTAGGAGGGGTATAATTTGGTTTAGGTATTTTTTAGCAGCGGGTTAGAAGGGTGCTAGTCAAGTTAGTCAAGCTTAAAGCGTCTTTGATAAGGATTAACGGCGCTTGTTGTTGTCGTGTCGCTGTGACAATATGCTGCCGGTCAATGTTAAACCCACACCTTTCCCGTTAACCCCCTGCTCCTTAATCACTGCTACCCCTGCTACCCCCTTCACATTACTCCTTCCTTCCTTCCTGCCCATGTTGAAGCACGCCAAGTGCGACAATTTGTTGACATTTGCGTGTAGAGCAACAAATTTGAGTTCGAGTTTGAGTTGAGTTTGAGGGCTGCTGCAGTTGTTGTTTGCTATGGAGCTTAAGACAACTCACAATCTACAATATATATATATTTTAGTAGTAATTTGCTGTTAATCACAGCCCGCGGCTTAAGTTAACGCCTTGCAACACATGCCACATGCAACTAGGCGACAATTTAACCGCGGGCCGCGCTAAGCGGATTAGAACCGTACTTTTTTTTATCGAGAAAGCGAGTTTCGCATCAAGTTTGAAGATTACTAAAGTTTAAGGAAGAGTTGTAGAAAGAATTTGTGGGTTTTGTTTTTTAAACAAAAAATTAATTAATTAACTAATTAAATAATTAAAAATTAAAAACGCTTTGTGCAACTACTTTTAAAAGCAGAGCTGTTAAAAAAAGCATTCGAATATTCGGTGGGTTTGGCGGCCATTTTAATCAGAGCTGTTAAAAAAAGCATTCGAATATAAACTATATAAAAATAAATATTTAATATATATTTTATATTCGATTAAAATGACCGCCAAACCCACCGAAATAATATCCGCCACAGATTATTGGGGTCATATCAAATCCAGTAGAGCTATTGGAAAGTCCCAAAGGGGTGGAGGAAAGTAAAAAAACCAAAATTTAGTTTATAAGTGTGTATTAAAATCAGAGCTGTTAAAAAAAAGCATTCGAATATATATAATATATTTATATAATATATTTTATTTTAAAAAAGCATTCGAATATATATAATATATTTTATATTCGAATGCCTTTTTTTAACAGCTCTGTTTAAAAGTTGCTGCATCACACAGTCTAGCAGACGGAGGAGGAATGAGGAGCAGGGGACAGTGGCAGAGACTGGGGGGGACTGCTGTCACTTAATTAACATACAAAAAAGAGACGTTGAAACTTGTCTCTGACAGACAACAACAACAACAACAACAAGAGTATATAGAAATCCAAATCCCACAAAAAAAAAACCAAAAAATCTTGTGCGCAGTCATCGTCGTCATTGACTTTTAAGCAGCATAATCAACTCAGCCTCTCCACTCACTCTCTCTTCTGCCTAACCCCAACCCCCTCTCTCCGCACCTCTCTCCCTCCTCCCTTCCCCGTCTGTTCACTCGTTTGGGATCCACTCTGCGCCTGCTTATCCACTACTACTACAGCTACAGCTACTGCTGCCTGCTACTGTTTAGCATATTTTGCATGCCAAGTGTTTTGCCACTTGAGCCCACTACGCCCATGTCCGCGTTTTGCGTTCGCCGTTCACTTCTCTACGTCCGGCAACTCTCCAACTCTGTGGATGGCAATGCCATAAGTGGCAATAATTATTGAAAATCTTGCCTAAGACAACAGCAATAGGCAACAACAGTTTTTCAGCCATACATCTTGCACTTTATGTTTGTAATACTTCCTTTGGCATCGTCAATTTTTAATTATTTGTCAAACGAATTTCACAATGTTAGTGATGGAAGTCACATCAATTTACAAAGTTATAAATTATTAGTAAAAATTATTCGATAGAAGTAAATATCAATACTTTTCCAATAGAAATATATTTTTAATCGTCAAACACGAAAGAAACAACTCACAATATTATGAAAAAGTAATGTAAAAAAAATATTATTTTAATTTTCTAAAAAAGCTAGAATTCCCGCTGCCCGCTGCCCGCTGTTTTCAAATTTTACCTGCAATCACATTTTCAAAACAGCTAGATCTGGCGGGAAAAAAGCTGAAATGACATCATCATCACAAACTCAATTTCCAATTCCAGTTATACGCTGCGTATGCGCAATGAGTTCCCATCCATCATCAACATCATTTAAATGATCTGCTTATTTTGACTTTATCATTTACAATTATTATTTTTATTTAGACACTCGAGTGTCTCTGTGTGTTGTTCCATCTACCTCTCTCTGTCTCCCTCTCTCTGTCTCTGTCTCAGTCTGGTCTTAAAAAACAGTAGCTGCCATGCAAGTCAGTTGACCACACAGATCAGGTATTATTTTGGTATTTTGGTTCTCGTCGATGCGTGCAAACTCAAATACGCCTAATCCCGCAGCTCAAGTGATTGAGGTGATTTCGTTTTCGAATTCCTGGTTGATGATGATGATGTGGATGTTGTTGATGATGATCAAGCCCAGTTTTGTAGTTAAAGCCAAGCCGTTGCCAAGTCAATAAACTTCTTCAAGCGCAGCGCAAATATTTATCTTTGCCTCGTCGCCAGGAGAGAAATTAGTAATCATCTCAACTCATTTTTGTCTCTTCCTCTCTCTCTCTGTCTCTCCCTCTCTCTCTCTCTCTTTGTCTCAGTAGTTCTCTTATTCTCTGTCTATTCTCAAATATTGTTATTGGTTTTTTGTGTCTTCAACGCACTTAAAAAGGGCCCAAAAAAAAAAGGAATGTGCACACTCATTGTGATCAGGACAACAAAAACTTGTCTCGGGATCTTCTTAATCCAACTCTTAACTCTACTCTTTCTACTTCTATTCTTACTGCTCTTGCTACTCCTATTCTTACTGCTACTTTTGCTACTCCCATTTCTTTTGGTTTTGCCGCTTTGAAGTTGCACAATGTAAAGTGGCAGCGTGAAACTCGGCCACCTGCGTTGCATCTCAATCAATTAGTTATCATTATCATTATTATTATTATTATTATGCTACTTACTTACTACTATTATTATTATTGTGTTTATTATTTTATATCCAAAAACAACTTTGCTACTTTTCCCTTTGCTCCTTTTTCCTTGTTTTGCTGCTGCTGTTTGTTTAGTGTTTTTGAATCAAATGAAATTAAAAGCGGCAATGAGCTGGAATCAGCAGATTTTCGTTAATTTCGGAAATAAAAACTAGCCTAAGGGACAAGGCACACACAACCCAACGAAACACCCTGCCACCCAACCACCCACCTACCCACTTAACCACTTAACCACCGCACCACCCATCGCTCACTTTGCTGCACTGCCCGCAATTCTCACACGACTACTCGCAAAAATATACCTTCTTCTCATACCCCATTTCAAATTACACTGCTACAAAAAAAAAGATACCACTAAAAAGTGCTCATAAAGAACTTTTTTAAATCAAAATACCTAATTAGAGAGTTTCTTAATTTCTGAAATTTTTAATTATTGTTTTTTTGTTTGAAAATTATCTAAAAATTGTTTTGGAGACTGCTAAAATAAGATATAACTAAAAAGTGCTCATAAATTTAAAACTTTTTAAATTCAAAATAACTAATTGGAAAAGTTGAAAAGTTTTTAAAGTTTTTTTATTCCTAAAATCTTTAATTTATATTTTTGTTTAAAGATATTAAAATATTTATGTTTTCTTTAAACTATTTTTGTTCTGTATAAATTGGTCTTACGTTCATTGTTTTTTGTACCTAGTTGGCGAAGTTGAACTAAATTTTCTATATTTCTGAAATTTTTATTAAATATTTTTGTTTTAAAATTATTTAAAATTGTTTTGGAGATATTATGTTTTTTTTTTAAATTACACTGCTTAAAAAAAAGCTACAACTAAAAAGTGCTCATAAACTTGGAACTTTTTAAATTCAAAATACCTAATTGGGGAAGTTGAACTAAAGTTTCTTTTTTTCTGAAATTTCTTATTAATATTTTTGTTTTAAAATTATCTAATATTGTTTTGGAGACATTATGTTTTCTTTTTATTATTTTTGTTCCATATAAATTAAACAAGTTATGTGCATTGTTTTAATTGACGTATTTACTATATTTTGTTTGTCAGTGTAATGCTGCTTTTTGCTGTGCTGAATCTGTGGTTGATTCCCTGCTGCTCTTTGGCTGTTGCTGCTGTCATAATTTTTCATAATTTTCCATTATTCAAACACTTGAGAACAAATTTTCGCTCGGCAATTTTACGCCGTGTCTCTTTATGAGAGTGTGTATGTGTTTGTCGACATCGTTTAAGGGTCGCTCTCTCAATTCTCTCGGGACTTTTTTTGTGTTCGGCGTAAAGTGCGTTTGTGGCCCCAGGGCTGCGAGTTCAGTTCAGGGCAGAAGTACAAGCACTGGAGTTCAGCAGTTCAGGGCTGATATTTTCAGGGGCTGGAAATTTTTGTTTGCTTTACAGTTTTAACTGTCGAAGCGTATAACCATAGACAAATATTGTATGTGAGTCCAAAAAATTCGCCTCGAAGCTGCATAAATTTACACACAAAAGGAGCGCTAAGCTTCCACTGTGCCAAGGGTGATAATACGCCAAATGGGTGATAAAGGGGGGGTTACCCGGTGGGGGCATGGTTACAGGTGCACAAACGCTAAGCTGTTAAAAGGTCGTAAGACATGTCCAACGATTAGTCGCCTGTTAAAATGTTTTCTTTTTTTTACTTTTGTGCAAGAATTTACATTATTTTGCATTACATTAAAAAGCTAAAAGCTTGACATTTGACATTTGACAGTGGACAACAAGCTGAGACGTGATCCGACATGATTACGTAGCAGCATTAGCGCCACAGTCTGTCAGATAAGTGATGAGACAAAGCAAAAAAAAAGTAAAGAGCTGTAAACACCAATAAGGAAAAAGCCAAAAAAATTTTTTAAAAAAGTCAATTATTTTTTTATTCATAATCTTTTTGTTTCGTTTGATAAATATTAACTCTGACGAACTGTGAATAAGCGCTATCCCTTGCGCATTTTACCTATTGTATTTTAATCAGGGACCGCAAATAATGATTATTTTTTTATTTTTAAATAAAAAAATCATTCACTTGTAACGAACCTAGAAATATATATCTAGTATACCAAAATTATTATTATTACATAATCTATGCATTTTTGAAATGATTTTTAAATTTCTGATTTTTATCGAATTCTTCAAAAATAATCATTATATTTGAGTAGTTTATGAAAAACTTAACCATAACGATTATGATTAAAAATGATTTTTATTTTTTTCGCTTAAAATAAAACTCAACAATAACATACGGCTTCTGTAAAAGGCTTCATTTTTAGTTAATTAAATTTTTTTTATATTAATTACAAAAATTAATAAACGTGTGGGGGGTTTGCGGGGGTGCTAAATAGGAAAAGAATATGCAATCACATTGGTGAGAAGTATTTTACAGAAGCCGTATGTTACTGTTGAGTTTTATTTTAAAAAAAATTTTTATTTCATAAAAATCATTTTTAATCATTACTTTTCATGTTTTTTTTTTTTATCAAATATAATCGTTATGGTTAAGTTATTCATAAATTACTCAAAAATAATGATTATTTTTGAAGAAAATCGTAAAAAAATTAAATTTAATCATTACTTTATGATTTTTAAAATATAACTCATAATGATTACGGTCCCTGATTTTAATAAAAACTTCTTCAGCATCATTTTCCTACTCAATTAATATATAACAAAGAAAAAAGAAAGAGAAACAAACAAAAAGACGCTCAACGTTCTTTTATCGGAAAGAGAACAACTAAGCTAAGCGCAGATTACTCAACTCTCTCTCTCTCTCTCACTCTGACTCACGCGCTGTCTGTGCGCCTTTGTTTTGTTGTTATTGCTGTTCATTCTTTTTCTTCTTTTATTCTCTGCTCTTTGAGCACGCCAAATTAGGCAGCCGCCATTATGGACAGCCACTTGAGTGTTAACACTTGAGCAAAATTGAGCGAAAAAAAAGGCCACATTAACTTTATTTCACACTTCATTTAATTATAATATAAATAATCAGATTTAAAGGCTGTGCTGCTTAATAGAAAACTTTAGCATGGCTTTTAGAGTCGTGTTAGCTGCTCTACTTTAACTAGTTTAATCCCACCAAACATTTGTGATCATTATACGAGTCGCTTTAGAGTCCCTCTTGCTGATTAAAATAGTCATAAATGAGCTAATTTTCTGATAATAAATGAACTCATTTTCTGATCATAAATGACTCCTTCGTCGGGAGAAAAAATACCCTATCCGCGACTCTTCTTAAGGAGTCGCCTATGACCCCCTTTTCTAATCAGTTTCGACTCACTTTCGAGACATATTTTTAAACATACGCGACTCGTTTCCAAGTCTTCTAATGAAAACAATCGCGTTTCAATCCCCAGTACGATCAATTGGCGATTGTTGTGCATTTTGTTGTTATGCTTTAAACTAATCGCATTTTGATCATAAAGGCGACTCATTTTGGACGCTTTTCTTGAATCGCTCATAAGATTAATCAAATTTTTTATCTTCCCGGGGAGTTAAAAATGACTCGCTAAATTCATTCATTCTTATAAAATGATCTCCCAAATGCTAGTAGGTGGTTAGTTGCAACTTGACTTTAATTAGTGTGTGCAATTGAAGCAGTTAAAGCAGCATATTTTCACCTGCTCTGCACTGCGTAACGAGCAATTTTTCACGGCTGCGCGATTTTAATCCAACAACACGAAACTCCAAAACTCAAAACTCAAAAAAGCGTCAGCAATTTTCTAACGGTAACTCATAGCACACTCCTCTATATATGTGTGTGTGTGTGTGTGTTGGTGACAAACTTTCCAACCGACTTGCGTTTGCCAATTTTCACTAATTAGAGCAACGAGTACGAGTGCCGAGTGCAAAAGGCTGCCGCCATTTTGTGTGTTGCCCAAAGGCTCCACCTACCTACCAAACAAGCAGAGAGAGACAGGGAGGGGAGAGGCGAAAGTGCGAGAGTGACACACGCTTATTTACACAGCTACCAATCAGCTGCCACACGTACTACTACTACAGCATAGAGAGGGAGAGAGAGGGAGAGAGAGGCACATAGCGGGACACACTCGCAATTTTTAGCTAGTTTTTTTTTTTTTTTTTCGAACATTTTTGTTTGGATTTTTGGTCCAAAATTTGTTTCGTTTGTGTTTTTGGAGTGAAAAAACATGAAAATTAGGCTCAAAACAGCTGCAGCGATTAACGAAGCGCAAAATGTTATCATAGCGTCAACTACTATGCATGTTTGTGCATGCATATGCATGCATATAACATGGTACAGTGGGGCAATCGTTACAGTTAATCCCAATGGGACAACACTGGTCAGAGTCAGCAATTCTCGACGGCCAAAAATCAAACAATAACATTGGAACGTTGTTTCCCCCCTCACCCGCTCCACCACAGCCCCCTCGACAGCCCCTGGCCCCTCCCCCCCACCCTTTGCAAACGTTGTCTGGCTGTAAAGCGCTTTTGTAGTTAATTAAAAATCAACTTGCCGTCGGTTTGTTTGTTCAATGGATTTCATGCACGTTTTCAATGTTGCTCACTTCTACCCCCGCCCTCCATCCCTCTTCCTCTGACAATCCCCTCTCCCTACCCCCGTTACCTCTCTACCTCGTGGCCTACTCCATTTGCGTTTGGATTTCGACGTATCAGCGATTTATGCGCTTTTGCCTGAAAAAGTCTCTGGCAATATTTGTCAGCTGCAACTGCTACAATCCGCTTCACTACTCCGCTTCCCTACTCTCCTCCCCTTCACCCCATCACTAACTCCGTTAGCTTACGGCGTCGGCCATTTTGTTGTGTTTGTGCAAGCCATTTTTTGTGGCGCTACACGCTACTCGTTGCACGTTGCACGTTGCAAGCGAAAAAAGTGCAAGCGAGGGCAGTTTCATTGATACGCATTGCTTGCAAATGCTTCACACTACTCCAAGCACCTTTCCTTAGACCCTGTACCACTGCTGTGCAGGGAGTGTGTGCAGTTGGTAAAGCACTTTTAATATATGCATTTTTTTTAGACAATTTTTCTTAAGTTTGACTGTTTGAAGCAGCAGTGTATTAGGAGTGTAAGTATTCTTAAAATCTTATCGAAATTCTACTATAAACCCAAAATTAAAAATTAAGAAAGGGTAATGGGCAATTAGGAAAAATAATCTGTAGTGAATTCTTCAAAAACCAAACTAGCTTCTAATCGGTATAAAAAAGGTTAATGCAAAGAATAAGTAGAGAATAAAGCGGAATATAATACGGTTATATTCTGAAAATTACACTAGTCGGCATATATTTATTTTGACAACACTTAAAGTGAAATCTACTTAAAATTTAAACTTACTTCGAAAGAAGTTTTGGTATCAATGGATAGGTCACTTCAATACCGTTTTAATAATACATAATGCTTCTTAACCCATTGAGTACACGTGGAATATTTTCAATTCTTGCAAAGGTCTAATTTTTAAACTTTTCCCCCCGGGCTAAAACAAAAAATGTTTGAATGCAAAAAGATTATCCAAAAGAATCTATTAGTGATGGAAAAAATCTCTTCGCATGTATTTTTTATGATTTTAAGTAGATTTAACTTTAAGTGTTGTCAAAATAAATATGCCGACTAGTGTATGAATTTTCTTTAGACAATTTTCTTAAGTTTAACAGTTTTAAGCAGCAGTGTATTAGGAATGTATTCTTAAAATTTTATTGAAATTCTTTAATATACTCAAAAGTTATTCAAAAAAGTTTAAACTTTAAGAAGAGTAATCGGCAATTAAGGAAAAATAATCTGTAGTGAATTCTTCTTTAACCAAACTAGCAGATCATCGGTATAAAAAAGGTTAATGCAATGAATAAGGAAAGAATAAATCGGTGTATAATACGGATATATATTACATAAAAATCAAAAACTAAATATAATATCTATTAAACTAATTCTTACTCAAATAAATCTATATTTTATATTTATTAATTGTAATAAAGAAATAACTCGTAATATCCCATATCCCCCTAATTTTAATATAATTCCTGCTAAAATTATAGATCATGAAACTGGAGCTTAATTTTTAATTCAGATCTTTCCTACAAAAAAATTACAAATTTATGCTTTACAGGGTGCACTACAGTCGACTACGCTTGACTTTAGCTTTATAGCCACGCTAGTTATTTCTAGCTAGTGTTTATTTAATTTTGCCAAATTTTCGCAGCGATTTTTGGCAACTTTTTCCCAAATGAAAAACGCGTTCGTTTGGCAAAAAAAAAAAAAGGAAAAACGCTAGAGGTTATTGAAAATGTTGTACGTTAGTCAGATTTTAAAGGGGGGAAGGGGCGTGTAAAAGAGGTGGAGCATAGACACGTGACCCAACGAGGGTTTCTATATATTTATAGAGCTAAAGCCAATCTGTGTTGGCTGTAGAAATTACAGGATTAGATTTTTTAGCTGCACTCCCTTCTCTTTTTCTAACGCCCCACCCGGATTAGAGTTCGATGCGAACTAACAGTTAATTAAAATATGAAAGTTTAATAAGTCGCGTTGCGTTGTGTTGGCTGCAAAAATCGCATCGTTCATTGAGCCGTTAACAAGCGAGCGCGTTAAAAAACGCTGGCGAAACGCGTTGCAATTTATTTAATTTTTATTTTTTGTAGTTATATTTTTTGAATTTAAACTGTTGCATAGACCATTTGTCGGCTGGCATGTTTACATAATTAAGCTGTTGGCTAAATTCATGATCCGACACTAGCGTATATTGTTGTAAATACCCTACATAAATGGGTTATATTAGTGCTAAAACTAAAACATTTGTAATACTTCAATTTAGATGGCTTTAGAAAAATTTAATACTCAACAAACAGAAAATTTGTAAATTTTAAAAAATTAAATTCATTATTTTATGATAGAAAAAAAAACAGTTCCAAGTTTCTATTTCAAGAAAAATTTCAATTATATTGTAAACACAAATTTTAAATATTATTAAAATTTAATATTAATTAAATTCAGTATTTTAGGATAGAAAAAAAAACAGTTTCAAGTTTCTATTTCAAGATAAATTCAAATTATTTGGTAAACACAAATTTTAAATACACTAGTAGGCATATTTATTTGTGACAACACTTAAAGTGAAATCTACTTAAGATTTAAACTTACTTTGAAAGAAGTTTGGATATCAATGGATAGGTCACTTCAATTCCGTTTTAATAATACATAATGCTTCTTAACCCATTGAGTACACGTGGAATATTTTCAATTCTTGCAAAGGTCTAATTTTTAAACTTTTTCTATTAGTGATGGAAAAAAATTTTTTTTCAAAAATCTCTTCGCATGTATTTTTTATGATTTTTTGAAAATTGATATTTTACCCATTTTTAGCTACTTTTCATCAAAAAATTATAAAAAATTATAATCATTATAAATTAAATATAAGTTTTGTTTTATCGCGCTTTGCGATTGTTTGTAAGTTTAAGAAAATTAAATTCAGTATTTTATGATAGAAAAAAAAAAACAGTTCCAAGTTTCTATTTCAAGACAACTTTAAATATTTTTGCTAGCACAAATCTTAAATTATAAATATTATAGAAATTAAATATTGCTTTTAGGGTATACCTAGCTTTTTCTATAAAATTTCCATCTACAGGGTATGATTAGGTCGCGCTTTGCGCTTGTTTTGAAGCTTGTCATATTTTTGACATTTTGAAAATCCAATAAAATTGCCGTTGATTTCTATGTGCATGTGTGTGAAAGTGTATGTATGTACGGAGCCGTGTGTTATTTTAATAACTTAAGCTCTTGAAATTATCAAATTATGAAAATAAATAGAGAAACGCACACAGACACACACAAACACTCGTACACTTACACCTACGCACATAACTGTAGGCGTTTTTCTTTTGAAAATTTAATTATTTGAAAATTAAAAATTTATTAGATTTAAATTGAAATTAGATTGAAATACAAAAATGTAAATGCATTGCGACAGCTGCAGCGAGGCGTGACCATGCCCACATCAGCTAAAAAACATCAAAGGGCGGTTCACTGTTCGCTGTTCGCGTTGCCAACTGCTCATTCCACCGGCAGTTGCCAAGCGAGCTTCCCGAAAGGTTCAAAGGTTGCCAAGGTTGCCACCATTTTTAGTATTAGAGTAGCGAACTTCTAAGCAAATAAGCTGAACGCAACAGTGTTGACAGTTATAGCCATAATCTAGCTAAATTGTCAGTTGTTAAGACATCGAAACAGCATTACGCAAGATAATTATAATAGTTGGCAACGCGTTTATCACTCGCTAGCAAGCTGAATGCTACAAGCCTACTACTATTAGCTAAAGAATTTCCCATTATTATTTGTTTGTTCAGAGGCATAAGTATGTGAAATGAATATAAAAAATGTTTAAATATAAATATTTAAATATAATATATGTTTAAATATAAATGTAAATTAAAATAATAATATTAAAGATTATACTCACATAATTTCACCAACTCCCATTAAGAATCCAACTGGTAGGTGTTGAAAATTGCAACTGACTCCCAGGCACCTGCCAAATATTTCACTTCACTTTACACATTCACTATCACTTCACTTCACAGTCACTTTACTTCACTAATTGAAACACAAAAAACAAAAACAAAAAAAAGGCCAACAGAAGCTGACTGCTATGCAGAAAACATTTTTCGGCTTTACCGAAGCTGCCGGCTGCAACACTCAAAAAAAATAAAAATAAAAAATTAAACACTTTACTTTATAAATTCACTATCACTGCACATATTCTTTATCACTTCACTACAAGTCACTGCACATATTCACTTCACTATCACTATCACTTCACTTCACTATCACTTCACTCCACTTCAGCATAAACATCAGCTTTAATTTACTCACTAATCAAACCACAAAACAAAAACAAAAAAAAACGGCTGCAACACTAAAAAAAAAACAAAAAAATTAAACACTTCACTTTATATATTCACTATCACTTCACTACACTACACTTCACTTTTCACATTCACTATCACTGCACTTCACAGTCACTTTATTTCACTTTGAATATCACTATCACTTCACTACACAGTTTCACTGTCACTTCATTTTAAGCATCAGCTTTAAATCACTCACTAATTGAAACACAAAACAAAAACAAAAAAAAAAAAGCCAACAGAAGCTGACTGTTATGCACGTAACATTACTCGGAAGCTTGACCAAAGCTGCTGGCTGCAACACTCAAAAAAAAAATTAAACACTACACTTTATATATTCACTATCACTTCACTACTAGTCACTGCACATATTCACTTCACTATCACTTCACTTTTCACACTCACTATCACTTCACTTCACAGTCACATTATTTCACTATGAATATCACTTCACTTCACCATGCACATCAGCTTCTGTTTGCTCCACTCTTATAGCACGAAAAAAAACTTAGCAGCCTGATATTAAGCTGCTTGCTACAACACGCACACATTCTATATATTTTGCTTTGTTTGCACAATTAAAGCGCAACTAAAACCAAACGAAACGCAAACAAAACCAACAACACAGCGCATGTAACAAAAACAACAACAAAAATGATCAAAAAAAAATGGCGTCAATGCGCGCAGTGTGGAGCTCTGCTGGCTACACACAACACAATACGCAATATTTTCAAACGCATTTTTCAGTGATTAAACACTGATCATATTAACACATTTCATATGCAAAATGCGCAATGCATTGCATTTAATAGCATTAACTACTTTTATTGCCAATTGGAAAACAATTACGATCATAAAACACAATTTTCACACCGCACAAAACGAAACGAAGCGAAAAAAAAATGGCGTCAATGTGGAGCTGGCACACGAAAATTTTCAAACGCATTTTTCAGTAAATAAAAACTGATCTTATTAACACATTTCATATGCAAAATGTGCAATGCATCGCATTTAATCGCATTTAGCACTTTTATTGCCAATTGGAATACAATTACGATCAGAAAACAAAATTTTCACTCCACACGTAACGAAGCGACGCAACGAAAACGGAGCAGCAGCGAAAACTATTAAGCGATAAACGATATGCGTCTAAGCTGCGTGCGTGAAGTGTGCCGCCTAATCGATATACTAATTTGCAATGCGTGCGTGATTACGTGCTTACATTACAGTGATTGCAACTATGCACAATGTTTACATAATGTTAATAACATAAAGCTGTAAGCTATTTGCTTAGTTTACTTTAACCTAAAAAAAAGCTGCAAAACTGCTGATCACATTTCTAAGCTTGCTTACATTATTTTTCGGCTACTTTTTAATTAAGTTTAGCTAAGTAAAACTGATAAATTTTTCTTTCTTTATTTATTCTATATTCTTTTAGCTTTTTCTTAACACATCTTTAACCTAAAAAAAGCTGCAAAACAGTTGATCACATTTCTAAGCTTGCTTATATAATTTTTCGGCTACTTTTTAATTAATTTTAGCTAAGTAATGCTTATGAATTTCTCTTTCTCTATTTATTGTCTATGCTTTTAGCTATTTTTTAGCACATTTTGCATATTTTAGCTAATTTTTAGTACGAAATTAGTTAATTTACAGGCAAAACAGTCTGATATCTTTTGGCGTCACGCCTCCCTGCTCATCCCTGTACTTTTCTCTCCCTCCCTTCTCTCTCCTCTCTCTACTTTTTCGACAGCTGCACAAATTTACACAAATTATACAGAAACTTAAATGAGCTCAAGAAATTTCTTTGGTCAGTTGCTCTGCTTATGAGTTTAGCGCAGTTCTTTTTTTTTTTTGCACCGCCCCTCTCCCCGCTCTTGCTCATAGCATACCCCCCCAAACACACGTTCACTTCTCTTTGCTCTTCTTCTTCTCGCTGCTATCTGTCTGTTATTTCTCTTCTGTTATTTCAACAAATTCAGTCGATTTGCTGCATAAACATTGCTCGGTTTTTACTGCCGTTTCTACCAAGGGGGGCGCAAGGGCGTTGGCGTTGGCGGGGGGCGTGGCACTTTGCCAACTTTGCAATGATAATAATACCGAAAAAAAACCCAAAATGTGTAGAAAGCCAAAACCATCAGAAAACTTTTTTGCTCTGCAACTAATTTTTCTAATTAAACTTTTTTTTACAAGTTTTTGTTGCTGTTGTTGATTCAACAAACAGTTGCATTTCCAACAACAACAGCAACAACAACAACAATAGCAGCAACAATTTGGGTATTTATTTAGCTAACAATAATACCAAAGCACGGGGTGGAAAATGGAAAATGAAGCAAAGGCAAATTGCAATTGGCATTGGGATTCGGCATTGGTAGTTGGATTGGGATTGGGCCAAGTTAGCTCCACCCCGTTGCC
This sequence comes from Drosophila tripunctata, assembly GCA_035047385.1. Taxonomy (NCBI): domain Eukaryota; kingdom Metazoa; phylum Arthropoda; class Insecta; order Diptera; family Drosophilidae; genus Drosophila; species Drosophila tripunctata. The sequence continues at coordinate 8,327,187 of JAWNPS010000160.1, read as the reverse complement.
AAAGAGACAGCAGCAAACAGCAACAACAACAACAACAACAACAACAACAACTGCCCAAAATGACAAGAGACAAAGGCAGATGCTACTCAACAAATAGACAACGTGAAAGAGAGAGAGAGAGAGATAGCTTCGGGTATAGAGTGTGTAGAGAAATGCGTTAAAGGGTGCACTGAGAGAAAAACTCAAGTATTTTGAAATTTTGTGAAACAAAAGATTCTAAAAAATAAAATTATATAGGATTTATATGTTAAGAACGTTGTTGAAGCATTTAATTATAAGTTAAAGGCTGCACTGAGCGAAAAACCCAAGTATTTCTAAATTTTGTGACACAAAAGATTCTAAAAAATAAAATAAGATAAGAATTATATGTTAAGAACGTTTTTGAAGCATTTTTTTGTAAATAATTAATTATATAATTATCTTTAAACCGATAAATTTAACTTATTTCCATAAAATTCGGTAAAAAATAAAATTACATAGATTTATTAAACTCATTTTAATAAAATAAAATAATATATGAGTTATAAAAATCTTTTAGAAGCATTTGTTTGTAAATTATTTATTATATAATTTTTTTTAAACCGATAAATTTAACTTATTTTCATAAAATTCGGTAAAAAGAAAAATTTACATAGATTTATTAAACTCATTTTAATAAAATAAAATTATATATGAGTTATAAGAATCTTTTAGAATATTATATAATTATCTTTAAGCCGATAAATTTAACTTACTTTCATTAAATTTGATAAAAAAAAATTACATAGATTTCTTAAACTCATTTTAATAAAATAAAATTATATATGAGTTATAAGAATCTTTTAGAAGCATTTGTTTGTAAATTATTAATTATATAATTATCTTTAAGCCGATAAATTTAGCTTATTTCCATAAAATTCGGTAAAAAGAAGATTTCTTGAACTGATTTTTATAAAAAATCTAACAAAGAAAAATTTACATAGATTTTCTAAACTAATTTTTATAAAAAATAACCTAACTACCTCCCTTTTCGCTCAGTGTAGCGACTGTTTAGTCGCCGCCACCGTTTTCTCTCTCTTCACTCAGTGGTGGCGTTAACCAAAGCAAATTAACCCTTAAGTCACTTGACTGATGCTTTTGTTTTTAATTAACTAAGTAGCAAAAAAAAGGGGCGTTGGCACGGGCAACAAAAAGAAGGGGTTAGCAGCAATGGGGTGGGTAGGGGCGTGGCCAGCGCCTAATTAAAAAGCGCCCACAGAAAACGTAGAAAAGCAGAAGAGAATAAAAAAAAAATTATTTTTGGTTTTTTACCGCTGCTCATTCATTAATTACAGTTACAATAAGCTAGCTAATTAGGCGGAAAAGTGGAAAAGTTGGATGGAAAGTGGAGCAGGAAAATGCTAGCAGATAAGCGTAAAGCGAGGGCAGCCATAAAAGTTTTCGCAGGCGGCATGAAAATAAAAATAAAAAAAAATACAAAATTATTTCAAGTGATGAAAAGTTGGTGAAATGGCGGGGAGGGGGTTGGGAGGGTTGCTGAAAAATAGCGGAAAAATATAATTTGAAAAACGGATGAAAGTGTTTTTGAAGCCATATATCAAAGGTTGCCTTGACTGCCCCCGACTAAACCAAATCTTTTCCTCTCTCTTCTTCAGGTTTGGTTCAAGAATCGTCGTGCCAAGTGGCGGAAACAGAAGCGTGAGGAGCAGGAGCGTCTGCGTAAGCTGCAGGAGGAGCAATGTGGCAGCACCACCACCACCACCAGCAACAACAACAACAACAATAACAATAGCAGTAGTAACAGCAACAGCAACAACAACAACAACAGCAGCAGCATCTCCAATAACAACAACAACAACAACAATGGCGCCACAAAGTGTGGCACAGAACATTATGCCACACAATTGTTGCACATCAAAAGCGATCCCAATCACTATTCAGATGCAGATGAATCCTCCGATCTGGAAGTGGCTTAAGCCCACATTATATATCAACTGTAAATAGTTAGAGTTCCGGTTCCCTCTTGCCTCTATTTCCCTCTTTTACTACAATCTCTTTCTCTCCCATTCTTACCCTTCTTTTGTCAAACTCTTGCAGAGACTATTTAATATATAGATTTCCCAACGATTCATTCTTTTGCTGCAGGCAGTATCATATATATATATAGTATATGTCAGAATCGACCAGCTGGAAACTATATAGCATAAAGCACACAATATCTGTGTTTGCTTGAGATACATATAAAAAAGCGCAACAAATTTTTCATACTAAAAACCAAATAGATATTGATAAAAACGGTCTTAAAATATCTGAAAAAATATTTAATATATGCAAATTTTAATATTTTTTTTTCGTACCTAAAAATCACAGAAAAAATATTTAAAGTTATGAAATTTTCAAAAGAGTTTTTTTTTTCGTCCCCAAAATTTTTAGAAATGGTTCCTAACCTTAATTTGAGGTGTATTCGAAAAAATAAAGCTTCAAACTATGCTAACTTTGTCAAAAACAATGCGATTTTCAAGCCGAATACCATTTTAAGCTAGATTTCAGCCCATAAAGAAATCTACATTTCCAGCTAAAATTTTTTGATAGTTTTATTTATTTTCCAAATTTTCCATACCTGCCCCTTGACATTTTTTCAAAAAAATTTTTTTTTATATTTTTAACAAATATTATTTAAATTAATTTGCCAGGTTGTGTAGGTTTAGAAAATGTATACTTTATAGAGTCTCAAGTTAAAAACTATTGCTACTTTAGCTAATTTACGGCTAGATTTAGCAAATATTAAGAATTTTAAAAGCTAGATAAGTTCTGAAAATACTCCAAGCTAGAAGATCTGCAGAGTTAATTAAAGTACTCGTTTGCCAAATATTGAAAAAACAGAAATGGATTATTTTTAATTTAATTAAAGGAACATTTTCTTTAAATCGTTCGATCTGTTATATCAAAAAAAAAACAGAAATATCTCAAGCAAACTCCGGTATAAATTTATTTTAAATACAGTTCTCTGCAACAGTTATCAAAACTAAAAACCTTCCTTCTTGTTTTGTATATACATAAATAAGTAATATAAGTAAAATAAAAAAAACCTGTTATTATTTTATAATGTTGAAGATAAAGAAGAAGAAGCTGCTGTGGATTAGTCAAATGTACAGTCACTTAATGTATGTCTAGTTCTATATATATATATGTATGTGTGTGTGCGATTGTATGTGTGTGTGTGTATTTTTATCTAGTTGTTTTTGTGTCACTGTCCTAAAGTAAATTTGCAACTTAAATTAAGTATACGCATAGTAAAACCAACAAATCCCATAAAAATCAGGCGTGTTTTATAAATTTCAAAACTTTAAATTTATTTACACGGTCACTTAACTAAAAACTCTTTAAAAACAGTCCAATTTTTTATAAATTTAAAATCTTTAACTATATTTACACGGTCACTAAACTGAAACTTTTCAAAAACTATCAAAATTTTTCATATATTTTTAACAACTAAAACTTGGGAGAGTTATTTATGAAACACGCCTGTAAAAAAACTCTATACTAAACTAATATAATGTTAAATTTAACTTATTGAGCATAAAGAGAAAGAAAAAAACACACACAAAAAACTATTTAATTTAATAATAATAAAAATCAAAGCCAAAAGAGATCAAAGCGAAATGAATTTAAATAAATTATGTGTTTTTATTTGGGGGAAAAGGGGGGTTTTCGGGGAAGCCCCAATTGGCCAAATTCACACCTGCGGCAAAAGACACGCCCTTTTTTGGGATCAACGTAGTAATATGAGAGCAAGAGTTTTGGCAACAAAAACTTCTTCTTAACCAAGTTACTGCAAAGGCTAACACGTCGACTGGATTCTGGTCAAAAGGCATTTCGAAGGTTTCTACTTCTTCTTCTTCAATAAAGCGAACAATTTATGGCCACCCCCCCAACCAGTTGTCTCTATCTATTATATCTCTGTCTTCTCTCTCTCTCTCTTCTCCTTTTCTCCTGCTCACTCCTTTACCTTTGGCTGTTGTCCAATTTGATTTGCATTTTTGCACGAAACAACAAAGCAAATTATTTGCTTGGCTACTCTTTTGGCTGCATCTCTGTCTCACTCGCACTTGCACTCACTCCCACTGTAACCCCTCTACCCCTAGCCACCTCTTGCCCTCTTCTCTTCTTCATCTTCTTCTGCTTCTTTCACCTTTGCTTCTTGTTTTGTATTTTGCAATTTCCACTTCAATTGGCATTTTAACAATGACTTTGCTGTCGTTCAACTGCTGCTAGACCCTGTACTTGAAACTTTAAGAGATTGTATTAAATGGGTGAAACAGTTTATTAAATAAGCTGTAAGAGGCAGAAGAAGGCGTTGGGTACCACATGAAGTATTAAAGAATTCGTTTATAACGACAAGGGACCGATATTATACCGGGATAATTATTTTAATTTTTTAAATAAGTTTTTATGGTCATCGAATTGTCGTCGCTATAACCGGATGTACGCTATAAGCGGAGTGGTTTTTTTTACTGTACATTTATGTATAGTATATGTATACTTATTCAGCATCTACAGCCGAGTCGATGTAGCCATGTCCGTATGTTCGTCCGTCTCCCTGTCCGTATGAACAAACAAATCTTAGATATGTTAAAAGCTACAAATTCATTTTGCACATTTTCAATTTAATGAAGCGTATAGTACAGGGTCTTTATACTATATACCTGTTCAGCATCTACAGCCGAATAGATTTAGCCATGTCCGTCTGTCTGTCTGTATGAAGATACAGTTTTTAGAGCTGTTAAGAGCTACAAATTCATCTTGAATTTTATGTAGCTTATAGTACAGGGTCTTTATACTATATACTTGTGCAGCATCTACAGTCGAGTCGATTTAGCCCCGTCCGTTTGTCCGTACGTCTCCCTGTCCGTATGAAGAAACAGATCTTAGAGCTGTTAAAAGCTACAAATTAATTTTGCTCATTTTAAATTTAATGAAGCGTATAGTACAGGGTCTTTTACTGTCGAGTTTGTGTCTAACTTTTTATTGTCATGTTTCTCGCTTTGGCGCACAACTCGATGCGCCAATCTTGACCATGTCCTCACTTTGTCCTCTCTAGCTAAAATTTTCACTCTTGTTTTGCAATTGTTTTCTTTTTTTTTGATGTCTCTTTTCTTGTTGTTGTTGTTGTTGTTGTTGTCGTTTTTGGCTGTGCTCTTTGTCTTCCATCTGTGTCTTTTTCCTTTGAGCAGACGGACGGACAGTCCAGGTGGCCAGAAATTCAAATTCTATCTTGCTCACTTCCACTCGTTTCACTCCACTTCACTCCACTCACTCCACACTCACTCTCTCTCTCTCGCTCGCCCTCTGCTCATTTCACTCAACTTCATGGCATTGCCATCGCCATTTTGTTGCTCGCTCTCTCTCAAAAAGCAGTCTAACGTCTATTTGCATAGGTCGCTGTGTCTGTTGTCTGTCGTCTGTTGTCTGTTGTCTCTTCAATTTGTTTTCTCTGCTCTTCTCTTTTGGCTTTTACGTAGTGCCGTTCCGTTCCGTTCCTTATGAAAGAGAATGACACATCTCGTATTTCAGGCTGCTCTATTTGGTAGGCCTTGTTAATAGTTCGTGTAAAAATCTACAAATATTTGCAGTCTATTAATTTTGATTTTTTTTTTTTTTTTTTTTTTGATTTCTTCACTTTATTTATTTTGCCTGCTGTTTCTTCTGCTTTTGTTTTTCTAGTGCACGCTTTGCATTTTATTGTATTATTTTTATCCCTATTTCTCTTCTTTTTTCCTTTTTTTTTTGTTGCTCTATCAACACGAAATTTAATATACGCCTCTGTTCCCTTACCAGTTCATGCGCTATTTACACTGCACACACACACACACAACGCAAAAATTTTTGTTTTTAAAATCAAAAAAAATTATACCAACATTTAAGCGTCATATTTTTTTTTTTTTCCAGTTGTACATACATTTCTATATATATACATATATATACCATTATGTGGCGCACATGAAATATTTACCCATTAAATTTGCCTTTAATTAAATGAGAGTCCTTTTTTATATGCGAATCCTTTCACAGAAAGGGGGGGGGGCGTGGCAGCTGTTTGGAGGCGCCAACGTTTCGTTTGTTGAAATAAAAATATTGTTAATTGCAATTTATTCACATGAACACCTCTTTACCAAGTGTTGTATAAAGGAGGGGGGGAAATATGTATGTAGGGCGCTACGAACTCTGTCGGGAGTCGCATTGTTTTTAATATTTCATTATTTGATATTGCCCCCATAACGAGTGCCATATGCATAATGAATAACTCAATAATTCATTTGGCTGCCAGTCCTTAATTAATTCAATCTCGTAATACCCTTGAATAGGCACATATTATTATATATATTTTTTACTTACTTTAAGATATCTGAAATTAATTTCAAAATTAAATCAGAATAACTATATAAATTCTTACGAAATAAAATTTCAAGCTACTGCAAAAATATGCCTTTAATTAACTAAAAATTATAGAAAATCGTTGAACTATAGTGGTATGTACAGAGTACCCACCTAGCATTTGGGAGATCATTTTATAAGTACTGAATTTGGCGAGTCGTTTTTAACTCCCCGGGAAGATTAAATAATGATTAATCTTATGAGCGATTCAAAAAAGCGTCCAAAATGAGTCGCCTTTATGATCAAAATGCGATTGGTTCAAAGCATAACAACAAAATGCACAGTAATCGCCAATTGATCAAACTGGGGATTGAAACGCGATCGCTTTCATTAGAAGACTTAGAAACGAGTCGCGTTTGTTTAAAAATATGACTCGAAAGTGAGTCGAAACTGATTAGAAAAGGGGCTCATAGGCGACTTCTCAAGAAGAGTCGCGGGTATGGGTATTTTTGATCAGAAAATGAGCTCATTTATGACTATTTTAATCAGCAAGGGGACTCTAAAGCGACTCGAGTATGATCGCAAATGTTTGGTGGGTATAGAACTTGAGTATTTCAGAGACTTTAAAATGAAAAACTGTTGAATTTATTTTTTGAACAATTCTGTAGACTTAAGAATGCTGAAAATTATATAAAGTTCCTCTAAAAAAATAAAAACATAATTTTTTTTAACTAACTGATCAACGTAGGGCCTAAACAATAAAAACTACTGTGCAAAATTGCTATTATAACTCTATAGAAATTAAATTGTTATAGATTATATGCAACGAGTACAATGTTTATTATGCTTAAAGTCGCACACAACTTTTAGACTACTAACTAAAATTATTTTAGTCTAATTTTATAGTCGAAACCCGTTGACCAACAGAGCTTTCACTTCTCTCTCTCTGTCAGTCGAACTGCAGCAGCAGGAAAAGCAGACTTTTTAGCTAGAGGCAAAATTTTGGAATAGATTAGCAGGTGAACCAGAGGTGAGTTTAATCCATAAAATGTGCGATTATTGCGTTTATGCGGCTCGAGGGCGATTCGATATATAAAATATATAAACAAAAACGTTAGAGAAATTACAGCACAAAAGGCAGCAGCAGCAGCAGCAGCAGCAGCAGTGCATGTGTTGAGCACTGATGTCATTTCAGCTTTTTTTTCCGCCAGATCTGGCTGCGACTGCGGGAAAAATTTAAAAACAGCGGGCAGCGGAAATTCTAGGTTTTTTAGACAATGAAAAACAATTTTTTTTTTACATTACTTTTTCCTAATATTGTGAGTTGTTTCTTTTGTTTTTGACGATTAAAAATATATTTCTATTGGTAAAGTATCGATATTTACTATTTTTGAATAATTTTTACTAATAATTTATAACTTTGTATATTGATGCGTCTTCTATGACTAACATTGTGAAATTCGTTTGACAAATTATTAAAAATTGACAATGCCGAAGGAAGTATACAAACATAAAGTGCTAGATGTGTGTCTAAAAAACAAGTAGTTTTGGTACTCACTGAGGAGGAATCCCTCAGATTTAACTCAGTTGTATTCAAATTTTATTTTTAAGTGCACTATTACTGCAAAATTATGCGATTTGCGAGCACTCGGTGCTTCAGCTTTTTTTTCAGCTGTTTTTCACGGGGATTCAGCGGTTTTTAGCCGTTTTTTTTTTTGTCAAACTAGCTGTTTTTGCTTAAAAAAAAGAAATGACATCACTGGTGTTGAGTGCAGGACTCTGGATTCAGAAGGATACGTCCGTTTGTCCTTGTGTGGTAAATGTGGGCCAGGTACATTCCAGCTAGCTAGTTCGTTGTCCTCGCTTATTTGACTATCGATTAAAGTTTGTGGTACACACGCCTCAAGGACTTTGCAAAAAGGACTTTCACAAGAAATATATTTTCGATTAATTTCAAATCATGTGTGTGCATGTCTGACAAGCGAAGGGAAAAGGGAAAGGGTAGCTAAGAGGGTTGCTTGCCAACCCAACCCCGTTTCAAAGACAAAGATGAAGACTCCGCTTCACTGCATCTTGTCGTTGTTTGGTGTTTGGTCGAGGATTATCCAATGGCAACCACCAGTCAAATGTCCGGGACCAAATTGTGACCTCATCATCACATTGTGTGGCCAGGACACTCGCTGTGCCAGTCAACTCATCAGCAATTAGTCCTTTGTGGGCATCTTCTGTAAGCTGCAAAATGGCTCCCAGCATGCCGTCCCCCTCTCTCCTCTGTACTTCTTCCTCCCCACCCCTTCTCTTTTGCAGTTTAAGGTGGCAGGCAAATCCACAAAGAGCTTACCAAAGTGTTAAGCTGGCACGGTGGGAGAAAGAGAGAGAGAGAGAGAGAGAGAGAGAGAGAGAGAGAGAGTCGCAGCTTATTTAAAGCCACGCCCAAAGGACATGCCCAGGTGCTTTTCCCGAGCTTAAACCTTCAATGCAGCTTATGACAAAGGATCCCATAGCCATAACGCTAATGACGCTAAATGGAAATTACAGCTAAAAATGCGTAGGAGAAGCAGACTGGCCGACTAAGTTTGTTAAAGCAGCACAAACGACTATGGGAGACCCTGTAAAAAATGCAAGAAGATCCAAAAAACACACAGATTTCCGCCGAAGTACTCAAAAAGTCCGAATTTAGTAGCTCTAGGTCTTTACTCTCTTAAATCTACACAGTTCGTATGCACTGAGTTTAGTAGCTCTAGCTCTTCGGGTCTCTTAAACTTACACAGTTCCTATGCACCAAATTTAGTAGCTCTAGCTCTTCTGGTCTCTAAAACCTACACAGTTCCTACGCACCGAATTTAGTAGCTCTAGCTCTTGTGCTCTCTAAAACCTGCGCAGTTCCTACGCACCGAATTTAGTAGCTCTAGCTCTTATGCTTTCTTAAACCTGCACAGTTCCTACGCACTGCGTTTAGTAGCTCTAGCTCTTAAGCTCTCTTTAATCTACACAGTTCCTATGCACTGAGTTTAGTAGCTCTAGCTCTTCTGGTCTCTTTAATCTACACAGTTCCTACGCACTGAGTTTAGTAGCTCTAGCTCTTCTGGTCTCTAAAACCTGCAGGATTCCGTGCTTTCAAAGTACAGGGCCTAAAAGGCTCTGCCTCTAGAGATTGGGAACTGGTAGTGAGGCGAGGATTATGCGGTCAATGTGTAGGAACTATACCTTTGCCCTCCGGTAACGCGTCTCACTCCGCCGTCTCCGTCTCAGTCTCCGTCTAATGCTACGGCAATTGTTAAAAAGCAAATGTTATTTTCAAACAAACAACAAGAGAAACCCGAAATCCATTCAAATCATACAATTAGTTTGGCTCTAATCCGAGCCACAAATACAACGAGCCGAGTCGAGTCGAGTCGAGTCTCGAGGAGGAGGTGGTTCAGGAGAGGAAATATATATTTTGGCGTCGTCCTTTGTTACCACTAAGTGCGTGTGTGTTGTGTGTGTTTGCCAGCCAAAGAATCCATAGGAAGCATAGAGCACATCACGATATAAGGCTAAGGAATGGGAAACACTAAGAGAGGGAGAGATAGGGAGCGGGAGGCGGTTGGGTAGTTAGGAATGTTTCAATGATTTCCACTTTATATATATATACTATAATGCATATATTTTGTCGACATTATTAACATTTGCTTAGTGAATTTGACTAGTAAACAAGTTTGGAACAGCTTTAAAATCGATCAAGCCGAAGTTTCAATACGCTAACAGGAGTATTTTTTTTAATTTTCGAACCAAATCTATAAAATATTCGAATAACATAGGAAAATTTTAAACGAAAAACTGTAATAGGAGAATACTTATTATTTTAAGACAAGAAAGCCTCGTATGGCCTAGATTCGACCCAGGAAAATAGGTTTATTGAAGTTCTGGAGGGTTTCCCTGACTTTGAAAGAAAACTTTGACTAGAAAAGACTCAAATCCCTATTGGGGAAAAGTTTTACCTTCAAAACGGAAGGAACAACTAACATATTATTTAATTTTCGAACCAAATCTATAAAATATTCGAACTGAAATAGAGGAGGTTATATACGAAAAACTCTAATATGAGAAAATTCTTAGGATCTTAAAACAAGAAATCCTCGTATAGCCTAGATTTGGCCTAGGAAAAAAAGTTTATTGAAGTTCTGGATTTCAAAAACTTGGTTTCCTGGACTTTAAGAGAAAACTTTGACTAGAAAAGACTCAAATCCCTAACGGGAAAAAGTTTTATGTACGAAACAGAAGGAACAACTAACATATTATTTAATTTTCGAACCAAATCTATAAAATATTGGTACTGAAACAGAGGAAAAATTTTAAACGAAAAACTCTAATAGGAAAATACTTAGGATTTTAAAACAAGAAAACCTCGAATCGCCTAGCTTCGATCCAGGAAAATAGGTTTATCTAAGTTCTGGATTTCGAAAACTGGGTTTCCTTGACTTTGTGAGAAAACTTTGAGTAGAAAAGACCTAAACCCCTAACGGGAAATAGTTTTACCTTCAAAACGGAGGGAACAACTAACTTTAGTTCAAAACATAACCTTAACTAAAAAATCACTCCTGAACTTGAGTATTTCAGAGACTTCAAAATAAAAAACTGTTGAAAATATTATTTGGACAGTTCTGTAGAATTTGAAATGCTTAAAATGATATAAAGTTTCTCTAAAAAAATAAAAACATAATTTTTTTTAACTGACTGATCAACGTAGGACCCAAACCATAAAATCTGCTATGCTAAATTGCTATTATAGCTCTTTGAAATTAAAATGTTATAATGTATTGACTGACTAAGTATGTGGTCGATACTGACTAAAACGGATATTGTAGCTCTTACCATCTCTGAGATCTGTTTGTTCATACGGACAGACGGACAGACGGACGGATGGACAGACGGACATGGCTATAACGACTCGGCTGTTGATGCTAATCAAGAATATACACTAGTCGGCATATTTATTTAGACAACACTCAAAGTGAAATCTACTTAAAATTTAAACTTACTTCGAAAGTAGTTTTCGTATCAATGGTTAGGTCACTTCAATTCCGTTTTAATAATACATAATGCTTCTTAACCCATTGAGTACACGTGGAATATTTTCAATTCTTGCAAAGGTCTAATTTTTCAACTTTTTCCCCCTTGGCTAAAACCAAAAAATGTTTGATTTGAATGCAAAAAGATTCTCCAAAAGAATCTATTAGTGATGGAAAAAAAAATTTTCAAAAGCCTCTTCGCATGTGTTTTTTTTTATAATTTTTTGAAAATTGATATTTAACCCATTTTTACCTACTTTTCATTAAAATAGTAACTTTTGGCACATTTCAAAAAATCATAAAAAAATACTTGCGAAGAGATTGAAGTGACCTATCCATTAATAAATTTTAACTAGATTTAGCTTTAAGTGTTGTCAAAATAAATATGCCGACTGGTGTAAGTATATACTTTATGGGGTCTGCCACGCCACCTGCTGCCAAACCCATTATACCCCTCAGAGGCTATAAAAATGACTCCTGTAGCAAACTTCGGATTAAACCGAAGCTGAAGTGCTCCTTGCAGCGAAACTATCCAAAAATTCTGCTGCTAAAAAGAGCATTGGAGAGATTAGAACTAACCAGAGTTGTTAAAAAAAGCATTCGAATATAAAATGGAAATGATTTTAAAACCATTAAAACCATTAAAACCATTTCCATTTTATATTCGAATGCTTTTTTTAACAGCTCTGGAATTAACATAGAATTTAATATTAACTAAGCTTAGAATTTGCCTATGCTGATAACCGTAAACATATATATTCAATATTTTTAGACAACATCGCTGCCAACGCCCACATCCAAGTGATGATGATGATGATGATGTTGCTGCTGCTGCTGCTGATGATGATGATGCAGTTGCTCTACCAAATCGCCAATGCCATCTAGAGGAAGTGACAGTGTCTTATCGAGCACCAGCAGCGATGGCGGCGTTTTGGCTTCCGTTTCCGCATCATCCGTCAAGTGGGAGGAGAGCAGCGATAGACCGCCAGCACCACCAAAGTGTGACGTCATGCCGAGTCCGTCGAGACACAGCGAATGGAGCACCGTCTGCTGATCCTGATGATGAGATTGTGACTCAAACGAGCTAGAGGAGGCATTGGGATTGACGGAGACGGAGACGGATTCGACTTGTTTATCATCCATGTTGAGAGCATGCTCCATGCTTAGAATGCAATCGGCCTTAAAGCTATCGATTGTAAACTGATCGACGCTCAAAAATTTCATTTCATCGTAGGCGGAGGAGCCGTCCGTCATGTCCAGTTCCAAGGAATTGCCAAAGGCATGTGCCAAAGCCTGATGCTGATGCACTGCATCCAAAGAGCAAAGCGGTTGTTGTTGCTGTTGTTGTTGTTGCTGCTGTTGCTGTTGAGGCAGCGACTCCGTCTCCGTCTGTGTGTTGGGCGGATAGGTGGACCATTCCATGGATAGACCGCTGCCACCACGTTCCAAACCCAAATGATCTATATTAAGATTTAAAAAGATATTCGGCGAGAGTCTCGATGGCGACAAGCCTCCCCCGCCTCCTCCGCCCGTGCCATAAGGTGCCTTTAGCTCATTATCCAGCGAATTGGAAGACTGTGGCGGTGTATCCGGCAGCAATGTACCGCCGCCCGCTAAAATAAAAACAAGAAAGAAAATGTCAGTCGGGCATGACGACCGTGTAATACCCTCTAAACTTCGTTTTCAATTAGATGAGTTCTAATTGGAGTAGCTGCTGCAAGAACTTAACATGCACACATATTTGTATGTCTATCTCGCTCTCGCTCACTTTTTTAATTATAGTTCGATTTTGATGAAATTTTCACAATCGTTTGATATTATTTGTCTGCAAGTATATGCTAAGTTATAAAACTATACTTTAAGAAATAAGTGAGCAAGCGGCATGCAAAGTTACAACGTAATTGTGCTTTTGGTGGGCGAAGGAGGCGTGGCATCCAAAAAAATTTGATGGCATTGTCCTTATATTGCATCTAGCAACCTGCATGCCAAAATTTATGTCCCAAAGTGCCATAGTTACCGAGATATTCGCCAAAAACATGTATTTTTTTCGAGGTATGTCTGGTTTTTCGCTTATTGTGGGCGAATGGGGCGTGGCATCAAAAAAAGGAAACAAACTTGTATTGACTGACTAAATGTGTGGTCGATGCTGACCAAGTTTGAACTTGTAGCTCTTACCATCTCTGAGATCTGTTTGTTCATACGGACAGACGGACAGACGGACAGACGGACATGGCTATATCGACTCGGCTGTTGATGCTGATCAAGAATATATATATTTTATGGGGTCTGACACGCCACCTTCTGCCTGTTACATACTTCTGACAAACCTAATATACCCCTCAGAGGGTATAAAAAGCATTGGTATTAAACACCCCCTCTTTGAAATCCCTGACAGACTCACCCAAAGCATTGTCCAGCTGTCCCAACACAACAGCGCTATCATCAAAGGCACCATCCAGCTCCAGAGCTCCTCCGTCCCCCTCCTCCTTGTAATCGCCGCCCAGTTTCTCCTGTTTGCGCCACTTGGCCCGACGATTCTGGAACCAAACCTGTACACGCGCCTCCGTCAGTTCAATGCGCACGGCGAGCTCCTCACGGAAAAACACATCCGGATAGTGCGTGCGCTGAAAAGCACGCTCCAATTCCTGCAGCTGCAGTGTGTTAAATGTGGTTCTACGTAGTGGAGAAATTAGTTATGAAAATTCTTTACCAGTCTTACAGTTGTCAAGCTAAAACGTTTTTTCTTTGAGTTTTAATATTTTCTTATCACTAGCTAACATTTCTACTAGTTTCATTAGAATCGGTTTTATATTATAAAAGTTATAGCCGTTTAAAGTTCTGAAATGATATGGCTTTTCTCTAACAAACCTTCTAGCGGCTGCACTTTAAGAGCTAGAGACTCTAAATTTAGCTCACAGCTGCAAATATATTCTAGCAACATAATGTACTGTTTAAACTTCTTGGTTCTACGTAGTGGAAATACTATGGATTAGTTATGAAACATTCTTAAAAAACTCCACTTTTCTTACAGTTGTTTAGCTAAAATGTTTTTTCTTTGAGTTTTAATATTTTCCTATCACTAGCTAACATTCCTATTAGTTTCATTAGAATCGGTTTTATATTATAAAAGTTATAGCTGTTTAAAGTTCTGAAATGATATTGGTTTCCTCCAACAAACCATCTAGCAGCTGCACTTTAAGAGCTAGAGACTCTATATGTAGCTTACAGCTGCAAATATATTCTGTCTACATAATGTTTTATTTAAACTTCTTGAGCACCCCAAAAAAAATCTAAAAAAAAGAGTTAAAGAGTTAAAAACTCCACCAGTCTTACAGCTGTTAAGCTAAATCGTTTTTTCTTTGAGTTTTAATATTTTCTTAACACTAGCAAACACTCCTACTAGTTTCATTAGAATCGGTTTTATATTATAAAAGTTATAGCCGTTTAAAGTTTAGAAATGATGTTGCTTTTCTCTAACAAAGCATATAGCAGCTGCACTTTAAGAGCTAGAGACTCCAAAGGTAGCTCACAACTGCAAATTAATTATTTTCTATATAATGTATTATTTAAACTTCTTGAGCACCCCCAAAAAAATCTTAAAAATTTCCACCAATCTTACCAGTTCAAAGCTACAATATATTTTCTTTGGCTAAGTGTTTTATTTTATCTGTATCTATTATTCCTACCAGTTTCATTAAAATCGGTTTTATACTATAAAAGTTATAGCCGCTTAAAGTTCTGAAATTATGTTGCTTTACTCTAGCAAACCATCTAGCAGCTGCACTTTAAGAGCTAGAGACTCCAAAGGTAGCTCACAGCTGCAAATATATTCTAGCTATATAATTTAAACTTTTGAGCTCGCCAGCCAATTCTTAAAATTTTTTCACCATTTCCCAGTTCAAAGCTGAGATATTTTTTTTTTAACAAAGTATTTTCTTTTATCTTCATCTATCATTCCAAACAGTTTCATTATAATCGGTTGAGTGTTTTAAAAGTTATAGCTGTTTTAAAATTTTTAAATTGCCGCTAAGCAAAGAAAACCGCTAATCGCTGCACTTACTTAAGTGTGTGTGTGTGTGTCCTTACCTGTATCTTCAAATATATTCTATCTACATAATGTATTGTTTAAACTTTTTGAGCACCTCCAAATAATTCTTAAAAATTTCCACCCATCTCACAGTTCAAAGCTACGATATTTTTTCTTTGGCTGAGTATTTTCCCTTAACTCTATCTATCATTCCTATCAGTTTCGTTAAAATCGGTTGAGTATTATAAAAGTTATAGCTGTTTTAAAATTTTAAAATTTTCCGCTAAGCAAAGAAAACCGCTAATCGGTGTATCCTTACCTGTATCTTCTCTGCTTGCGCTTCATTGTGCCTTTTTCCATGCGTATCCTGAGTGCGTCTGCCCCGCCCCGCCGCCCCTTTTCCTATATATTCCTAAGTGTGGGTGTGTTAGAGTATTTGAGTATCTGTGTGTGTTGCTTTAGTTGATTCGTGACATATTCACAGTGCTGTGTGTTTTTTTTTTGGCTCTGCTTTTTAACGATTTTCGTAACGACAACAACTGAGCGCACTCTTGGGGCTTCCTCCCTTCCCTTCTTCTTCAAGCGGATAACTGTAACTGCGCTCCACAAGCAGCAGCAGCAGCGGCAGCAGCGCCAGCAACAACAACAACAACAACAAGCACTTTACAAATTCAAGCAAAAACAGCATCCATTTAAACCGTTATCCCGTCAGAATTTCAAACTCAGCATCCACTTAAAATCCAGTCAGACAAACAACACACACACACTGTTTGTCTCGCTCTAGCAAACGCTATACAGCAACCATCTGTAGTTTGAGAGTCGCTTGCAATGCTATGTTGAGGTTTGAGAGTCGCGTGTGCGTGTCAAACTGTAAACCCAAACTGTTCAACGACTGAAACAAAACTGACGACGACTGACAACACCGACGTTTTCTAGAGGATTGCGCTCTATTCGAATAAAATACTACTACTCGTATACCAAGTTCTCCCGTCCGCGAAGCCCCACAATGCTTTGGGGCAACCCCTAACACCACGCCCCCCCTTCCTCAACCACCCCCGCCGTTGCACCTGGAGAGCTGAGTGCTGAGAAACTTGGTCTAGAGCATAGAGAGCAAATAGTTCTATATAGTCAGTTCGACGACTGACACGACTATGAGCATGAGCTCATAGCTGTGCTGTGCTGAGTCTATGTGTGTCTCAGTTGGTGGCAGCGGGTAGGCAGAGGGTTGGAAATGTCTGGGTCACTGGGTTTCCCACTTGGGTTTGCCACTTGGATTTCGTCTTCTTTTTTTTTTTGGCTATCTTCTATAAATAGTTGTAGTTCCCACTCCATTAGCTTCCACTTGACACTTGAGGATGTCTTTCTCTTCCTATATTCCTTGGTCCCCCCTTCCTCCATTCCTTCACTCCTTTTGTTGGGATAATCATATAGGATAGGTTTGTGATATGATATCATATAAGAAATATAGCTTTAATTACAAATTTTTTTTTTACCCATATTTATAAAATTGTAAAATGCAAACTATTTTCCTTATAAAAGTTACACTTTTCTTTTAATTTCTTTTTTAAAAACTTCCTAATCATATAGGATAGGATTCTGATATGATATCATATAAGAAATATAGCTTTAATTACAAATTCTTACATGTAGTTACCCCTTTTTATAAAATGCAAACTATTTTCCTAATAAAAGTTACGCCTTTCTTTTTATTTCTTTTTTTAAAACTCTCTAGTCTTAACATAACTTTCCCTGTAGTTAAACAAGAATAAGTGTTACCTTTTATTAAAATATTTGACTAAACCCACCAAACATTTGTGATCATACTCGAGTCGCTTTTGGAGTCCCCTTGCTGATTAAAATAGTAGTCATAAATGAGCTCATTTTCTGAACATAAATGACTCCTTTGTAGGTTGAAAAAAATACCCTACTTGCGACTCTTCTTCAGGAGTCGCCTATGACCCCATATTCTAATCAGTTTCGACTCACTTTCGAGTCATATTTTTAAACATACGCGACTCGTTTCTGAGTCGTTTTTTATGTTCATTTATATGCTTTGAACTAATCGCATTTTGATCATAAAGGCGACTCATTTTAGACGCTTTTTTGAATCGCTCATAAGATTAATCATTCTTTAATCTTCCCGGGGATTAAAAACGACTCGCCAAATTCAGTTCTTATAAAATGATCTCCCAAATGCTAGGTATTAATACCTTTATATATATTTTCAGCATTTTTCAAGCTGCTATTAATAGTCCCATAGAAACTGTCTCTATATTGGCGCTAACCCCATCCCCTCTTGGCTTTAGGCGTTTTCTGCGCCTCCCTTTTCACACTCCCCTTCAACACTCCCTTTGTCCGCCCACCCCCAAAGAGCAGCTATTGTTCTGGTGTCAAGAGAGTTGAAGCTTTTGTTACCCGGGAATGTCCAGGTGACGTAGCATAATGGACCCGACAATAGGTAATCCGAGAGACACGAGAGTCCAGCTCCATTGTTGACTTCTCCAAGCTGACTATAAAAGCATCTCCGTATGCCACAGAGTGTCGCAAATTGAGTTCAACTCTGCAACGGAACGGAACGGAGCAATGCCATGGGTGAGTTTCAATTACGGATTGGAAAGCGGCATCTTAAAGCATTGATGAAGCAAACGTTCCTACTGCTCTCTTCTTTTCCAGCTGACCACTTTGCTGGCAGCTCTAATGCTGCCTTGTGTTCTTGCTGGGAATCGCTTTGCCGTCTACGACGACGAGCTGACGTCAGCGGTTTTAGATTCAACTGCAGCCGAAACCATAAACGGAGCACGTAATTTTCCCAAGCGCTGCAGTCGTTTCTTAGGAGAATGCGCCGAACAGTCCGAACAGGCACTGCCAGCAATTGATTCCAAGATGTTGAATGCGCTGTTTGGATTGGGTCAGAGTACTGCAACGAGTACTGGACGAAGTCCGACCGAAACGGAAACGGAGTCATCTCAACTCAATCCTTATCAGCTGCCGGAAATGTACTACAATGAATTCTATGAAGATTTGCTGACCAACAAGCGAAATGATGTCCATGCAGCGGGTTGTGATTGCAAAGTTATGGTGTGTATTGAGGCCTTATCTTCTACAGCTCCTTCTTTGTTAAACTTTCGTCCCTAGAACGATCTGGTTGACTTGGGTAGCATGCATTTTCCACGCTACTTGATGAGCGCCATCTGTGAATCACGTCCTGCGCTGGATGCCAAGTGTACACGTGGCTCCAACTGCAAACCGTTGGAATATAAGGTGAAGGTTCTAGCTCTAGGCACGGAACAAGTTGCTCCAAAGAGTGTCAAGTCCTCGGCTCCCTTAACTATTCACTGGCAGCACGAGGAGGAGGAGCTGTCGCGTCCATCTCTACTCTGGGAATTCAGAACCGTCAACGTCACCGCCGGCTGCTTCTGCACCAACTAAACGGATTCTCCACTTTTAAATCCAAAGTTATTCTTTATATATAAATAAATTGCAAAATAGTTCGTTAAAAGGCAACGATAAACAACTCATACACTAGTCGGCATAATTATTTTGACAACACTTAAAGTTAAATCTTCAAAAAACTATAAAAAAAGAAAAACATGCGAAGAGATTTTTGAAAAATTTTTCCATCACTAATAGATTCTTTTGGAGAATCTTTTTGCATTCAAACATTTTTTGTTTTAGTCCGGGGGAAAAGGTTTAAAAATTAGACCTTTGCAAGAATTGAAAATATTCCACGTGTACTCAATGGGTTAAGAAGCATTATTAGTGTTATTAAAACGGAATTGAAGTGACCTATCCATTGATGCCAAACTTCTTTCGAAGTAAGTTTAAATTTTAAGTAGATTTCACTTTAAGTGTTGTCAAAATAAATATGCCGAATAGTGCAGAAGTCATTGTACTGGGTATATTACTGGGTATGAGTACAATCAGTTAAAATTGTTTTTGATTTACATAAAAACTTGTAAAATATTTTCATTTATTTGGGTCCCAAAAAAATGGGTTTTGAGTTTCATGACAATTCGAGTGTATTTGTACTAAAGCTAAAATTGAAAATTGTTTTCTTAAACAAGTTGTACAATTTGATCAAAAACTCTCGATTCGATATATATTGATTTCTAATATTTATACAAAAAGGCACTTGTCAGGGGTTCTATAACATATGTAGTACTATAATGGACGGTTTTCTGGACGGAACTACAAACTAATCGAAGATTCATTATATAAACATTTACATTAAAAACTTTTACACTTACTTACCCACCAAACATTTGTGATCATTATACGAGTCGCTTTAGAGTCCCCTTGCTGATTAAAATAGCTCATAAATGAGCTCATTTTTTGATCATAAATGAGCTCATTTTCTGATCATAAATAAGCTCATTTTTTGATCATAAATGAGCTCATTTTCTGATCATAAATGACTCCTTCGTCGGGAGAAAAAAATACCCTACCCGCGACTCTTCTTGAGGAGTCGCCTATGAGCCCATTTTCTAATCAGTTTCAACTCACTTTCGAGTCATATTTTAAAACATACGCGACTCGTTTCTAAGTCTTCTAATGACAACAATCGCTTTTCAATCGATCAATTGGCGATTGCTTTGAACTAATCGCATTTTGATCATAAAGGCGACTCATTTTGGACGCTTTCTTGAATCGCTCATAAGATTAATCATTTTTTAATCTTACCGGGGAGTTAAAAACGACTCGCCAAAATTCAGTTCTTACAAAATGATCTTCCAAATGCTAGGTGGGTAGCTTAATGTTGGAATGTATGAAAATTTTTGTGCGTGAGTCAAGAAACGTTTTGGTGTTCGGAACAGACCGAAAGATTTTGATAACTCTGCAGAGTTCTGTAAAACAGGAGTTCTTTTGGAAGAACTTTTTAAAATATAACAATTGGAAATTGTAGAGAAAAGGGTAATATTTATAGAGCTACTATTAGTGTGAAGGAGTAAGAGAAGCTTTTAGGCAAAGACATAGAAGAAAGCGTAAGCTTTAAAAATATATAAAAATTACATACACTAGTCGGCATATTTAATTTGACAACACTTAAAGTGAAATCTACTTAAAATCATAAAAAATACATGCGAAGGGGTTTTAAAAAAATTTTTTTTTCCATCACTAATAGATTCTTTTGGAGAATCATTTTGCATTCAAACATTTTTTGTTTTAGCCCCGGGGGAAAAAGTTTAAAAATTAGACCTTTTCAAGAATTGAAAATATTCCACGTGTACTCAATGGGTTAAGAAGCATTATGTATTATTAAAACGGAATTGAAGTGACCTATCCATTGATACCAAAAACTTCTTTCGAAGTAAGTTTAAATTTTAAGAAGATTTCACTTTAAGTGCTGTCAAAATAAATATGCCGACTAGTGCAGTAAACAAATTTTGTTAGAGATAATAGATAGAGACAAAAGAAAGCGCAGACAGACGGACTTGGACTTGGTCATTAAATGCTAGTAGTAACTCCCTGCAAAGCTATTGGCTTAGCTGCCTTTTTCCTATTCCTTTCATTTAGGACGTCAAGTCACCACGCCTTATGAGCAGCCAAATGCTCGAGGAGAGCGTGGCAAGCAAGAGCAACCAGTTGCCGCCGCCGCCAAGTGTTGAGGCGCCACTCTGCAAATAATGAGCAAAATTTAGAAATGTTTAATTATTGGACAACGCCTTCTCTCCCCCCCCTCCACTTACAATGACAAAGTAATTGCATCTGTCGCCTTGGCAGCACTCGTTGCATGCCCAATCCTCGTACCAGATGTGAGTGCAATATAGTTGCATGTAACGTTTACGTTTCGACTGGCACTGCTCCTTGGTCATGCAACGCTTGGAGACGTAGTATTGCTTTAAAGCGCCCTCGGAGAAATATGGTTGACTGCCCCAACGTATCTCGGTGCCGCAGACATTCTCAAACGATTCGCAGGTCTTGATCGTGTTGAGGCACTTTTCCGTATTGCCCGTTTGATTGGAGCACACATAACACTCCAGTCCAGTGGCAAAATGCACTGCAATAAATTACGTACATGTGTCATGCATTCAACCAAAAAAAAAACTTTTGTTGTTGCTTAAGGTGTGGCAGCAGCAGCAGCAAGTGGCACTTACCTTGGCCGCACAGATACACGGCCATTAGCGCCAGCACAGCAATGTGCCAGGATTTCAACATCTTTAAAGTGTAATTTAATTTAAAGTGTAATATTTGTTTTAATTGATATAAATTATTTGTTTTAAATTAGCAGCAGCAAAAATGCCATCAACAACCACTCCCCACATTAGCACTAGTTGATAGCGATAGCGATAACGATAACTACGCATTGCGTTAAATTTCCCCAAACACAACTGTTGCACATTGTGCAACACTGCTCAACCGCAAAGGTAAACAATAGCAAAACGCTTAAACGTTTTGTCTTCATAAATATAAATATAGGCTGTAATTTAAATGTTTTAAAAAATATAAATTATTTGTTTTTAAATAGCAGCAGCAACAATGCCATCAACAACCACTCCCCACATTAGCACTAGCTGATAAATTTCCCCAACACAACTGTTGCGCCTTGTGCAACACTGCTCAACTGCAAAGGTAAACAATAGCAAAACGCTTAAACGTTTTGTCTGCATAAATATATATAGGCTGTAATATAACATAGCTGTTTAAAAGAAAAGTTTATATACAATTTAGTTAAAGTATATTGCATGCATTAAACAGTTGTGTTGCTAGCAAGGACACATCAATGGCACTCCACACAACATAACTAGCCATTTCGATAATTTTCCCCAACAACAACTGCACGTGTTGCAATAAAGCGTAAATAATTATTGTATTGAGTTAATTAATGAGTTAAGCTTATTGACTCAGCACTATATAAATAAATATTTTTGCAAACCAATTACTCAATTTGGCATTATAATTTCCCCACCACCCCTACAGGTGTTTTGCAGCACTGTTGATCATAAAACTGCCGCCAAAAACAAATATAAGCAAAACGGCGCATGCAGCCTTGTGACTAATTAAAATCCACAGCATTCGTATAAGGTGCGAACAAAAAGCAACAAATTGCGTAGCACTTGTTATTAATAAAGGTATTTCGCCAAAACCGGTAGCCTTAACAGCGTGTGTGTGTGTGTGTTGCAGTGCTTTGCAACACTGCTGCTTGCAGTTATTTACACTGTTTTTTTGTGTGTTTTGTTTTTGCAGTTTGCAGTTCTGGCTGTGATTTTGAGTTGGAGCAAAGAGATGGCCAAGCAGCAGCAACAGCAGCAGCAGGAATTATTGCTGGCGAAGCCAGCTGTGCCATTGGGCTACCGTCAGCTAGGCACACAGGTGGCTGGCCACCGATTCGAGGCAAGCAATGCAGCCGCCGTTGGTTTGCTGCAAGACGTTGTGGTGGAGGACGCAGCGGCGGCGGGGGAAGGGCAGCGGCAGAGTGGACGTGTTTTTAAGCCAATGGGTAAACCGGAGTGCGGTATGCGTGAAATTAAATTTTATGAGTCACTGTCGGCGGCCATAAAAGCAACAGGTGCATTGTACCCAACTGAACTCAACGGGCTAAAAAGTGATGATGATAACACCTCCTCCCCACCACCCTGCTCCTCCCAAGCACTGCTCGCTGAACTCTCGGCTCATGTGCCCCGCTACTACGGCCAGCTGCAGCTGGTGGTGAATCAACGTGAGCACACATTCCTGCAGCTTGAAGATCTAACATATGGCATGACGCTACCTTGTGTCATGGATGTCAAGATTGGACGACGCACCTGGGATCCATTGTCATCGCCACACAAGCGTTCGATTGAGCAGCAAAAGTATGTGATTTGCAAACAGCAGCTGGGACTTTGTCTGCCCGGTTTTCAGGTCTACAGCGTGTCCAAGGAAGAAGCTGATCCTCCCGTACTCATTCGACAGGGCAGAGATTTTGGCAAAAGTCTAAATGTGCAGGGATTCCGTGATGCTTTGTCGTTGTTCTTTAATGTGAGTTCAGGCTGCACTTCCTCCGCTGCACAGCAGCTGCTGCTCCTGGAGATTCTGCGTCAACTGCGCAGCATTTACAACTGGTTTAAGCGACAGCGACTGCTGCACTTCTATGCCAGCTCACTGCTCATCTGCTATGATTTTGAGCAGCTGCAGCAGCTGGACAAGATACAGCTCAATGGTTATCATCAGACTTCTACCTCCAGCTCCAATTCCGCTACAGCAGCTCAATGGATTCGCGTGCGTTGCATTGACTTTGCTCACATCTTTCCCGCCGAGAATGCGGAACCGGATCACAACTACATGTTTGGGCTGCAGAGCCTCATTGGTATAGTCGAGGAGCTGCTCAAGCGATAGCAGGAGCAGGAGCAGAGGGAGCAGGAGAAGGAGTAGAAGACACACCACATACCCCCCACACTAAAACTTGTATTAACGTTAAGCCAAAAGATTATAGTCAACAGCTGAGCTGTAATTAAAGACAGCATCTAAACATTGCTTTAATTCCCAAAAGAATTAATTAATTAATTACTTAATTAACAAGAGAAAAACTTTCTTTAATTCATTATATAAATTGCAATTGCAGAATTGCAATGCAGAATTGCAATTATTTGAAAAAGTAAGCTTAATTAATTTAAAGATTTTGGTATTCAAAAACGAAAATTAATTACCAAACAAATAGCTGTATTAATTTTGAGAACATTGAAATTATTTAATAATTTATGTTTAACAAACAAACGAATTAAAATTACATGAGAAACAAAACTTAATTACTTAATTAATTAATTAATTACTTATTTAACAAGAGAACAACTGTAATTCCCTTAATTCAACATATTAATTATTCAGAGAATTGCAATTATTTGAGAAAGTAAGCTTAATTAATTTATACATTTGGTATTCAAAAACAACAGAAATTAATTACCAAAAAGAAAGCTGTATTAATTTTGCGAACAATGAAATTATTTAATAATTTATGTTTAACAGACAAATGAATTAAAATTACATGAGAAACAAAACTTAATTAATTAATTACTTAATTACCAAGAGAACAACTGTAATTCCTTTAATTAAACATTAATTATTTACCGAATTGCAATTATTTGAGAAAGTAAGCTTAATTAATTTATAAATTTTGTATTCAAAAAAACAAAAATTAATTGCCAAAAAGAAAAGCTGTATTAATTTTGAGAACAATGAAATTATTTAATAATTTATGTTTAACAGCCAAACGCATTAAAAATTACATGAGAAACAAAATGGTTTGTTATTAACTGGTAATTAAATTATAATAACCAAAGCAAAATTATTAATTATTATGAATATATCATAATTTATATATCTATTTACCAAAAGTATCAACACTTAATTACTTAATTAATTCTAATTAAAGTTTAATTAGCAAGAAATTGCTCATTAAATGTATAAACACAGCCACTAAACTGTAATTAAAAATTATTTGCTATACATAACCATGAAAAGAAGATAAATTGTAAATTAAATTTATTTTATAATCATATATAGTAACTTAAGAAATTATACTGAAATTACCAAAATGAGAATTGTGAATTCCTCAAAACAGTTAACAGTTACTACAATAATTAAATGCCAGCCAAAAGTTGAAATATTTAAAATTAAAACATTTTGTTATAACAAATTTAAATCAAGTAGAAAGCATGACAATTACTACATAATTTTTTTGGTTAATTACCAAAAGCATAAAGCATTAACTGTCCAGTAATTATATAGAATATATATTACATCAAATAAATTTAGAGATTTTAGTAAGTAATCAGTGGTCAGTGTGTAGTGTGAAGCAAATACTTTTTAGAAATTTAAGTTTAATTAGCATTTAGCTGCCCAAAAATTAATAAACACACACCCAACATACAGTTCCTGTAATTAAAATGAAATTTAACTCGCAGAACAATTACTTTAATTACTAAAGAAATAATTAAAAATTGTAGAAGATTTTGAATAATTAATTTCAATATAAAAGATCTTAAGAACTTGGCAATAACAGGCTAATTAATGATTAGCTGCTAGTTTGAAAGTATTAAACCAAATTGTAATTAATTCAAAATTCATGTTTAATTGCCTAATGAAGCGTTTGTAATACCAACAAATAAAATTTATTAAAATTTCTATAAGCAATAGTGTGCAGTGGCAAATAATATAAAGTAATTAAGCTAATCAAAGGAATTACAACTATTATACCAATTAAATGTGCTCAAAATAGTAATTAAGTAAAAATTTCATAATATTTTCTTCTGTTTAATTACCAAAAGTTTTGAAAGTTTTCCACCAAATAGTATTAAAATTAATCTTTAAGTAGCTTTGGACAGCGCCAGCTAATTAAGTAGTAATTATATGATAATTAAGCGTATAAAAGGCATCTAAATTATTATATACCAAGTAAATATGAGAAAAGTCAAGAAATTTATTTTAGATTTAAATATATTATATTTAAAAATTTTAAATTTTTTTTTGAATTAACAAAAGAACTAAGCAGTAATTGAATGGAAAGAACTACACCAACTATATTTATAAAGTAGTTTAGCTGGTAATTAAGTATAGGACCAACGTATTGCCCCCGAAATACCATTTAAAAAAAACCAGGGACCGTTATCATTATGAGTTATATTTTCAAAATCATAAAGTAATGATTAAATTTAATTTTTACCGATTTTCTTCAAAAATAATCATTATTTTTGAGTAATTTATGAAAAATTTAACCATAATGATTATATTTGATCAAAAAAAAAATAAAAATCGAAAATAATGATTAAAAATTATTTTTATTTTTTTTCGCTCAAAATAAAACTCAACAGTAACATACAGCTTCTGTAAAATACTGTAAAATATATTAAATATAATCATTATGGTTAAGTTTTTCATAAATTACTCAAAAATAATGATTATTTTTGAAAAGTTCAATAAAAATCAGAAATTTAAAAATCATTTCAAAAATGCATAGATTATGTAATAATAATAATTTTGGTATACTCGATATATATTTCTAGGTCCGTTGCAAGTGAATGATTTTTTTTATTTAAAAATAAAAAAATAATCATTATTTGCGGTCCCTGAAAAAAAACTATAGTAGTATATAGAAAATACTCAATTTTTGTACAATTTGAATAATATTTGTATTTCTTTTTGTATTTTAAAGTGTTTAACTTATCGCAAATTAATTTGTAGATTAAAATTGAAGAGCGTGTGTTTTAAATATTATTTAGAGCGTATAGTCCAGTTCGTAGCGCTCGTATTGGTTCTTGGGATCATTGGTGATTCTCGGATAGCCAGCAATCAAAGCATCCTGTCCACCAATGTACAATGAATTGTAAATCTTCCAATAGACATCGCGCACTTTACGCGCCGGATGAAATAGTCCCTGGAGTGTGTACTGCAAAATCTTTATAGAGCCCAAAGAGACACGCAGACCATCCACAGAGTCCATAAAAGCCTGCACCAAGTGCGGTGACGTCTCAAAGATATTCGGCCACACATAGTTGAGCAGATGGGTTAAAGCATCCTCACAGCCAAAGCCATAGACGCCCAAAGACATGTGCTTAATAGCGGAGCAAGCCGTTTGACGATGCACCAAATCACGATCCATTAAAGCATCCTCTAAAAGTGGGCAGACAGCATAGATATAATCCTTGCCCATCTCACCAATGTATTCAAAGAGGAAAGAGAGGGATTTAAGGACACCATTTTGTACATTTAATTCCGGCACACGATACTCATTCATTAAAGCGGGGAGCACTGTAAACGGACGACATGTTTCGGCCACAATGGCTATAGCCACCGTGGTGCACACACGATTCTGTCGCTCCTGCACTTTGAGATTGTTGAGCAATGTGGCTAAGACATCATGTGGTCCAATGGCCTTGGCTATGTAACCAAAGGTATTAACCGTTGCACGCCTTATGGCCTTTTTGTGTGCCTTGAGCAGCTCCAGCAGCTCAAAACAGATGCGCATCCATTCACGGGCTGAAACATATTCTGGACCACGATCCGCTATGCGTCCCACTAGATCTATGCAATTCTCTTGCACCTTCTCATGGCGATTTTTGAGTATAGGTGTTAGTCTGGGCAACAAATCCTTTATCGGTGGCGTCATTTTGGTCATGCCAATGACATTGACAATGGCTTTCAAAGCACCCAAAATGCTACCCAAGACCTCCGGATACTCTTCACCCAAATACTCATAGAGCACCACACCCAAATGACCCATTAGTTTCTCCTCCTGGCATGTTTTCATCACCACCGCAATGCGGGAAATTAAATCCGCTGCCTGTTGACGCACTTTAGCCGATTTGTTATTCAAACGCCACAGTATCGTGCCACATATTTGTGGCAAGTAAGGTTTAACACGCTTTCCCAATTGATTTACAATCGTACCAAAGCCATTTAACATCACTACATCCTCGGTGGTCTGCTCCTGAAATGCATACAGAATGCCATCAATGAGTTGCTCCTCCAGGCGAGAATCGATATCAGCTGCTCCTAGATTACCCATAATCTTCTCTACCGTTTCCATGACCATCTTGCGATATTGTTCATTTTCATCTTTTAAATCATCTACGACACGATTTATAATCTCTGAGGTGCCCACTTTGTTGGCTATCTCCACCGTGGTATCCACCAGCTGGCGATAGTTGCGCCTGTCCAACGCCATGCGATGATTCCAAAAGAATTTAAAAAAGTGTGGCAAGATCTCCTCCTTGATATATTGTGGTTCCACACCATCGGTGGCACAACATTGCTTTACTACTTTGAGCACAATCTTTTTCATTTCCTCATCCGGTGATTGAAATTCTCGTATCAAAATTAACATCACTTCCCGGGTATAATAATTAGCATACTCTGCATCCATTAGTGGTATTAAGTAGCCAATTGCCTTTAGGAAAGCCGCCAATCCTTTGCCACGATGTGTCCTTATGCCTTTCCATAGAGGTTTCAGCACCGAATCAAAGGATTCAATGCCATAGGGTGTCGCTGCCTCCGCTAAAGCTGCTATAGCCAAAGCTGTAATCGTTCTAACCTTTTGCTGCTCATCCACCAAACCATGTTCGATAATCTCTACCAAGGCCTTCAAATGTGGCAAGATGGCACAACCCATTAGTATAGCAATTTGTTGCACAATCTTGATGCCCGTATGCCGTGCCTGCCAAGACTTTTTGGACTTGCAGACAGCCTTCAAAAAGGGCAGCAATGAAGGAATCCCCAAAGCGGAGGCCACCACAGCAAATGCTCTTGCCGTAGTATTCCTAACATATTCATCTATATTATCTATATCGGGTCTCATTGTAGAAATCATTGTAGCCAATCCAGCTGCCTTAGCCAAATTGGAGATAATCTCTCTGCCCTCAATCCGGGCATAATAATCCTCATCAATGAGCAACGGTTCAATGACCACCAAAATTTTATGCACAAATGGACGCACTAAATCATCCAATTTGTATAGCACTCTATCAATAACCTTCACCAACAAATGACGCTCCTGATCCTCCAGCGTTGGAGACATCAGAAGTGGCAATATTTGATTAAATAGCGGACCAGCTCCAAATTCTCTAGCTTTATCCGTCATCTGACGTAGCGCAGATTTTCTCATCGGAGGCGAACCATTCTTTATGGTCAGGAGTAGCTTCATAATCTTGCGTTCCTTTAGCTCCTCTGGAGACAATGCATCCTCATTGACATCCACGAGCAGCTTATCAAAATATTGTGCATCCTCTGGCTTCATGAAGGGCAAATTTTGTCCCTTTGGCTGATTATCCATAAATTTCGACTGTTTATCTTCCACTTGTATGAAGAATCCTGCGGGTGTGCCCGCAATGGGTGTGGGCGTGGCCATTAGCTTACGTCCTGGAGTGCGTAGGGGTACATAACCCGCTGGCGGGGGTAGTATCTTATAGCCAGGGGGAAACATTTGATCTAGTTCCTCATCGGTATAGGGACGATTACGTTCATCGATTTCCTTTTCCCAGCGATAGGCTTGCAATTGTTCTGGTGTCATGGCAGCCAATGCTCCTGGAGTGGGTGTGGCCATGGCCATAGCCTTAACGCCCACGGGTGTGCTGCCTCCAGGTGTTAACAGGGGTGTGGCATGCCCCGGTGTGGCATGTGGCGTCATGCTCGGTGTCATGGCACTCGTTTGACTTGGCGTTATCCCGGGCGTGGCATTTGAAGGCGTTTCATCCCAGCGGGAACGTCGCTTCGATGCTCCTGGTGTGGATTCTATGCAGATGCCATCACCACCAGCTCCACCAGCTCCAGCTGCTCCACTGCCTCCACCCATGCTGCTGCCACCCATGCGATCCGGCTTGGGTGTCTCAGCCCAGCCACTGTGTCCCGGCGTCTCCCGCTCCGTCTTTGGTGTCTCATCCCAGCGATTGCGTCGCGCCGACTTCTCATGTCCTGGCGTCTCGTGTCCCGGTGTCATGGCATGCGCTGGTGTCGCATCCCAGATGCGTGTATTCAGACCCGGTGTAGCACCCGGCGTCTCACTGCCCTTGTGTCCCGGTGTTTCATCCCAGCGATGATCTCCAGGAGTTTTCTGGAAGAGAGAGAAAGGGAGAAGTTAGCAACTAAAAGAAGGAATTATTATACCCTCTAAAGGGGTATATTGGGTTTGTCAGCAGTATGTAACAGGCAGAAGTAGGCGTGGCAGACCCCATAAAGTATATATATTCTTGATCAGCATCAACAGCCGAGTCGATATAGCCATGTCCGTCTGTCCGTCTGTCTGTCCGTATGAACAAACAGATCTCAGAGATGGTAAGAGCTACAATATTCGTTTTAGTCAGTATCGATCACATATTTAGTCAGTCAATACAAGTTTGTTTCCTTTTTTTTGATGCCACGCCCCATTCGCCCACAATAAGCGTAAAACTAGACATACCTCGGAAAAAATATATGTTTTTGGCAAATATCTCAGTTAATATAACAGCTAGGGACTCCAATTTTGGCATGCAGTTTGCTATTTACAATATAAAGACAATGCCATCAAAATTTTTTGGATGCCACGCCTACTTCGCCCACCAAAAACACAATTTCTTTGCAACTTTGCATGCCGCTGGCTCACTTTTTTTTCACGTATAGTTTTGTAGCTTAGTAAATACTTGCAGACAAATAATATCAAACGATTGTGAAAATTTCATTAAAATCGGACTATAATTAAAAAAGTTTCTCAAACAACCAAAATCGTTCCTTTCAAGCGAGGCATAACCACGTGCATTGCACTGTGCGAGCGAGAGCGAGATAGACATACAAATATGTGTGCATCAGAGAACTGCAACGAGTAATGAATTTTCAATCTGATTCGAATATTGATGTATACCCGTTGTGATTTATTCACATTTCCTGAGCGAAAAAAAATCATCCCTCATTCAACTGATTATTCATGATTTATACTCGCTCTGAAAGTTTGTGCTTCACTCACTACTCGTGATTAAAAAAGGCAACACTCGCACCTTACTCTGAGCGTAAGTTGCAAACACTCGATTGTAATTTGATTTTTCTGTGAGCTGAGCGTACGACACGCTCACAGAACGGTTGCTACTCGATGAGTGAGCGTTAAAATAGCGAGTGCTACTCGATTTTTTGTGAACAAAATTTACGCTCATATTAAAATCATACTATGACGCTCACTTGTTACTTGAACGATACTCGATTGAAAATGTAGAGCTACTATACTCGAATTGATTTGATTTTTTGTAGAAGTGAACAATCATACTCGAGTATACCCGTTGTAGTTCTCTGGTGTGCATGTTAAGTTCTTGCAGCAGCTACTCCAATTGGAACTCATCTAATTGGAAACGAAGCTCAGAGGGTATTACACGGTCGGGCATGCCCGACTGACAATTTCTTTCTTGTTTTTTGCTACTCACATCTTCCCAGCTGGGCGTGGCAGCGCTGCTGGGCGTGGCAGCCACCTTGGCGGGTATGAAACTCTCGCTAACCGTCTGATCCCAACGTCCACGCTTGCGTCCGCCCTCTTTAGACGCCGCTGCCGTTGCTGCCGTTGCCGCCTCCCCGTTAGCAGAGGATTTGGTAAGCGTGCCATCTTTGGACTTTTCCATAATGCGCCGCCGCAACTCGGATTCCTCACCCTTGAGCATCTGTTCCCGCATAATATCCGTATAAGTGCGTGAACCCACATCTGGTGTTTTGCCGCCGTCGGCAAACGGATCTGCACGATCCGGTGAGATTATGATGCGACGACGCTTCTGCCTATATTCATCCTCACGATCCGCTATGGTGGGACGTCGGCGATCTGCTAGAGGATCAATGTCCTCTTTGCCTTGCGTCACATCCTTCAGCACCGATTGTGGTGCAGTGTATGTGGTGCGCTTCTGGGGCACTGGGAAACCATCATCCTCCTCATCCTCATCCCCTTCGTCATCGTTGGCCGCTATGGATGTGTTGTAGCCCTCGTAGCGACCCTTTGCCCCCTTGCCAACGGCAGCCTCATCATCGTATAGATCTGTGTCGAAGAACCCACCACTGTCCAGCAAACCGACACCGGCCGCTGCCGCATTATTCTTGGCCAATTCGGTTTTCTTCGCTTGTATATCCGAGATTTGCGCCTCAATATCTGCACAATTAAAAAAAATTTAATACATTAAAATTGATTTTCTTCTTCACACAACACAAGAGTTTTCATGGCGCCCCAAAGGGAGTCAGTTGAACGTTTTCAGCAAGTTACTAAAGTGCTCACTATAAATCAATTCACCCTCGTTATTTCGCCTTTTGTCTTACAACTTACCTTCATGAGTACGCGGTATATTTTCCATTATTAACAATTTATGCACAACAAACGTATGAAGAAAACGCGTACATGAAAATTGTGCGACAGTGTTGCAAAGTGTGTTTGCACATACAGCTCTACTATCGGTAGTCATGCAGTCACGATAATCGTATAGCAACTAGCGATTAAATATTCTTAAATATCGATACCCGGCAGTAAAACACGATATGCTGTTCAGCGCTAGTTGCACATCGCTATAAGCAGCACTACTATCGGTAGCAGACAGTCACGATAATCGTATAGCAACTGGCGATTAAATATTCTTAAATATCGATACCCGGCAGTAAAACACGATATGCTGTTTAGCGCTAGTTGCACATCGCTATAAGCAGCACTACTATCGGTAACATACAGTCACGATAATCGTATAGCAACTGGCGATTAAATATTCTTAAATATCGATACCCGGCAGTAAAACACGATATGCTGTTCAGCGCTAGTTGCTTATCGTTATAAGCAACACTACTATCGGTAACAAACAGTCACGATAATCGTATAGCAACTGGCGAATAAATCGTTATTAAATATCGATACCGGCAGTAAAACACGATATGCTGTTCAGCGCTAGTTGCACATCGCTATAAGCAGCACAGCTATCGTTATCATACAGTCACGATAATCGTATAGCAGCTGGTGAATAAATATCGATACCCGTCTGCAAAACACGATATGCTGCTCATCGCAAGTTACACATCGCTATAAGCGAGCACGTGTTGTTTGTTGTTTTCTGTGTTTTCGTTTTTTAAATTTCTCAATTCACAAAATGTTGGCTAAAAAACAGAAAATGGAAAATGAAACGGAACAAATTGTGGCAGTGCCACATACGTTGCAGGCACGCCTTATATCGGATACGGGTGAAGAGGCCGGTCCACCCATAGACCTGCCCGCGGGCATAACAACACAACAGTTGGGACTCATTTGCAATGCGTTGCTCAAGAATGAGGAGGCGACTCCATATTTGTTCTTTGTGGGCGATGATGAGATCAAAAAGTCACTGGAAGACACACTAGATTTGAGTAGCGTCGATACGGAAAATGTTATCGATATTGTGTATCAGCCACAGGCGGTATTTAAGGTGCGTCCAGTGACCAGATGCACTAGCTCCATGCCAGGACATGCGGAAGCAATTGTCTCACTGCATTTCAGTCCCAACGGCGCACACTTGGCCAGCGGCAGTGGCGATACCACTGTGCGGCTGTGGGATCTCAACACGGAGACGCCTCACTTCACCTGCAGCGGCCACAAACAGTGGGTGCTGTGCGTCGCCTGGTCACCGGATGGACAACGCTTGGCCAGCGCCTGCAAGGCGGGCAACATTATCATCTGGGACCCGGAGACGGGTCAGCAAGTCGGTCGCACTTTAACCGGCCACAAGAAGCACATCAATGGCTTGAGTTGGGAGCCGTATCATCAGAATCCCGAATGCCGTAAGCTTGCCTCGGCTGGGAGCGATGGCGACTGTCGCATCTGGGACACTAAATTGGGTCAGTGTTTGTTCAATATTGGTGGACACACGAATGCTGTAACGGCTGTGCGTTGGGGTGGAGCTGGCATCTTGTACACCTCCTCCAAGGATCGCACCGTTAAGATGTGGCGTGCTGCGGATGGTGTGCTCTGTCGCACCTTCTCTGGCCACGCCCATTGGGTGAATAGCATTGCTCTTAGTACAGACTATGTGCTACGCACTGGTCCCTTTCAGCCAGTCAAGGATCGCCTTAAATCCCATCAAAGCTTAAGCAGTAAGTGGAACGTTTTTCAATAGAGCACTGCATGAATGCCAGAAAATTGGACTCAAATTGAATTGAGTGAATGTGAGTTAGTTGTCAAATGAATGTAGAATGAGTGAGTTCTCTATAAAGCTGTGTATCCACACTCAAATTTGTATGACAAACGTGTTGCGTTTGAAGCAAATTTGAACGTGGATAGTGTTGTTTGCAGTAATTTTCATGTTTGAAGTGCGCGTTTGACGAAAATAGAAATGGTTCTATCTTCGAGGTGTTTGACAAAACTGATTTGTGTTTGACAAACGCGTTTGTCATACAAATTTGAGTGTGGATACACAGCTTAAAGGCATCATTCAGACGCACAACTGTCAAAACGATAAATTACGAAATGAATGAGTGAGTAGACGAGTCTATGTAAAGTTGTGTTTTGAGTCCATTCGAATGCCAAAACAAAATTTTTTTTTTATTATTGTGCGTAATGGAAACGATTTAAATTCTAAACACAAACACATGGATTTTTTTTACATATGCAGAAATTTTTAAATTTTTCTTTATATTCTTTATTATACATATTACAAGTATTTATGCATTTAATTCATGTTGGCATTTAAAAACATAATTTTATTTATGTTGTCCGTATTTAGTCAGTTTGTTTAATTTAATTTTGAGATTCCAAAGCCCCACGAATTTGCTCACTTAATATCCAACAATTTGTTCTTTAATACATATCATCATCACAATCATCATCTTATCAAAAAAAGATCCATTTTTTCCATTTTAATTTCAAACATGTGCTTGCTAAGCAAGCCTTGCTTCTTCTAAATCAAACAATATTATACACAGAATGTACAAGCAACAACTCGAATGATTCGAATGATATAAGGACTGTCAAAATTTTACAACTTAACTCATTGTGTTAAAGGTGTATATTATGAGTTGACACTTGCACTCATATTGATACTCATTAAATTCATTGTGTGTTTGACACTTACTCATCTCAACTCAATTCGAATACATTCAATCTGACGTATGTTATGAGTAGACTCATGCAGTGCTCTATTTTTCAAGCTAAACCTTTTAGTAATCTCTGTAATCTCTTTGATCTCTCAGCTGAGGAACTCAGTGCTGCTGCTTTGAAGCGCTACCAGGCCGTCTGTCCGGATGAAGTGGAGTCTCTGGTCTCCTGTTCCGATGACAACACTTTATACTTGTGGCGCAACAATCAGAACAAGTGTGTGCAACGTTTAACGGGACACCAGAATGTGGTGAATGATGTCAAATATTCGCCAGATGTTAAACTCATTGCCTCGGCTTCATTTGACAAATCCGTAAGATTATGGCGTGCACACGATGGACAATTTCTAGCCACATTCCGTGGGCATGTACAGGCCGTTTATACCGTCGCCTGGTCAGCGGATTCACGGCTCATTGTCTCTGGGAGCAAGGATTCCACACTGAAGGGTATGTATCCATTTTATTAGGAACATCTTAAGCCCTAACATAATAGTATAGAACAGAGTCATCAGCTCACAGGTCTTTATATCTGATAGTTTATATATAATAGGCATAATAGAACAGATACCCTACATTACATATTTGTATACCCTCTGAGGGGTATATTGGGTTTGTCAGAAGTATGTAACAGGCAGAAGAAGGCGTGGCAGACCCCATAAAGTATACATATTCTTGATCAGCATCAACAGCCGAGTCAATATAGCCATGTCCGTCTGTCCGTCCGTCCGTCTGTCCGTATGAACAAACAGATCTCAGAGATGGTAAGAGCTACAAGTTCAAACTTGTTCAGTATCGACCACATGTTTAGTCAGTCAATACAAGTTTGTTTGCTTTTTTTGATGCCACGCCCCATTCGCCCACAATAAGCAAAAAACTAGACATACCTCGGGAAAAATACATGTTTTTAGCGAATATCTCAGTTAATATAACACCTAAGGTCACCAATTTGGGCATGCAGATTGCTAGATGCAATATAAAGACAATGTCATCAAAATTTTTTGGATGCCACGCCTTCTTCGCTCACCAAAAGCACAATTTCGTTGTAACTTTGCATGCTGCTGGCTCACTTATTTCTTAACATATAGTTTTGTTACTTAGCATTTATTTGCAGACAAATAATATCAAACGATTGTGAAAATTTCATTAAAATCGAACTATAAATAAAAAAGTTTGTCATACAACGAAAATCGTTACATTCAAGCAAGGCATAGCCACGTGTATTGCACTGTGCGAGCGAGATAGACATACAAATATGTGTGCATGTTAAGTTCTTGCAGCAGCTACTCCAATTGGAACTCATCTAATTGGAAACGAAGCTCAGAGACATTTTCTTTCTTGTTAATTAATAAATTAATAGGCTCCAGTTCATAGCCTTGATTCCAAAGTATTAACTTTATCAACTTGCAGTTTGGAGCGTGCAGAGCAAGAAACTGGCCCAAGAGCTACCAGGACATGCTGACGAAGTCTTTGGCGTTGACTGGGCGCCCGATGGCTCCCGCGTGGCCTCCGGTGGCAAGGACAAAGTGATAAAGCTGTAAGTCCAAGCTAATCCTCAAGAGAAACTTAAACAAACATTATAAATTTATTGGCACTTTTCAGATGGGCCCACTAAGGAGCACACAGAGAGGAGATGTACAGAGAGCGCGAGAGTGGAATTCTTATACAATAAAAATGATAAAAAAAAAAAAGCTAGAAAAATAGCCAAAGGTGTCTCCATTCCATTCCATTCCAAGAGCTACTCTATAGCCAGCCGCTGCATTTTTTCAAGTGTATTTTTGAAGTAGCTCTCAAATGTTTGATTTGGCTTCAAATATTGCGCTGGCACCGCCGACTCCGAGAGCAGCGCTTGCCAGTTGGTATACGATTATCGTGACTGCATGTTACCGATAGTAGTGCTGCTTATAGCGATGTGTAACTAGCGATGAGCAGCATATCGTCTTTTACGCCGGGTATCGATATTTAATAGCGATTTATTCGCCAGTTGCTATACGATTATCGTGACTGCGTGTCTACCGATAGTAGTGCTGTATGTGTCAAAACACTTTGCAACACTGTCGCACAATTTCCATGTACGCGTTTTCTTCATACGTTTTGTTGTGCATAAATTGTTAATAATGGAAAATATACCGCGTACTCATGAAGGTAAGTTGTAAGATACAAGGCGAAACAAGAAGGGGGAATTGTTTTATAATGAGCACTTGAGTAACTTGCTGAAAACGTTCAACTGACTGCCTTTTGGAGCGCCATGAAAAATCTTGTGCCGTGTGAAGAAGAAAATCAATTTTAATGTATTACATTTTTTTTAATATACAATTAAAAAATATACAGTAAAATGATATACCAAAAAAGCTAGAAAAATAGCCAAAGGTGTCTGCATTTCATTCCATTCCCAGAGCTACTACTCTATAGCCAGCCGCTGCATTTTTTCGAATGTATTTTTGAAGTAGCTCTCAAATGTTTGATTTGGCTTAAAGTAATGCGCTGGCACCGCCGACTCGGAGAGCAGCGCTTGCTCCGCCGAGGCAAATCCAGCGGCAACACATGCGTCTAGAGAGTGCTGCCTTAGCAGCGCCGTAATGAAGCCGGCACAGAAACTATCGCCAGCTCCAGAGACATTTACAATCTGCTGTTGTAGTTGGGGTGGCGCATAAAAGTGGGTGATGTGTGCACCGGCAGGAGGTGACAGAGAGAGCAGTTTTCTAGCATCCTCGACAGCATCTGAACGGTAGCTGAGCAGCACGCCGTGTTTGCCCAACGTGGCAATGATGCAATTGAAATGGGATTCAATTTTTTGGAGTAATTTCTTTGTTTCCCGCAGCAGCATGGAACTGTCCAGCTTGCTATGTAGCTGGCGTTCCACCTTTACACCCGTTATAGTCTCCACAATGGTCTGCAGCTCTTGGAGATTGGGTTTAAGCAGTCGTATGTGTTGGGTTAGCTTCGGAGGCAGCTTAAATGGTTTTCCGGCTATAAACATATCCGTGGGCTCAAAGAACACAGGCAGTTGGTAGCGATGAGCCAACTCCAGGCTGCTAGACATGGCCTGCTCTGAGAGATTGCTGTCTATGATCAGGAGTGGCGCCTGGCGAAAGAGCTGCTGCTGCTGCTGCAGTGCATCCGCTGTAATGCTCTCATGTATATCCATGTCACCGAGTATTAGCTTGCAATCCCCCGAACGATCAAAGATCACCGAGCACAAGGATGTGGCGTGTTCCTGGCTCACAATAAGATGACGCTGCAGTGCAGCGGGCATTAGTTGCCGTAAGATGTGGGCAAAATGATCACTGCCCACCGCCGATATAAGTTGCACATTGCCATTGTGCAGCTTATAGATGCCCTCGGCTATGTTGCGTGCCACACCGCCGGCTGCATGCTGCGTGCTGGACTTGTAGGTGCCACCAGTTAGCTCTAAAGCATGTGAATCCTTGACGCGGAATGAGAGATCTAGAATAGAGGCGCCTATTACCAAAGGTGGAGCATTAGCTGGAGGTGGAGCAGCTGAAGGTGGAGCCGCTGAAGGTGGAGCCGCTGAAGGTGGAGCCGCTCTTGGAGCAACTGTAGCCGCTCTGGGAGCAACTGTAGCTTGCATTTCTTGAGCGGCACAGGCGGCAGTCTTGGCAGCATCAACTGGAGCCGTTCTGGGAGCCACTGTACCTTCCATTTCTTGAGCGGCACAGGCAATTTGTGCAGCAGTCTTGGCAGCATCAGCTGGAGCCTCTCTGGGAGCACCTGTAGCCTCCATTTCTTGAGCGGCACAGGCAATTTGTGCAGCAGTCTTGGCAGCTGAAGGTGGAGCCGCTCTGGGAGCCACAGTAGCTTCCATTTCTTGAGCGGCACAGGCAATTTGTGCGGCAGTCTTGGCAGCATCAGCTGGAGCCGCCCTCGAAGCAACTGTAGCCCCTCTGGGAGCAACTGTAGCCCCTCTCGGAGCAATTGTAGCTTGCATTTCTTGAGCGGCACAGGCAATTTGTGCAGCAGTCTTGGCATTATGCTTAATCAGCGCCATGTTCGCCTGCAAGCTGCGTCCTTGGGTCAACTGTGCAATGTGCGCGAGCAGAAATGGAGTCAGCTGCTTGCCGCTAACACCTTGCCGCTGCGCCTCCACATGCGCTGCCACAATCGCTGCCTCCACAGCCGCCTTATCGGCCGCATAATCCGCTGGAATGGGCACTGCCAACAGCACACCCGACTGCAGCTGCAACTCACGCCAAGCACACAACAACTGTGCAGCCTCTGCAGCAGTCTCAAGATTATATGACACCTTGGAGCCACTGTCTCGGGTATAAAAGTCCGGAAAGATGCCACCGGGACTCTTAAAGCTGGCAACGCACACGCCCTGCGTTTCCAAAAACTCCAGCGTGCGTGGTATATCCAATATGGACTTGACGCCACTACAAACCACCGCCACCGGAGTGCGTCCCAACTCCACGAGATCAGCAGACACATCCAGCGTATGGTGTCCATTGCGATGAACGCCACCAATGCCGCCGGTGGCAAAGATTTCTATGCCCACGCGTTGGGCAACAATCATGGTGGCTGCCACAGTGGTGCCACCACTCTGTCTAGCTGCCACCACATAAGGCAAATCACGACGTGAGCATTTAATCACCTGATCCTGCGGCTTCTTGGCCAACTCCATTAACTCGGACCGTGTGAGTCCCACTTTAATGCAGCCATCGATAATGCCAATGGTGGCTGGCACTGCACCCTGCTCACGCACCACTTGCTCCACCTCCAATGCAGTCTCCACATTCTGTGGCAACGGCATGCCATGTGTTATAATTGTGGATTCCAGAGCCACAATTGGTTGACGCTCGGCCAACGCATGTTGTATCTCTGGATGTACCACAATGTGTGGAATGGTGGTGGCCATACCACGTTGGCGTAGTGCTCGTAAGCCCAACTGGGCACATTTTCGCAGCAGCATTTCTTTGCTTTTTGTATTTTTATCAACTTAACAATAGTGTTGGGTTGCTCATGAGTGAGTGAACAAAAAAGAGTTGTTCACTTAGGTGAGCAAGTGAACATGTTCCTTACAAACTGTTCTTTTTTGCTCACTTGTTCACTTACTCTTTTTTGCTCACTTGCTCTTTTTTGTTCAGTTGCTCTTTTTTGTTCACTTGTTCTTTGAGCACAGTTTTGGGCAATCTTGGGCCTAGAGCATTCTGCGTTGTTGCTCAAATTTACGTTAATTTAAAAAAAAAATTTAAAAAATATGTCGCTTATACGCAAACATATCGAAATTTGGAATCATTTTGAGGATTGTGGAAACCAGCAGGCCAAGTGCAAGTACTGCAAATGTGTTTTGAGATACAAATCTCAAAGCAACCTCAGCAGACATTTGAGGAGCAAACACCCAGCGTCTATGGAACCCGTGATTCGACAAATTAACATAAGTTTCCTATGAAAGGAAGTAAAACTGTTTTGTTTTGTTTTGTTATGTTTTAATTTTTTTTTATAAGTTAAAAATATTTGAAACTTTGAAAATATATCGTATTTTATATATATCAAGTCTGTAGTGCTTAGGAATTCATAGGCAGTGAATGTATAAGCAATTTGAGTGGGCAACTGAACAAGTGAGCAACTGAACAAGTGAGCAACTGAACATGTGAGCAACTGAACAAGTGAGCAATTAAAGTGAGTGAATGAACAACTGAACATGTGAGTGAGCAACTGAACAAGTGAGCAATCTGAGTGAGTTGACTCTTCTCGAAAAAAAGAACAAGTGAACATGTTCACCTAAGTGAGTCGTGTTTACCCAACACTACTTAACAATCTAATAACAAAGTCCATGTGGCGGCACAGCAACAATTGAGTGTTTACATTGCGCAGCATCAGCTGTTGTGTGCACGTTGCGCAACACTACAACTGCAGTTTGGTATATTTTGGTATTTTCAGCTGTCAGACTACTTTTTTTTTGTTATCGATACCATTGATCGATTGTTACTTTAATATTTGTATTTAATACGCGCAATTTCATAGCGTCATTTTATGCACAATTTGCAAAAAACGAAAATGGATTTCAGTAACAACGAATATACACAGGAATTTTTCAATTTCACACCGGAACAAACCTCTGCCGAACGTAAGTAGCTTTAAATTGTAATACAATTGAGTGTTAATGTTTTGTCTGCGTTTTTTTTAGGTGACTATCTGGTCAAGTCGCTGATTAAGCGTGCTGTTGAGTCCACTGTTAAGAAAATCGAAACAGCGGCAACGTGTGATCTGCTGGCCCAGGAAAAGGAGGGCGTCATGCGTCTCATGCAGCAAAGCTGTGAACAGAAGCTCGCATCATTGTATGAATTGGATAAACAAACATTTAAAGTGCCACCGCATGTATTGCTCATCAAGGACTTTGATCTGGAGCAGCAGGTAACCAGTGTTGAGGAACAAACAAAAGTCGAACAACTGGAGGAGCTCAAGTTGCGCTATCGTGAGGTGAGTAGGGAAATTTTTAGGCTGGGGTTACACTGCAGTGCAAATCTGTTTTTAGTATGAAAATCAATTTGTACTTTTACAAACTTTGCTTAGAATCGCACAACTATATCTTAAATTTGTCTTGCATATGTGCGAAATTTAAAAATTCCCATTTTAGTATGAAAATCTGTTTGTCTTTCGAGATAACTTCAACCAAACTCATATAGCAGTTGTATGAAATTCGTTTATATGATTTGACCAACTTTTATTGGAATCAAACAACTATATCATAAAGCTAATCTAAACTCGAAATTTAAAAAATCTGCTATTATTTTATATAGTGAGAACAAGTATTTTACATTGCCTTTTACTGCTAGTGTTGATTAGGACAATATATAAATTTTGCTCAAATCAAAACTGTTCAACACTTACTAGCTATAAATATAGCTTCAAATAACTAAAATCACTGCGACAACTTATGAAATTCTGTAATTTCTTTTAAAGAATATGGCCATGCTTGCCGAACTGGAAGCGGAGCAGGAAAAACTGACGGCTCTGGAGCCGCTTATCGAAAAGGAACTGCAAATGCATCAACTTATATGCGAGGCCTGCTCTAACTCGGAGCTCAAAAATACCTACAAATTTGCCAATCATCTGGCAGAGGATTCATAAATAAGGTTTATTTCATAATTATTAGGTAATTAGCTTTAAGTTTATATGTTATTAAATGGGAAAGCAAAACAAAAGTAGTCTAGTAAACTATGGGATGATGCGTCACACGCATTCTTTCGCTGGGAGGGAAGTAAACTATGCGTTAATAGTTTTCTATTTCTATTTTTGATGCACCGACTCTCGACTCGACTCGACTAGATTCAAGTCCAGTGCGTCGTCGTCGTCGTCGTCGTCGCCAATAGTTCAACAGCCGGTGTGCATGCGAATTTAGTTTGAATTTTCTGTTGTCTCTGCTGTGTATTCTATTCTGTTTTCGCTTCTTTAGACCCTGTAATTGTAAAGTAAAAAGAGGCATTATCAAAGCCAATAGTGCGTAGCGGTTAGAAGAGAGAGTGAGAGAGAGGAGTATTTAACTTTCTTTTCATTCTTTTGACATACACTAGTCGGCATATTTATTTTGACAACACTTAAAGTGAAATCTACTTAAAATTTAAACTTACTGCAAAAGAAGTTTGGTATTGAAAATTGATATTTTACCCATTTTTATCTACTTTTCATCAAAATAGTCACTTTTGGTACATTTCAAAAAATCATAAAAAATACTTGCGAAGAGATTTTTAAAAAAAATTTTTTCCATCACTAATAGATTCTTTTGGAGAATCTTTTTGCATTCAAACATTTTTTGATTTAGCCCCGGGGGAAAAAGTTTAAAAATTAGACCTTTGCTAGAATTGAAAATATTCCACGTGTACTCAATGGGTTAAGAGGCATTATGTATTATTAAAACGGAATTGAAGTGACCTATCCATTGATACCAAACTTCTTTCGAAATAAGTTTAAATTTTAAGTAGATTTCACTTTAAGTGTTGTCAAAATAAATATGCGGACTAGTGTAAAGTAAAGAGCTAGAGCCATTAAAACTGTTAGGTAGCGCCCTGAAGCACAATTTGCCTCATCCACTTTTTGTTTCTCACTAAATAGTATAAAATTGGGCTTTAATTAAAACACATAAGAAGTAGGCTAATAGTAACTAGACTTAGTCCTGTAAAGACGCTGTGCTCAGTCTTTCACAGTCGTGCTCACTCGCCTATAGCCTTTAGCAGTAGACAGAACACAGTCGAAGAACTACGCGAAAACACATCATGGGCACAACATACAGAAAAGCAACAGGAAAAAGACGCAGCAAAAGCAGCAGCAAGGCGTGGTTAAAAGTTGTGTTAAAGCTATTTATAAATATTTAAAGAAGAAGCAGAAGAAAAATGCTAGGCGGCGGCGACATTCTTTTTTCGCATTTCTATACTCAAACTTTGAGAAAAACAAAAATGCAAAAAAAGAAAAGAAAAAAAAACAGAAAGTGCCACACTAAAATAAAAACAGGCGAGAAAAATCACAAGAGATTCGCAGAGATTCGCAGATTATTAATAAAAGCAGCGCTGCCGGCAAACTTGGGTCGACATTTTGTATGAATGTGGATCGCTTTTGCCTGCAGTTTATTCGCATACGGACTCGGATTCGGATTTGGGTTGCCTACCAGTCACCATTTCGTATTTCGCCCGAGGAGTTGTACAGCATCAGCATTTGGTCTGCGTCGTCTGTGCGATTGTCTGTGAAAATATCTGAGGTAATCTTTAGTACAGTTTTTATGTAATACATATTTATATGTATATACACTAGTCGGCATAATTATTTTGACAACACTTAAAGTGAAATCTACTTGAAATTTAAACTTACTTCGAAAGAAGTTTTGGTATCAATGGATAGGTCATTTCAATTCCGTTTTAATAATACATAATGCTTCTTAACCCATTGAGTACACGTGGAATATTTTCAATTATTGCAAAGGTCTAATTTTTAAACTTTTTTCCCCCGGGCTAAAACAAAAAATGTTTGAATGCAAAAAGATTCTCCAAAAGAATCTATTAGTGATGGAAAAAAAAAAATAAAATAAAAATTTTGAAAAATCTCTTCGCATGTATTTTTTATGATTTTTTGAAGATTTAACTTTAAGTGTTGTCAAAATAAATATGCCGACTAGTGTATATATATGTATATGCGCATCAGTATTTTGATATATCTACATAAATCTATGCAGTTCACTCAAGTTATAATTTGAATACAAAAATTTATAAAATATATATATACTATATTTGTTTTTTGTTTGTTCAAAAAGTAGCCATCAACAAGCATAATAAATTAGAAACTATATTTAAAAGTTTTCACTTTTATTTGCCAAATTTTTAGTAGTTAAAAATAAATAGTTAAAAAAATAAAAATAAAATAAATTAATTTTATCAAAAAATATAC
The DNA here is from genome assembly GCA_035047385.1 of Drosophila tripunctata. Classification (NCBI taxonomy): domain Eukaryota; kingdom Metazoa; phylum Arthropoda; class Insecta; order Diptera; family Drosophilidae; genus Drosophila; species Drosophila tripunctata. The sequence goes on along the minus strand of JAWNPS010000160.1, from coordinate 8,282,853 downwards.
AATATATATGCTATATTCGTTTTTTGTTTACTTAAAAAGTACCCATCAACAAGCATAATAAATTAGAAACTATATTTAAAAGTCTCCACTTTTATTTGCCAAATTTTTAGTAGTTAAAAATAATTTTTGTGCCATATATAGTTTTTAACGAAAGTGCAGATAAAAGCTTTTATATATAATTTTATTTGAATAATTTTTTAAAATAAAATAAATTAAAATATGGCACTCTTTTAATTGCTAAATAGTTTAAATAATAATTTATTTAGTTTCTTGATTTTAAATATATTTTTTTAAAATGTTTAAACTTTAGTTAACTTTATCTTGTCTCTCGAACTATTTCATAGAGTTGAATTTTTTAAAATAAAATAAATTAATATATTGCTAACTAGTAAAAATAATAATTTATTTAGTTTCTTGATTTTAAATATATTATTATAAAATATTTAATAATTTAATTGACTTTATCTTGTCTCTCGAACTATTTCATAGAGTTGAATTTTTTAAAATAAAACAAATTAAAATATTGCTAAATAGTTAAAATAATAATTTATTTAGTTTCTTAATTTTAAATATAGTATTTTGAAATGTTTAAATTTTAGCTAACTTTATCTTGTCTCTCTCTTTCTCCCGATAGAGTTGAATAAACATTTTGGTTGCCATGAATGCGGAAAAGCTGAAGCGTCTGCAGTCGCAGGTGCGCATTGGTGGCAAGGGGACTCCGCGGCGCAAGAAGAAGGTGATGCATCAAACGGCTGCCACCGATGACAAGAAGCTGCAGAGTTCATTGAAGAAGCTCTCGGTGAGCACAATACCCGGCATTGAGGAGGTGAACATCATAAAGGATGATCTGACGGTGATACACTTCAATAACCCCAAGGCACAGGCTTCACTCTCCGCCAACACGTTTGCGGTGACGGGTCATGGGGAGACGAAGAAAATTGTGGAAATGCTGCCAGAGATTTTGCCACAACTTGGCCAGGAGACGGTGGTGCAGCTGAGAATGTATGCCAATGCCATGTCCAATACACAAAAGCCAACGGAGAGTGGAGCAAAGGAGAGCAATGGAGGAGGAGCAGCAACAGCAGCAGCAGCAGAGGAGGATGATGTGCCCATGCTTGTGGAGGACTTTGATGAGGTGGCCAAAACGGAGGCCAGCAAGCAGCAGGAGCAGCTCAAGGAGCAACAGCAGCAGCAGAAACCCAAGGATAACAAGAAGTCAAACAAACAGGAACGCAAGAAAAATCAACAACAGCAGCAGCAGCAGCAGGAAGCTAAGCAGCAGAATGAGGCAGCAAAGAAACCACAGCAGCAGCAGGAAAAGGCAAAGGGCAAGCAGGATAAGAAGGAGCAGCCGGGTCAGACAAAGGAAGCGGAGAAGCAGCCAGCTCAGCCAAAGGAAGCAGAGAAGCAGCCAGCAACAGCAAAGCAAACACCACCAGCTGCTCAAGTAGAGCAACCCAAACCCAAGGTGGAACAAGCAGCACCAGCTACTCCACCAACTGCTGCTGCCCAGCCAGTGCAGCCACAGCCACCTATGCAGACTCTAGCACAGATTGTAGCTGCTGAACCACCGAAACCAGTGGCAGTCGAGAAACCCACTGATAAACAAGAAAAAGCAGAAACTGCCGCAAAGCAACCCGAAGCAGCTGCAGCTAAAATTGAAATGGCGCCAAAGTCCGATAGCAGCAAACAATCGATAGCTGCCGATCAAAAGCCACAAGCGCAGGCCAAAGCTGCTGCTGCTGCTGCAAAGTCAGCAGAAACAGCACAGGTTAAAACTGAAGCCAAACCCAATAAAAAGGAAGCAACAGCTGCCAAATTAGTAGTGGAACAGCCACCGCAAGCAGCTGCAGCAGCTGCCAAAGCTGAAACAGCTCCAGCAAAAGAATCGATAACTGCCGATCAAAAGCCGCAGCAACTGGTGGCAGAGGTGTTGGCAAAAACCGATAAGTCAGAACCGAAGCAGCCCGCTAAGCCGATAGATGAACCAGTTCAGCCAAAGAGCGAACCTAAGGCAGCCGATAAACCAAAGGAAGCAGCAGCTCCAGCCAAGATTGAACCAAATGCAGCTAAAAAGGAAGCAGCAGCTGCTCCCGCAAAGGAAGAGAAAAAAGCAGAGGCATCTCCTGCTGTGTCAGTACCAACTGCTGAGACTTCACCGAAACAAGTGGCGACACCTGTTCAGGCTGAAAAGAAAGCGGATGCATCACCAAAGCAAGTGACACCTCCGCCTGCTAAACACGTGGCTCCATCTGCTGAGGCTCCAACGAAGCAAGTGGCTCCATCTGCTGAGACTCCAACGAAGCAAGTAACTCCTCCGCCCGCAAAGCAAGTGGCTCCATCTGCTGCAGCTCCAACGAAGCAAGTAACTCCTCCGCCCACAAAGCAAGTGGCTCCATCTGTTGAGGCTGCACCAAAACAAGTGGCTCCATCTACTGCAGCGCCACCGAAGCAAGTAACTCCTCCACCCGCCAAACAACAAGTGGCTCCACCTGCTGCAGCTCAACAGAAGCAAGTAACCCCTCCACCTGCCGCACAGCAAGTGGCGCCATCTCCTGCAGCTCCATCTGTTGCATCTCCACCGAAGCAAGTGACTCCTCCACCTGCCGCACAACAAGTGGCTCCATCTAGTGCAGCTCCACAGAAGCAAGTAACTCCTCCACCCGCCGCACAGCAAGTGGCTCCATCTGCCGAGACTGAAAAGAAAGCTGATGCTTCACCGAAACAAGTGACACCGCCGCCTGCAAAGCAAATAGCGCCACCTGTTGAGCAGCCCGCAGAGCCACAAGCTAATAAGGCAGAGCAGCAGTCCGAGAAAAAAGCGGAAGTGAAGCAATCAACGCCTCCATCAGCGGAGCCCAAAGCAGCCGCAGTTCAGAAGCCCGGTCAGAACGCAGCTGGTGGCAAGAAGCAGGAACAAACTCAAAAGCCAAAGCAACAGCAGCAACAACAACAGCCCAATGCTAAGCAGGCACAGAACCAACCACAGGGACAGAAGCAGCCACAAGTCAAACCTGTGCAACAACAACAACAACAGCAGCAGCAAAAGCAAGCGGCTGCAAAGCCTGCTGCGGCAGCAAAGCCAGAGGCAGGCAACAAACCAGCTGGTCAGAAGCCACAGCAGCAGCAGGGCAACAAAGGTAACAACAACAAGGCAACGCCCCCAAAGCAACAGCAGCAGCAGCAACAACAAAAGCCAAAGACGCCAGCAAATACACCAAACTCTCAGCCATCTCCCAAGGCTGCGCCATCGCCACCTAAAGCTGGTTCACCTAAAGCGACCACCCCAAAGGCGGCCACACCAACTAGCAGCAGCACAGCAGCGGCACAAGATGGCGCCAATTAATTCACACACTGTTTTCATGCATTTTCAAACACACACCCGACGAGCGTTAACAAACACTGCAGCTTAACATATTTGATTTGATTTTATTTTGTGACGATTACAATTTTATATTGAGAAAATAAAAACATTGAATAAAAAAACAAGGGCTATTTAAATATGCTTGTGCTTTTGCGCCAAACTCTTGGACTTATGCCAGCATTAAACAACACTGTTTTCAAGGTATTTTCTAACACCAACAAATTTGATCGATAGTCGGCTACAGTAGTGCAGCGCCTATCGAATGTGCAGATTTTAACTTTATTTTTTTATGTTCACAAAAAATGCAGACAAATAATGGTGGCTTAATGCTTGTCTTCGGCTTTCTCCTTTTGCGGATTCAGTTTCCACATGGCATAGTTGAGCGCGGTGGCAAAGCCCAACCAAGCCATGTAGGGCACAAATAAAAGTCCCGCCGTCTTATTGATGCGATAGAACAAAACACCACAGGCGCCGGCTGTGGCAGTCAGTGCAACAATGTCAATAAGACCCTGTAAATGACAGATAAGAAAAATATGTATCTTTGTGTGTAGTGTCGGTAGAAAAAAAAAATACTTACGCCCTTAATGCTATGCTTGCCAAAGAATATCGGTGTCCACGCCCAGTTGAGCGCCAGCTGAGTGCTATAGGCGATCAACGGTAATTGCGCCTCACCACTGAAGCCGCCGCCATCGCGCCACACCAGGTAAGAACCGTAACCCATGCCAGCGTACAGTGCCGTCCACACCGGTGCAAACAGCCAGTTGGGCGGCCTAAACGACGGATGTTTCAGATTCTCATACCAATTCTGGAGATTATTTCGTGTCAATCGGCCGTTGACAATGCTACCAAGATTTGGCAGAATTACAGCACCCGCTATCTTCAGGGCATTTCCATTGCCTCCATTGTCAGACATGTTTCTGCTTGTTGCTTCGATCTGTTCTACACTGTTGTTGCTGCTGCTGCGATGCACTGTAGCCAACTGTTAACCGTTTCTGCCCTTCAAATGGCGACGCAGCAAATCGAGTTTTGTTTTTGTTTTTTGCGATGATTTCATATATCCAATGTGCGTGCAACAGTATGCGTGTCGCAAAGCCTGTGTACATTAATTGCTGTCTTTGCTCTCGCTCTCTCTTTTTGCAAGTACTGTGTTTGTGTATGTGTGAGAGTGAGTACGTGCCGAGTGACTTTTGTACATTGCACACTGTGCAACAAGATTTTAGAAACTACAATAGTTTTTTGCTTAATAGTAGTGATTTTTCGTTGAGCAACATTTTTTGTTTGATTTTAACTGATTTTTTTTGTATTTTGTTGCCAGTGTTGATAAATTTAAATTGAAGTAAAAAAAATCCCAATTTCTATTCGAGTAACAAATATATTTAATAGTATAAACATTGCAGAATTTCCCATTATTTTTTTTATAAGGAAATAATTATGGAGCAAATATAACAAAAACGATAAATAATTGAGTTTTAAATTTGCTTGATTTTAACTAGATTTTTTTGTATTTTGTTGCCAGTGTTGAGAGATTTAAATTAAAGTAAAAAAATATATCAGTTTCTGTTCGCGTAATAAAATTAACATTAGCAAAAACATTGCAGAATATTCCTTTTTTTTGTAGGGAAATAATTATTGAGCAACAATAATAAAGAAAAAAAATAATTCATTTTTAAATTTGTTTCTTAGTTAAAATATGATTCAAAATTATAAAATAATTTTCAATGCAACTTTAAAAACCGAAATGCCATTCTACCTAAACTTTTATTTTGTAGCATAGTGTGATCGGGTAAATCATGCGCTTAACATTACAGTGGTTCGACAGAGCGTTAAAACTATCAATATGAAATCAGTTTTTCCACTTGTGAAATTAATGTTTATCACAAAATGTATTTATGTACAAATAGCGTTTTAAATGCTTAAAGCCAGGGCTGCAAACACGCGGGGGAACAAAACGTAACAAAAATTGCCATGACAACCGTTATTTGTTGTGGCCAAGCAATTTGTTTTGGGACATTTATTTCACTATTTTCCTAAAATAGAAGAGTGAAGTGAAGAATTTAAATTCGCTTAATTATGACACTTTATTTTGATACAAAAATCGAGTTTTTGGACTCGGATGCAGTGAGCACGATTAGCAGCTGGCATCCAAATGAACCGTTGTTTGCAGTCGCCTCTTACAGCCAGGAACGCGGCGGCAGTGTCACCATATTTGCGGATACGGTAAGCTGCACAGTGGGGCCGAGAGTCCTGGGAGATTCTAAAAGCTTATGAGTTGGATTTCTGTCAAAAAATTAAAGGTTTTATTATAAAACAAGAATGAAAATGTCAGTCAGTTGAAAGTAACGATTTTCGTTGTATGAAAAACTTTTTTAATTATAATCCGATTTTAATGAAATTTTCACAATCGTTTGATATTATTTGTCTGGAAGTTATATGCTAAGTAACAAAACTATACGTTAAGAAATAAGTGAACCAGCTGCACGCAAAGTTAAAAAAAAATGGTACTTTTGGTGGGCGAAGGAGGCGTGGCATCCAAAAATTTTTGATGGCATTGTCTTTATATTGCATACAGCAATCTGCATGCCAAAATTGGTGTCCCTAGGTGTTATAGTTGCCGAGATATTCGCCAAAAACATGTATTTTTTCCGTGGTATGTCTGGTTTTTCGCTAATTGTGGGCGAATGGGGCGTGGCATCAAAAAAAGGAAACAAACTTGTATTGACTGACTAAATATGTGATCGATACTGACCAAAACGGATATTGTAGCTCTTACCATCTCTGAGTTTTGTTTGTTCATACGGACAGACAGACAGACAGACGGACATGGCTAAATCGACTCGGCTGTTGATGCTGATCAAGAATATATATACTTTATGGGGTCTACCACGCCGCCTTCTGCCTGTTACATACTTTTCACAAACCCAATATACCCCTCAGAGGGTATAAAAAGATTTAACTAAAGATTTTGAGTTTCTTATTCGATTTCCAATAATTTGAGTATACATTATATTAAATATATATATCTGCAATTTCAGGGAGAACCTCAGCGAGATGTGACGTATCCAGTGCATGCCACATCCCAGGCAACGGCACTGTGCTGGCATCCGGAGAAGGCGCTGCTAGCCACGGGTTGGGAGCACGGCGATATACACGTTTGGTTCGCCGGACATCGGGAATTCGCGACTGTGAGTGGACCCCACAAGGCAGCGATTGTTCTGCTGGAATTCAGTGAGCAAGGCGGACGCATGGTTACGGCAGATGCCATGGGTTTAATCACTGGTTGGCGCTGCGATGGACAGTATCAGTTCTTGACCATGTTCTCCCATGATCTGAGGGAGGTGCTACTCTTAATTTGCTTTCGTCGCACCGTGGAGAGTGAGGTGCGTGAGGAGATGGCAAGTCTGGCTAAGGCAGCAGTGGCTGGAGATGAGAATGCACTCGATACTCTGACCAACTGGCGTCCAAGAACCGCTGCACGTGGTCACTCCACGGTGCGGGACAATCACTGCTTCTATGCCTGCACTCAGGGCGGCGTCGTCTATTACATTAACCAGGGCGGCAACTGCACCGAAGTGATGAAAAGTGGCGTCCATCAGCAGCCAGCTGTTCTACAGATGCTCTGGCATCCCAAGAAGTAAGGATTACTCTATTTTTATACCCTCTGAGGGGTATATTGGGTTTATGTAAAGTATGTAACAGGCAGAAGGAGGCGTGGCAGACCACAAAAAGTATATATATTCTTGATCAGCATCAACAGCCGAGTCGATATAGCCATGTCCGTCTGTCTGTCCGTCCGTCTGTCCGTATGAACAAACAGATCTCAGAGATGGTAAGAGCTACAAGCTCAAACTTGGTCAGTATCGACCCCATATTTAGTCAGTCAATACAAGTTTGTTTCCTTTATTTGATGCCACGCCCCATTCGCCCACAATAAGCGAAAACCAAACATACCTCGTAAAAAATACATGTTTTTGGCGAATATCTGGGCAACTATAACACCTAGGAACACCAATTTTGGCATGCAGATTACTAGATGCAATATATAGATAATGCCATCAACATTTTTTGGATGCCACGCCTCCTTCGCCCACCAAAAGCACAATTATGTTGTAACTTTGCATGCCGCTGGCTCACTTATTTCTTAACGTATAGTTTTGTAACTTAGCATTTATTTGCAGACAAATAATATCAAACAATTGTGAAAATTTCATTAAAATCGGACTATAATTAAAAAAGTTTGTCATATAAACTTAAAATTTTTAACGCAATAGCAGTGTACTGCTTTCGTTTATGCTGCAGTGTTTACAAGCAGTGCACAAGCAGTGCTTGTGTATTTTAAACTTACTCAGTGCACTGCTTGTGTGTATAAAATTTACGCAGTGCACTGCTTGTAAGCAGTGCAAAATGAACTCATCTAATTGGAAACGAAGCTCAGAGGGTATTACACAATCGGCATATGCCCGACTCTGACATTTTCTTTCTTGTTTAACGTATAGTGTTGTAACTTGGGATATAGTGAGAGACAAATAATATCAAACGATAGTGAAAATTTCATTAAAATCGGACGATAATTAAAAAAGTTTGTCATACAACGAAAATCGTTACTTTCAAGCAAGGCATAGCCACGTGCATTGCACTGTGAGCGAGAGCGAGATAGACATACAAATATGTGTGCATATTAAGTTCTTGCAGCAGCTACTCCAATTTGAACTCATCTAATTGGAAACGAAACTCAGAGGGTATTATACGAGTCGGCATATGCCCGACTGGCATTTTCTTTCTTGACTTATCTCTCTAATCTAAGCTCAACTCAAACAATTTTTATACCCTCTGAGGGGTATATTGGGTTTGTCAGAAGTATGTAACAGGCAGAAGGAGGCGTGGCAGACCCCATAAAGTATATATATTCTTGATCAGCGTCAAAAGCCGAGTCGATATAGACATGTCCGTCTGTCCGTCTGTCCGTCTGTCCGTCTGTGCGTCTGTGCGTCTGTCCGTATGAACAAACAGATCTCAGAGATGGTAAGAGCTACAAGTTCAAACTTGGTCAGTATCGATCACATATTTAGTCAGGCAATACAAGAATCTTTTTTTTTTTTGATGCCACGCCCCATTCGCCCACAATAAGCAAAAAACCAGACATACCTCGGAAAAAATACATGTTTTTTGCGAATATCTCGGTAACTATAATACCTAGGGACACCAATTTTGGCACGCAGGTTGCTATTTCCAATATAAATATAATGCCATCAAAATTTATTGGATGCCACGCCCCATTCGCCCACAATTGCGTTATTACTTTGCATGCCGCTGGCTCATTTATTTCTTAACGTATAGGTTTGTTACTTAGCATTTACTTGCAGACAAATAATATCAAATGATTGTGAAAATTTCATTAAAATCGGACTATAATTAAAAAAGTTTGTCATACAAACTTAAAATTTTTAACGCAATAGCAGTGCACTGCTTTCGTTTACGCTGCAGTGTTTACAAGCAGTGCACAAGCAGTGCTTGTGTATTTTAAACTTACTCAGTGCACTGCTTGTGTGTATAAAATTTACGCAGTGCACTGCTTTTAAGCAGTGCAAATTAGAGCTCAGAGGGTATTACACAGTCGGCATGCCCGACTGACATTTTCTATCTAAGCTCAACTCAAATAATTTTTTTATTCTAGAGATGCGGTAATTTGTCTGCTGGAGGATCTAACAATTACGCTCTATCTGGTGGAGTCTACGGGTATACTAACCGAGCTGGATAGAGTGAAGCTGAGCGGCAGAGGTGTGGGATCAGACAAGCAGGGAGCCATTGCCTGGGCAGGCAACAGTTTGGCCATTATCACGGGGGATCTCTCAGTGCGCATTTGGGATATTGAACGTAGTGATAATTATTTGCTTAAAATGGATTTGCCCAACTCGCATGTGGCGGGAGTGAGTTCAACGTTGTCCAGCTCCACGCTAAGGAATGCCACATCCTCTTTCAGTCCGGAGAGCAGTGTGGAGAGTAATGGACACGGAGTAATGGCTAGAAAGATTTCCAAATACCCTCCACTTAATGCGACGGAAATTTTTAGCTGTTTGGCTTATAGCAGCAGTAATCAAACACTTTGTGCTGCCACAAATCTTGGGAATTTGTACACATGGAAGCGGCAGGTTAGCTGCTTTGTCGCTGCACCCGAAGATGCCTGGCAGTTGGGTAACATTGCGACGCTAACACGTTATCAGGGCGCAGTTAAAAGCTGCACTTGGGGCTACAATGAGTTGAGCAAACCCTGCATACTAGTCAACTGTTTGTCGAGTGTTTTTATGTTGAAAGAACAACCACTGCTTGCTTCACACACGCGCAACATGTGGGCGTTGCAATGCTCTGCCAAGTGCTTGCAATTGATGCACTGCAGCGGTAGACAATGCTCTGTGCAAGCGGATTTTGCAGTCACTGCTTTGGCTTTGAATGAACTCAGTTTAATTGTGAGCAATGGAAGGGTTATCTCCTCTTATAGTCTACAGAAAGTGGAGAAAACTTTGGATGAATTTGAGGAGATTTTGGAGGCTTCTGGTGTCGCTACCAACTCCAACTGCAACTTCAACTCCAACTCCACCTCCGTAAAGAGTTCTTCCCCTGCTCTCAACATCAAACTGTTGCAGACTTTTAACGCCGACTGTCTTTCGCTCTCTTTGCACCAACAAAACATCTTTTGTTTGAGCTCCATGGAGATTGTTGTCTACTCGGTGGGTGGTGTAATCCTTCAACGCCTTGTGGGCAATGATATTGAGGGTAAAATTATTGGCATGGATTTAACCAGTTGTTATCTATCCGTATTTACTATGAATGGTTATATCAAGGCTTATGATGTATCGCGTCATGATCCCAAGTTGTTGTTTCCCAGCAAATCGGGTCATGAGATTTTCGATGATTTTGGTGAATTTATTCAGGTGAAATGTAATAGTCTGGGCAGTCATCTGGCCTTGATCATTGCCAATAGTAATTTTAATCCTGCTCCGGCTATTTACTGCTGGGATTTCGAGCGTAATAATCTTTTTGCCTATGATTTGAGTAAAGTAGCGGAGGAGGATTCCAATCGCTCCGATCGCTCCAGTCTGGCGGTGCGTCTGTTTTGGGACACTGAGGAGCCACGCCTCCTCGCTGTCGAAGTTAAATCGATGATAACATTGCTCCAGAAACAGCAATCAGCACCAACTCGACAGCAATCCGCACCCAGTCACTATGTGGAATCCGAAATCCTCCTGATGTTCTATTCGGAGCAAAGCGATGGCAAATTAAATGTGCTGGAATCTCAAGCGATCTCGACTGCTGGCGCTCAACTCTTAAATCTTTGTGTGCCCAGCGTTGTTTGTCTGCAGGTGAATGCGGTGCAGGAACAACCACTGCAGGATTTTGCAGATCTGCAGCAATGCGATGCCGGAACACGGCGTCAAGTGCTCAATTTTAGTCTGCACGTTGCAGAGGGACAAATGGATTTGGCCTTTCGCTCTGTGCGCTCCATTCAATCGAAGGTCATCTGGACCAATCTGGCCAAGATGTGTGTGCACACGAGTCGTCTGGATGTGGCCAAGGTGAGTTCAAGACAATCCCTATAGAAATCGCTTCTAAATCTTTTTTTTATACCCTCTGGGGGTATATTGGGTTTGTGAAAAGTATGTAACAGGCAGAAGAAGGCGTGGCAGACCCCATAAAGTATATATATTCTTGATCAGCATCAACAGCCGAGTCGATATAGCCACGTCTGTCTGTCCGTCCGTCCGTCCGTCTGTCCGTCCGTATGAACAAACAGAACTCAGAGATGATAAGAGCTACAAGTTCAAACTTGGTCAGTATCGATCACATATTTAGTCAGTCAATACAAGAATCTTTTTTTTTTTTCGATGCCACGCCCCATTCGCCCACAATAAGCGTAAAACCAGACTTACCTCGTAAAATATACATGTTTTTTACGAATATCTTGGTAACTATAAAATTTAGGGTCACCAATTTTGGCATGCAAGTTGTTAGATGCAATATATAGATAATGCAATCCAAATTTTTTGGATACCACGCCTTTTTCGCCCACCAAAAGCACAATTACATTGTAACATTGCCTGCTGCTGGCTCACTTATTTCTTAACGTATTGTTTTGTAACTTAGCATATACTTGCAGACAAATAATATCAAACGATTGTGAAAATTTCATCAAAATCAGACAATAATTAAAAAAGTTTGTCATACAACGCAAATCGTTACATTCAAGCAATGCATAGCCACGTGCATGTTAAGTTCTTGCAGCAGTTACTTCAATTGGAACTCATCTAATTGGAAACGAAGCTCAGAGGGTATTACACGGTCGGCATGCCCGACTGACATTTTCTTTCTTGTTTTTTTTTGGGTCTAGGTTTGTCTGGGTCATCTGGAGCAGGCGAGATCTGTGCGAGCTCTACGTCAGGCCATGGAGGATGATGACCTGGAGCTGGAGGCCAAGGTGGCAATACTAGCCATAGAGCTGGGCATGATTGAGGAGGCCAAAGAGCTCTACAAACGCTGCAAGCGCTACGATCTGCTCAATAGGCTGCTGCAATCCACAGGACAATTGGATGAAGCGGTGAAGCTGGCGGAGAGCGAGGATCGCATTCATCTGAAGCACACGTATTATCAGAAGGCTCAGGCACTGCGGGAAAGTGGTGACATCAAGGGTGCATTGGAGTTCTATGAAAAGACACAGAATCCTGTGCAGAATATTACACAATTACTGCTGGAAAATCCACTTGCCATGAAGCGATACATTCAGTCCACTAGCGATCCAAAACTTCTCAAGTGGTGGGGTCAATACGTGGAGAGTTCCGGCGATATGGACGCTGCTCTTGCCGTCTACAGCAAGGCGGAGGATTGGTTTTCCCAGGTGAAGATTCTTTGTTACTTGGGAAAGATATCCAAGGTGAGTTTCAGTTTACACATTTTTAATTTACATTTAAGTAAAATTTATTTAAGTCAGCTTATGTAGGTTAGGAATATATATACTTTATAGGGTCACAAATGAGTTTTAGGCTTGTTATGTGCACTTTAAGTCCCGTTATCACCTTTTCGAAAATTTCAAACTGCCATAACATTGCCAAAACTAAACCGATTCTTGAGCGGTATACCAATTTGAACTGCATTTTACCCCAAAAATAATTCTACATTTTCAGTAAATTAATTTTTTTAACCAAAAACTGTTCTATTTGATTTGTCAATTTGTGTAGATTAAGAATATATATACTTTATGTGGTCGCAAATGAGTTATAGGCTTGTTATGGGCAGTTTAAGTCCCGTTATTAGCTTTTCGAAAACTTTAAACTGCCATAACTTTGCCAGAACTTAACTGATTCTTGAGCGGAATAGCATTTTGATTTGTATTTAACCCAATTTACCCGATTAAGTAAAATATATTTACATTTTCCATACCTACCCCTTAAAAATTTTAAAGAAAAAAAATTTTTTTTTTGTTTAACCAAAAACTGTTCCATTCGATTTGTCAATTTATGTAGATTAAGAATATACTTTTAATATATAATTTATGGGGTCGCAAATGAGTTGTAGGCTTGTTATGGGCAGTTTAAGTCCCGTTATTACCTTTTCGAAAATCTCAAACTGCTATAACTTTGCCAAAACTGAACCGATTCTTAAGCGGAATAGCATTTTGATTTACATTTTACCCAGTTTACCCGATTAAGTAAAATTTATTTAAGTCAGTTTTTGTATGTTAAGAATATGTATACTTTATGGGATCGCTAATGTGTTTTGAGTCTTTAAACTACTATAACTTTGTCAAAACTGAACCGAATTTTGAGCGGAATACCAATTTAAACTGCATTTTACCCCAGAAATAATTCACAAATAAGTTTTAGGGTTGTTATGGGCAGTTTAAGCCCCGTTATCAGCTTTTCGAAAATTTCAAACTACCATAACTTTGCCAAAACTGAACCGATTCTTAAGCGGAATAGCATTTTGATTTGTATTTTACTCTAATTAACCGATTAGTCAATCGGCATAGATTATATGTACCTTATAGGATCGCAAATGAGCTTTAAGCTTTAAGCTTACTATTTCCAAAAACTTTAAGCTCTTGTTTGCTTAATCGCAATCATGGACGTATGCAAAGTAACTTAACTCTAACTATTTTACTTTATATCAATTCTAGGCAGATGCAATTGCCCGACAGTCGGGTGACAAAGCGGCCTGCTATCATCTGGGACGGCACTACGAGAATGTGGGCAAGTACCAGGAGGCCATAATGTTCTATACACGAGCGCAGACGTTTAGCAATGCGATAAGGATATGCAAAGAAAACGATTTCCAGGACGAGCTCTGGACGGTGGCCAGTTCGTCGAGGAGTCGCGACAAAGCCATTGCGGCTGCCTACTTTGAGGAGTGCGGGAACTTTAAACATGCCGTGGAGCTATATCATCGGGCTGGTATGCTCCACAAGGCACTCGAGATGGCCTTTGAGTCGCAGCAGCCGGAGATTCTAGAGATAATAGCGACGGAGTTAAATGCCGACTCAGATGGCGAATTGATAAATCGTTGTGCGGATTTCTTTACGAGCATCGAGCAGCATCAGAAGGCGGTACAGCTGCTGGCCAAGACGAAGCATCTGGAACGTGCTCTCAACATTTGTGTGGAGAAAGGAGTTCCGGTTACAGAGGAGCTTGCGGAGATGCTCACTCCAAGCAAGGGAGACTTTGAGGAATCCACTCGCTTGGCTATCCTAGTGCAGTTGGGTGAATTGTTGCAACAGCAGGGAGATTATCACAGTGCCACCAAAAAGTTTACTCAAGCCGGCGACAAGGGACGTGCCATGAAATCCCTTTTGAAATCTGGGAATACGGATAAAATCATCTTCTTTGCCACAATGTCACGGCAGCGGGAAATCTACATCATGGCAGCCAATTATCTGCAATCTCTGGACTGGCAAAGTGATCCTTTGATACTCAAGCACATTGTTAGCTTCTATAGCAAGGGACAAGCCTATGATTCCCTCGCCAATTTCTATGCCATTTGTGCTCAACTGGAAATTGAGGAGTATCAGGATTATGAAAAGGCTCTCGTTGCCATGCAGCAGGCAGCCAAGTGTCTGGAGAAGCTTAGCCACGCCCAGCACGCCTACAATAATCTACAACGCACTGTGGCGGATGTTAAGTCGATTCTGGAAATGCAACAGGCACTACGCAATGGCGATAATCAGGCGGTAATCGGAGCTTGTCGCAACATGCTAAGTGAGTTCTTAAAAATAACAAAGGAAACTGGAATTTTTATAACCTCTGAGGGGTATATTGGGTTTGTTAGAAGTATGTAACAGGCAGAAGTAGGCGTGGCAGACCCCATAAAGTATATATATTCTTGATCAGCATCAACAGCCGAGTCGATATAGCCATGTCCGTCTGTCCGTCTGTCTGTCTGTCCGTATGAACAAACAGATCTCAGAGATGGTAAGAGCTACAAGTTCAAACTTGGTCAGTATCGACCACATATTTAGTCAGTCAATACAAGTTTGTTTCTTTTTTTTGATGCCACGCCCCATTCGCCCACAATAAGCTAAAAACCAGACATACCTCGTAAAAAATACATGTTTTTGGCAAATATCTCGGTAACTATAATACCTAGGGACACCAATTTTGGCATGCAGGTTGCTATTTGCAATATAAATATAATGCCATCAAAATTTTTTGGATGCCACGCCTCCTTCGCCCACCAAAATCACAATTACGTTGTAATTTTGCAAGCGGCTGGCTCACTTATTTCTTAACGTATAGTTTTATAACTTAGCATATACTTGCAGACAAATAATATCAAACGATTATGAAAATTTCATCAAAATCGGACTATAATTAAAAAAGTTTGTCATATAACAAAAATCGTTACATTCAAGCAAGTCATTGTCACGTGCATTGCACTGAGCTGTGCACTCAAGCAACGAAAAACGTGCGAGCGAGACAGACATACAAATATGTGTGCATGTTAAGTTCTTGCAGCAGCTACTCCAATTTGAACTCATCTAATTGGAATCGAATCTCAGAGGGTATTACACGGTCGGCATGCCCGACTGACATTTTCTTTCTTGTTTTTTTTTTACTATAACCTTTTTGTATTCTATTTACAGTTAAGCCAGAGTTGCCACCCATACGCCATTCACACATTCTGGCCATGTTGGTAAGAGCTTTGGTCTATGCCAAGCAGTTTCCGGAGGCGGGACGCGCCCTCAAAGAGTTGGCCGTAAAGGATAATTCGTGGAGTGCCTCGGGTCTGGTTGATAGGGCACTGGTTCAGCGGGTGGCCAAGGAATGTGATTTGGATTTTGAACTTATATGGAATTCTGGTAGACAAGCAACGACGGCAGCAACAACAATATCGATGACAACAACAACAACAACAGGAGCGACATCATCGAATACAGCGACACCAACAATTACAACAACAACAACAACAAGCGATGACGAAGCGGATGACGAGGAAATCAGGGAAGAAATCAGACACTAAACAAAAACAATTCATTGGGAAAGCTAGTCATCTATTAATATGTACTACAGTCAATACTACTCAGTCAAAGTCCAAAGTCCAAATAAAATATACAAAACAATATATAAAATGCATCATTATTGGAAACCTCGTCTATATAGTGAATCCCTCGTAATTTTTACTCAAGGTGGTTTTACTACTCTAATTAAAGCACAAGTGAAAGTTATAAAATACAATTATCTATTTGTGTAAATTATAAAAACGGATGGATTGATTTAGTAGTTCCCCGTAGTGGAATTATCAGTTACAGTATGACGTCTAAATGAGAAATACTCGTGTGTATATTAACTAGCTAGTAGAAGCAGCAAGCAGCTGTACAGCAAAGCCGACTTCAAAAAACCCTGTACAAATTCTAATGTAAGTGCATAAACTTCTTTATTCTATTTTGATTTGCAATATAATATATACACTAGTCGGCGTATTTATTTTGACAACACTTAACAGTGAAATCTACTTAAAATTTAAACTTACTTCAAAAGAAGTTTGGTATTTATTTATTTATTTATTTAATGTCAGACTATGATCAGTCGACACATTTAATATTAAAGTTATAATATAAAAATAATTTAAAAGTTTAAAATTATATTTTAAATTTAAATTTAAACTGAGGAACAGATAAAAAAAATTAAAAAAATTTAAGGCCCAACATTTGTTGAAATATCAATGGATAGGTCACTTCAATTCCGTTTTAATAATACATAATGCTTCTTAACCCATTGAGTACACGTGGAATATTTTCAATTCTTGCAAAGGTCTAATTTTTAAACTTTTTCCCCCGGGCTAAAACAAAAAATTGTTTGAATACAAAAAGATTCTCCAAAAAAATCTATTAGTGATGGAAAAAAAAATTTTTTTTTCAAAAATCTCTTTGCATGTATTTTTTATGATTTTTTGAAAATTTCACTTTAAGTGTTGTCAAAATAATATATGCCGACTAGTGTAGTTGTCCGATTCTACATAATTTTGTTCGGCATATAAAATGTCGTTCAATGTATATATATCAAATGTGAGTTTAATTAGGATTTCCTATAAAATTATATGCTATGTAGTTTTTCAACTGTTTCCAGAATAAGCTATATAGGATCGAAGGAAATATACAGTGTCTAAACTTATTTAAAAACCTTTTCGATCTCTTAAAAGAATCAACAACAATCGACAAATAATTATGAATGAGCAATCGGAATTTCACAAGATCATTCAGCAAGAGGAGACATTCAGAGGAGACACACGATTTACTCACTCACAGGCGGAATTATGAATGAATATAGTAAAAGCTTCGGGAGAGAGGGACAACAACAACAGGTCGCTACGCTTTGTTTTGCGTTGATTATATCTCTGAACGTATCGCGTAAATTTAAATCAAAATCCAAATATAAATAACTGAGGCGCCAGACAATGAGCAAAGATTAGGGGCAGGCGGTAATATACAGAGGTGCTGGTGGGGGGTGGGGGAAGGGGGACCTAAATGTGTGAATCACTTGCACTAAATGCGGCCACAAACTATGAAATCACGAATCGGTTTCTCGGAATACCGCGATGAATTCAAATAATTTTCAATAGAGCAATCGTCTATTTGCAAGAAGCTTTTTGGCTTTAGCTTTTGGCATTTTGGAATCGTCGTCGGGTTTGCCGATCGTCTAATAAACCGAAACGCGCTCTCTCTCTCTCTGTGATCTGCCGACTTTTTCTGCAGCGGCGCCGGCTAACAAGTTATGCATTGGCCGCAAGTCGAAAAAAAGGGGTAAAAGACCAATCATAGCGAACAGCTCATCGCCGATTTCCCAGGAATAATGACGCGTCAACTAAACAAGCAGGAGAACGTAGGAACGCGGAGAGAGTGGGGAGAGCGAGACGAAGTGAGCGTAATTTAATGAATGAATTTATTCAACACTCAAACGACCTTACGCCCGCTTTCACACACTTGCCACCCCCTCCCGATCTTCTGAACCGCCGTTGAGAGAGAAACCTGTGCCTGGGGAACTCCACACTGCTCACACGCTTTGCGAATTGTTTGCGTTTGTTTTTGTTTATCTTGTTCAACATCGGCGTGAGTCATAGCTAAGCAGCGACGTCATGCTTACGAGTGACGTTTAGCCAAAAGAGAACGCGAGAGAGAACGAGCACAGCGCAGCGCATATAACTAAAAAGCTCTCTTTGCTGCTTTTGCGATCCCCAAACCGGTTAGCGCTCAGCACTTCGGCTTAGCGCTGCTGCTGCTGCGCTGCGCCGTCGTATGGCACTTCGTAAACAAGTTTTGCACTTCGCGTCTGACTAATTGTATGCGTGCCGAATACCGAACGCTGAACTGCTGAGAGCGCATGTGGCGCGAGAGAGAGCGGGCTAAAGCTTTGGCGACTAACTGACTTCGTCATGAGTTTGCTGTCGTTTAACTTGGCGCTGATCATTAGCCTGCCAGACGTGAACCTGTGCAGATGCTACGCTCACGAACGTAACTGTAACCGATCGATTGCGATTTTGAACGCGCGAAATTCAGACCTCAAAAAAAGAATTTAAAATAAATAAAACGCTGCATATAAAAAAGGTCTTGTGGATCAGAGAGTGGATCTGTGAATATTGAAACAATGAAACAAATAATTTTAAATAAATAAAACACTGCATATAAAAAAGGCCTTATTTTAAGTTAAAAGCCAAAAAGTGGACTGTGAATATTTTGCCGAGTAACTGTAACTAGTTCGTGGAACCCTAAGAAAAAAAAAAGGCACGCGTGTCCGTAGTAAATCGAGTGAATCATTCAATTACCAGTGGGCAATGCCGGGTAATCACTTGCTTATCCTAAATCCGAATCCAAAAGCCCCAAATGGGACGAGTGCTTTCCAAGTATTAGTGCAGCAATGACGTCAATGAACGGTAATTGATTGATTAATTGCGGGGACATTTTAAAGTGTGATTGTGTGTGCGTCAAAGCGTGTTGTATTGAGGTAGTACCACTAACACTATCACACATTCCATGGCTATAATACATCGTAGTCTTAGCCAAAATCAAATTCAAATTCAAATTAAAGAATTCTTTACGAGTTTTAATGCCATGCAACAAGATGCCAA
This sequence comes from Drosophila tripunctata, assembly GCA_035047385.1. Classification (NCBI taxonomy): domain Eukaryota; kingdom Metazoa; phylum Arthropoda; class Insecta; order Diptera; family Drosophilidae; genus Drosophila; species Drosophila tripunctata. Next base: position 8,263,889 of record JAWNPS010000160.1, on the reverse strand, counting down.
CCGACGACCCAACGAAGTCGGTTCAACCAACAAATCAAGGGATTCTACAACACTGGTTGCTGAGAAGAAGAAGAAGGCGGAGGCGGAGACAAAGAACAGCAGATCACGTAGACAGCGAAGAAGAAGAAGAAGTAGCAGCAGCAGCAGCAGCACCTCCTCCTCTACCAGCACTGAGGATTCTTCCTCCTCCTCCAGCTCATCTGAGTCGTATGAGAGCTCCTCCTCCACCAACTCCAACTCCAGTCGCTCCTCCACCCGCCTTCCAGAGAGACAGCAAACCCCGAATGTCTCCCCGCCTTCACCAACCTGCAATACGGCAGAGGAGGAGGAGGCGGAGGAAGGGCAGAAGGGGAGTGCTCCTACCACACCCGTACTTCCAGTGGATCCACATGCCTGGAACACCGAGGATATTGCCAGTTGGGTCGAATGGCTGACACGCAAAGTGAAAATCGATCCTGTACCGGATATAACCCGCTTTCCCAAAGATGGTCAAGAGCTGTGTCAACTCAGTCGCGCCGACTTCTGGGTCTGTGCCGGATCCCGACGTGGCGGCATCCTGCTGGCCAAACACTTTGCCCACAGTCTCTATAGGGCCACAGGACGCGAGACGAGTCCAATGCTGAATGAGAATGAGCCAAGTAAGTTAAAGACTGCAGAAAAACTTTAGAGAATATAGGAACCATAATGTGCTAGATTTATTATTTTTTCAACAATTTATTAATAGATTCTTATGACGTTTTTTGAGGAGAGACCACTTTAGCTTTTAAAATTATAATCTTTATTATTGCGTAGGGATTAAATAATTTAATAATTCCAACGAATACGAATTTTTATAAATTTTTTTATTTTAATAATTTTTTTTCAAATTTTGCTTTAAAAGTGTATCTAATTGGGAAAAGCCAGGGACCGTAAATAATGATTATTTTTTTATTTTTAAAATAAAAAACTCATTCACTTGCAACAGACCTAGAAATATATAACTAGTATACCAAAATTATTATTATTGCATAATCTATGCATTTCTGAAATAATTCTTTCTGATTTTTATCGAATTTTTTAAAAACAATCATTATTTTTGAGTAATTTATGAAAAACTTAACTATAATAAATTATATTTGATCAAAAAAAATAAAAATCAAAAATAATGATTAAAAATTATTTTTGTTTTTTTTCTTCTTCTGTAAAAGGCTTCATTTTTAGTTAATTAAATATTTATTTAATTAATTACAAAAATTAATGCTCGTGGGGGGGTTTGCGGGGGTGCTAGATAGAACAGGAATGTGCAATCACATTGGTGAGAAGTATTTTACAGAAGCTGTTTGTTTTACTGTTGAGTTTTATTTTAAAAAAATTTTTATTTCATAAAAATCATTTTTAATCATTATTTTTGATTTTTATTTTTTTTGATCAAATATAATTTATTATAGTTAAGTTTTTTATAAATTACTCAAAAATAATGATTATTTTTGAAGAAAATCGTTAAAAAATTAAATTTAATCATTATTTTATGATTTTTAAAATATAACTCATAATGATTACGGTCCCTGGATTCCAACGTATACGAATTTTTATAAACGTTTTTATTTAAATAATTTTTTTTTTTTTTTCAAATTTTGCTTTAAAAGTGTATCTAATTGGGAAAAAACCGAATACCCTTTGGACTTCTGTCGTAATTTAAAGCATTTTTTGCTAGTTTTGTGTTCAGTTCTCCTTAATCCTATACCTATTACGGATATTTCAATTCTATGTTTAGTTGGGTTGTCTTAGTTTGATTATCGAGCTGAGGTGTCGAGTCAGCTAGTGTGTAATCTATGGTATAATAAATCTGATGGTATCCAGATTGAGAACTGCTTGTAATTGAGTGCACGTCGTATTCCCTGAGGCACGTTTAAGCTGTAACGGTGCTGAATCTCTCGACCCTTCTTTTGTATCCTCTTTTGTGGTCAAGCATCAATTGAATCCTTTTTTTTTGTGTTTTCCATTGCATTCGATTTAAGTTAATGGCAACTGATTAAGATGTTGAGGCGTTGATAGCGACACGTTACTTATGTGCACCATTGATTGTTTTCTATCCTTAGCCAAGAAGGGAAGGGAAAAAGTGGCAGCGGATTAAAAGATTTGAGCTAAAGTTGCTTTTAATTATGTATACACTTTCCAAAACTAAGTGACTTGAACAAAAACTTTCGCTCATAAAACGTAAATCTCTTGAATTTCGCCAACACGCAAGAAAGTATGCAACACTTTTTTTCGGGCTGCTCTCTCGACAGTTATTAACTGAGAAGAAGAAGAAGACGGAAAAGTGGTGGGAATGAACTTAATAATAAACGATGTAAATATGATAATTTCTCACAGGATGTGGCATCTAATAATAAAATCAAAATAATCCCAGCAACGCCACCCAAAAAGTCGCAAAGTCACAAAGTCACACACAAAAGTCAGAGTTGCAAAGCTAGAGCAAAAAGGGAGTAGAAAAGGAGGAACAGCAAAAGCCGCAGGAGTAGCAAAAATCGTAGTTGGAGCTGTGACAACAGCACGACGGGCGGTCAGTTTTGCACTGGATTGGGTCGGAGGGGAAAATACAGGAAAATACAGGAAAATATTCAATTCGTCGGCATCCTTCCTGTGCTGCCGGTTCATGTGGATTTTCCAGCGGTCCTCTCTATGGGCATATGTCAAAGTTGAGACTCAGACTGAGACTGAAACTGAACACAATTTAATTGATTTGTTTTTTATGCCAAAGAGGATTACACGTTGTCGTTGTCGTCGGCGTGGCGCAGATTACCGTTTAAATCTCTCTCTCTCACTCTCTCTCTATATGCACTCCCCCTATACTGCTTGAGGGTGGAGTGGCTGCACGTGCCCTTTGACTTTTGTGACCGACCATTGCCGAATACCGAAGCATCTGAAGCATTTTGCCACCAACTGCGCAGGTGAAATTCACTTCGTTGCTCCTCATCGTGTGTGGCAAAGTTGATAATGTTGATAAGCAGTTGATTAGGTTGATTGTTGCCACTTTTCGTCTCAGTTGCCAAAAGACATTAGACCGATACAGTTGGCATTTTCTGCTGCTCGTATAACTAGCAAAAAAAATAAAAGAAATTCAAGTGCTTATAAATCAATAATAACACTTTGGCAGAAACTATTTTCAATTAAGAGAATTAGCACGTTTAATTTAAAAAATAAAAATAAAAACATGCAAAAAAAAATCGGAAATTTTTACAAATGTAGAAAGAATTCTGTGAAAATTAAAACCTTTCAAAAAATAAAAGAAACTCAAGTGCTAATAAATAAATAATAACACTTTGGCAGAAACAATTTTTAATAAGAAAAATTAACACATTTAATTTAAAAAATAAAAATAAAAACATTATGCAAAAAAAATCTGAGATACTTTCAAATGTGGTTAAAATTCTGTGAAAATTAAAACCTTTCAAAAAATAAAAGAAACTCAAGTGCTAATAAATAAATAATAACACTTAGGCAGAAACTATTTTAATTTGGAGAATTAACGCGTTTAATTTTGTAATAAAAATAAAAACGTTATGCAAAAAAAATCTAAAATTTTTAAAAATGTAGAAAGAATTTGGTGAAAATTAAAACCTTTCTAAATTTTAAATGGGAATTTTCAAAAATTAATTAAAAAGCGAAATTAAAATGAAGTGAAATGAAATAGTTTTCAAGTGCAATGAAATTTCCGACGGAGAAACTAATTTCAAAATAATTTATTACTAATTTTTGTAATAAAAATAAAAACATTATGCAAAAAAATCTAAAATTTTTACAAATGTAGAAAGAATTCTGCGAAATTTCCAAATTTTAAATAGAAATATTAAAAAATTAATTCAAAAGCGAAGTTAAAATAAAGTGAAATGAAATAGTTTTCAGGTGCAATAAAAGTTCCGACGGAGAAACTACATTCTAAAGAATTTATTGTTAAAGAAGTCAAAATTAGCAATTTTTTCACAAAAATACTGCTGATTTTCATAGAGAAAATAAACTTTAAATGTGTTTTAAATTTACTTTAAGTTTCGGCAATGGAAAATTTAGTGTAAAATTATCTACAACTGTCAATGTAAGATAACAAAATTCCCCTAAATATCCAAAACTTATACAAAATGAGCGTTAGCGTTGATGTGGGCGTCATGTGGCGCCTCTCGGAGGATTTCAATAGGCGTTTCGGACTACGCATGCAACCGGCACCGTCGGCAACGCATCATCCGCATTCGCATCCACATGCACATCCGCATCATCCACACCACACGGCGGCGGCAGTGCAGCATTATCATCATCAGCACCATCATCATGGTGCCACAGCTGCCACACACAGTTCAATGATCTTCAATGGTACGCTAAGTAAGAAGTGAGAGTGATCGACTTTGAAGTACTCTAAAAAATAAATGTCTTACCAAAATTGTGTGTGTACTTACGGTTTTCTCTATAAACTTGCAAAACTAAATTAGTTTTTTGAGCTCGATTAGGTAGAGAAATATTTATTTCAAGTATATCTGTCACAAAATTTAGCATAAAATTATAATACTATCATCCTACCGCATCAGACAATTGGCATTTCCGGCGTGGTCAACTGTTGTGCCAAAAAAATTAAAAAAAAAAAAAATCATTTATATAAATTCAAACGAAGAAGAATTCAGAGGAAGAAGAATCGAATGCTACAATTCTTCTTCGCTTTGCGTCTCTTTTTTGATCAACCGCTCGCTTTAACATACAACTCTCGCCCACAGTTCGTTTTTATGAATCATCTTCTGGATATTTTGTGGTAACAGTACGATAACAACAATAATACTTGCAGGGGATTTACCCTAGTAGTACAACCTTCATGTGTATCGTGGGCACGTTTTTATTGCGGTGGAATAACCCAAATCCTGCTCATTGATATTTATAGTACAGCTAGAGGTTTTCTAAACTCCCAAAATTTCCCCAGCTTGAGGATTTATAGTCGGTATGCAAATGCACTTGGAGAAAAAGGGTGTAATATTTCCAGCCATATTTTTTTATATTTTATCGTACAGCTAGAGGTTTTCTAAACTCCCAAAATTTCCCCAGCTTGAGGATTTATAGCCGGTATGCAAATGCACTTGGAGAAAAAGGGTGTAACATATTCAGAAATTTTTTTTTATATTTTATATATTACCATAAACAATTTACATTGTTATTATTATCACCCAAACACCCAAACTAATTAGGAATTTTAAAATGGTTTAAATATTTAATTTTTTTAGAACAAAAATCTTACATAATGTCCAAAAGTTGTTAACTATAGACCTTATTTATATTTTTTAATTTTAAGTGAACGTGTTCTTGATTCTAAACCATGTTTTTTTTTTTTTTTTAATTAGCAACTTTAAAATGGTTTAAATATCTAAATGTTTTTCGAACACAAATCAAATACATAGAGTCCAAAAGTTGTTAACTATAAACTTCATTTATATTTTTTAAATTTAAGTAAACGTGTTCTTGATTTTAAAACATGTTTTTTTTAAAGTGTAGTTTAAAAAATTTAATTTTAATTTGCTGTGAGCAGTGAAAAGTTAACTACTCGATGGATTAATTCGCTCTGTGTAGCGGCGGTTGGATTATGTGAGCTTTTATTTGGTTTGCTTGCTTTTGACACGTTGCCTGCCTGCCGTTTCTCTTCCTCCGCTAGCTGCTCTCTCTCCCGTGCAGCCATTGAACAGAAAATCTTGTTTATTGTGTGCCCTCTCTCGCTCTCACTCTCTCTCATGTCTGTGTGTCTCTCTTGCTTTTTTCAGATCCATATCAACTGTTAAACGCTGCCTCTCACCGATTGGTCGCTCAAGGCTCTGGCGGGCAGATACAGCTTTGGCAATTTTTATTGGAGCTGCTCGCTGATTCGTCGAACGCCGCCTGTATCAGCTGGGAGGGCCAATCGGGCGAGTTTCGGCTCATTGACCCGGACGAGGTGGCCAAACGTTGGGGCGAACGCAAAGCGAAGCCAAATATGAACTACGACAAGCTGAGCAGAGCTCTCAGGTGAGTCTTAGTAACAGTTTTTAACTCCCATTACCATTACCATTCCCAGTTCCAGTTCCATTCCCAGTTCCAGTTTCAATCAGAGCAACAACAATGTAGTCTGAGATTCTGACTCAGACAAAACTAGTTTTGCCACTGATTTATTGCCAATTTCTTTTCCCACAACACAATTAGTTATTAAATCGAATTTAATTTTACTCCAGTGCCAGCATAATTTCTCTTTTTTATTATGAACTTAATCTACATTTATTTTCCCCATTTCATTTAATAAGAAATTTTTATGTACATTAAATAGTTTTTTTGTTTTCTCTTTTGACAAATGTTTTTTGTCGTACGAAATCAATTATAGTATGTGATAAGATGTATAAATCTATTATCGTGAAGGGAGTCTGTAGTTATATAGAATTTTAGATATTTATTTATAGCAATTTCACAATAAATTTGGAAAGTGCTTTTTAGCTAGAAATTGGGGAAATTTCCAGCTTCGATCTGAAGCTGACCCAAATTTAGTTTTGATGACGCAGTATTTCCGTTTGAAACATTTACATATACTACTATATAATGGATCTAAGAGACTATAGGATATAAAACTACCGAAAGTTGCCTGATTTTTCTATAACTTTCGAATCTATTTTGCAATTGTGATGAAATTTTCAGAAATCTTCTACATATAGTACTATATAATAGATCTAAGAGACTATAGAATATAACACTATCAAAAGTTGCCTAATTTTTCTATAACTTTCGAATAAAATTTTCAGAAATTTTCTACATATAGTACTATATAATAGATCTAAGAGACTCTACGATAGAACATTATCAATAGTTGCCTAATTTTTCTATAACTTTCGAATCTATTTTGCAATTGTGATGAAATTTTCAGAAATTTTTTACATATAGTACTATATAATAGATCTAAGAGACTCTACGATATAACACTACCAAGAGTTATCTGATTTCTCTATAACTTTCGAATCTATTTTGCAAATTTGATGAAATTTTCTACTTATAGTACTATATAATAGATCCAAGAGAAAATAGGACATAAAACTACCAAAAGTTGTCTAATTTTTCTATAACTTTCGAATCTTTTCTGCAAATGTGATGAAATTTTCCGAAAATTTCTACATATAGTACTATATAATAGATCTAAGAGACTATAGGGGATAAAACTATTTTGCGAGTGTGATAACATTTTCAGAAATTTTCTACATATAGTACTATATAATAGATCTAAAAGACTCTACGATATAACACTACCGAAAGTTGCCTTAATTTTCTATAACTTTCGAATCTTTTCTGCAAATGTGATGAAATTTTCAGAAATTTTCTACATATAGTACTATATAGTAGATCTAAGAGATTATACGATATAAAACTACCAAAAATTGCCTAAATTTTCTATAACTTTCGAATCTTTTCTGCAAATGTGATGAAATTTTCAGAACAGATTCGATTTAAAGTATGTTTTTAACGGTCTTCTATTTTTTTTCCAGATACTACTACGACAAGAACATAATGACGAAGGTGCATGGGAAGCGTTATGCCTACAAGTTTGACTTTCATGGCTTAATGGCCGCTTGCCAGGCACAGGCACAAGGCGGCTGTGATCCGACAAGCAGCATGATTAGTTCCTATAAGCATCATCATCATCATCATCAGCATGGAGGGGGTGGGGGTGGAGCGGGGGTAGGAGGACCACATGTGCTAACTCCACAGCATCATTTGCCGCATCATTTGGCTGCACATCATTCACATTCCCATTTACATGGCCATCCACACGGCGGACAGCTGCTGACATCGCCGGCATCCACCTGCTCCAGTCTGGGATTCCCCTCGCCCTCGACCGCCTCGTCGCTGCCGTCGCCGGGTCAAGTGTCTGCGGTGTTTGCCGGAACCGGAACCGGAACCGCTTCATATGCAGCCGTTGCGTCCGTTTCCAGCAGTGCTAGTGATTCAGTACCCAACAGGACAGCCGCCGCCGCTAGTGTCTCTGCTTCCGCTTCCGCTTCCACCTCCTCCTCCACCACCTCGACGCTGACCTATGAGCAGCATACTTCGCCCAGCAATGCATTTAATTGAAGGGGGGGACAACCCTAATTTGTTTGGGGTTGCTCAGCTCAAAGGGGTGCGGTGTGGGCGGGAAAACTGGACCTGCGCAAGGACCAACCGCTGTGCCAACGTCTCTCTCTCTCTCTGTCGCTCAGCCACACTGGGTTTCTCCATCTCTCTCTTCACTTGATTCACTAGCTACTTTTGCTTTAATTGCGTAATTTTCGTATGTGATAAAAATGAAGCAATGCAGCAAAGCAATATATGTATGTCGGGTATGTCGGGGAAAATCCCCATTTTACCCTTCACCCCCCTTCTCTCCATCCACCCACCCAGCCTAAAGAAGGGTCACTTTTCGTAGTAATTTGTGCATTACGACGTCTGTTAACTTTACCGCTTTATAAGCCAACAATTTACTTAATAATTTTATGTCTAATTGTGTGTCTATTGTACATATTGTAGTAAATAGAGCTCTCAAATATTATAATACTTATAACCCGGCTTTGGCCGTATCTACATATATGTAGGGTGTTGCTTAATTTGTCTGGGCTAATTTTAGAAAGGATAAGTATACATATTTGTAAGGATACAAATTCTATACGTGAGTTTGAGGCGTAAATTCAGCCGATGTTTTAGAGAGGTGTATAATATAGGTATAGATTGGGCTAATTTGTATATAAACAAAAGTAGGAAAATATTTCAAGGTAATAAATATTAATTTAAATAAGCATACAATAAAGTAAGTTCCAATTCCAACTGTATAACAGATTGTTGCATTTAGACGTTGTAAAAAAAGTGTTTTATTTAGGAATATTTTTAAAATTCGAAAGAAAAAGTATAAATCAGGGACCGTAATAATTATGAGTTATATTTTAAAAATCATAAAATAATGATTAAATTTAATTTTTTAACGATTTTCTTTAAAAATAATCATTATTTTTGAGTAATTAATGAAGAACTTAACTACATATAATGACTATATTTGATCAAAAAAATAAAAATAAAAATCAAAAGTAATGATTAAAAATGATTTTTATGAAATAAATTTTTTTTTAAAATAAAACTCAAGAATAACATACTATACAGCTTCTGTAAAATACTTCTCACCAATGTGATTGCATATTCTTTTTCTATCTAGCACACCCGCAAACCCCCCCACGAGAATTAAATAAATAATTAATTAACTTAAAATGAAGCCTTTTACAGAAGCCGTATGTTACTGTTGAGTTTTATTTTGAGCGAAAAAAATAAAAATTTTATCAAATATAATCATTATGGTTAAGTTCTTCATTAATTACTCAAAAATAATGATTATTTTTTAAGAATTCGATAAAAATCAGAAATTTAAAAATCATTTCAAAAATGCATAGATTATGTAATAATAATAATTTTTGTATACTAGATATATTTCTAGGTCCGTTGCAAGTGAATGATTTTTTTATTTAAAAATCAAAAAATTATCATTATTTACGGTCCCTGGTATAAATATTTGTAAGCAGGGAAAAAAACAAACAGTTTTTAAATTATTTTTAAGAAGCATACATATATAATTAAATCTCTAAGTTGGTCATTAAAGCCAAAGGAATACAAATTGCGTAAGATAGAGAGAGACAAAACCATCAGTACAGTCGGATAAACAAGGAAAGTCTTGGTTTCTAGACGGCATACACGATGCACAGCACCACGTAGACAATTCCGAAGCCAATGAAGCAAATCCGATCCACAGCGGTGGCTAGAAGCATCCAATCGTACTGGAGGGCACGTGTGGTGGTGCTCCGCGGATTAATTGTCTCATCTGCATTATCATAGAAGGGTTCGTTGAGCTCCTTGGTGCTGCCATTGCCATTTCCCATTCCCTCCTCCGATGTGGACTCCCGCTCGCTGGTGAAGTACGAGAGCTGCAGCCAGTTGCCTAGTTTGCCATTCAACAGACGCTTCAGTGCGTCCGGCACTCGACGCTTATGCTGGGCTGTGGCCAGATACAGCACCACGACCTCTATGATCATGGATATGCTGAGGAGCAGCAGGCTGGCGCTATAGAAGACCACTGTAGGATACATTATCGGGATTAGTCAAAAAAATAATTAACAAGAAAGAAATTGTCAGTCGGCATGCCGACCGTGTAATACCCTCTGAGCTTCGTTTCCAATTAGATGAGTTCAAATTGGAGTAGCTGCTGCAAGAACTTAACATGCACACATATTTGTATGTCTATCTCGCTCACACGTTTTTCGTTTACGTTGCTTGTGTGCACAGTTCAGTGCAATGCACGTGGTTATGCCTTGCTTGAATGTAACGATTTTCGTTGTATGACCAACTTTTTTAATTAAAGTCCGATTTTGATGAAATTTTCACAATCGTTTGATATTATTTGTCTGCAAGTAAATGCTAAGTTACAAAACTATACGTTAAGAAATAAGTGAGCCAGCGGCAGGCAAAGTTACAACGTAATTGTGCTTTTGGTGGGCGATGGAGACGTGGCATCCAAAAATTTTTGATGACATTGTCTTTATATTGCATTTAGCAACTTGCATGCCGTAAATGGAGTCCCTATGTGTTATATTAACTGAGATATTCACCAAAAACATGTATTTTTTCCGAGGTATGTCTGGTTTTTCGCTAATTGTGGGCGAATGGGGCGTGGCATCGAAAAAAGGAAACAAACTTGTATTGACTGACTAAATATGTGGTCGATGCTGACTAAAACGGATATTGTAGCCCTTACGATCTCTAAGATCTGTTTGTTCATACGGATAGACAGACGGACAGACAGACGGACATGGCTATATCGACTCGGCTGTTGATGCTGATCAAGAATATATATACTTTATGGGGTCTGCCACGCCTCCTTTTGCCTGTTACATACTTCTGACAAACCCAATATACCCCTCAGAGGGTATAAAAACTTTAAATTAACATATTATTAACTAAGTACAAAATTCTCTGTGTGTAACTCACCAATCAGTGGCGTATTCTCGGCCAGAACTGGCAGCAGTTGGGCGAAAAACATGAGAAAGGCGGAAATGAGGACGATGAGGATGCCATTGAGCAGAATCTTCTCGCCCATCTGAGGGGGCAGCCAGAAGGTGCAGAGGGCCAGCACCACAATGCATGTGGCGGGTGTATAAATCACCGCCGTGTACATAGAGGAGCGTCGCCTCACCGTAAACTCAAATTCAATATAATTGTAAAAGTCCTTGTGAACAAATTGGGTTGTGCCCTGGACAATTTGCCACTCGGAGGACTCCACCAGATCCTCATAGTTAAGCTCATGACTTCCCCTATGATAGACAGCTTCAATGTAGTTCAAGGACCAAGTGCCAATTTTAAGTTTACACTTTTGCTCATCATACGGCCAATTGCGCATATTGAGGCTACAGTACGCCGTATACACGGCCGGAGTCAACCAGAGCACCGAGCCATCGTTGGACAAGATTAGCTGAGTGCTCACCAGATAGCCAGGTTCCTCCACCGCCGAATTGAAGAGTGTTATTTGCGGTTTCCACAACTTGTGACCCGACAAATGCACGTTCGTTATGTTATCATATTCCGCCGGATTCCAAGAGTGCTGCTCATCCTTCCAGCGCTAAAAAGTGATCAAAATATTAAATTTTTTAAAGCGATGGAGATAGACCGACTTAGACTTGCTATATAGTTTTACTTTCTTCCCTAAACTCAAAATTATCCGAACCGGAAATCTGCCTGGTAAAAATTTACTCAAATCTTATTTTTTGAAGGCAGCTCACATGATATCTGAACCAATTTACTTGAAAATGAGTCAGTGTGAGTCTGGTATACATTTCTTTATCGTGTGAACTAAATGTGAATAAATTATTTCTCGATTTTTATACCCTCTAAGGGGTATATTGGGTTTGTGAAAAGTATGTAACAGGCAGAAGGAGGCGTGACAGACCCCATAAAGTGTATATATTCTTGATCAGCATCAACAGCCGAGTCGATATAGCTATGTCCGTCTGTCTGTCTGTCCGTATAAACAAACAGATCTCAGAGATGGAAAGAGCTACGATATCCGTTTTAGTCAGTATCAAACACATATTTAGTCAGTCAATACAAGTTTGTTTCCTTTTTTTGATGCCACGCCCCATTCGCCCACAATAAGCGAAAAACCAGACATACCTCGTAAAAAATACATGTTTTTGGCAAATATCTCAGACAATATAACACCTAGGGTCACCAATTTTGGTAAGCAGGTTGCTAGATGCAATATAAAGACAATGCCATAAACATTTTTTGAATGCCACGCCTCCTTCGCCCACCAAAAGCACAATTTCTTTGTAACTTTGCAAGCGGCTGGCTCACTTATTTCTTAACGTATAGTTTTGTAACTTAGCATTTATTTGCAGACAAATAATATCAAACGATTGTGAAAATTTCATTAAAATCGGACTATAATTAAAAAAGTTTGTCATACAACGAAAATCGTTGCCTTTAAGCAAGGCATAACCACGTGCAATGCACTGTGCGAGCGAGATAGACATATAAATATGTGTGCATGTTGAGTTCTTGCAGCTTATACTCCAATTTGAGCTAATATAATTGGAAACGAAGCTCAGAGGGTATTACACGGTCGGCATGCCCGACTGACACATTCATTCTTGTTACTGAACGGAAATGCATAAAATGCGGAACTATGTTTAATTTGCTTTAGATATTTTGTTCTAATACCGGATGGCAGAGTACCGCAAATTTTCAATAGCTTTACTATCAGTTGGTTTTTTTTTTAAATATTTCACTTGGTATTCCAGCTTTCTGTCTCTCCATCTTTCTTTCTGCTCTCTACTTACAGCAGTTAACCAGCATTGCAGTGTAATTTTGCCATTGAGCTCATCGATGTCCAAGTAGTTGACATTGAGGCCTAGCGATATATTTGTGGGTTGTCCTCCCACAGTGGGCTGAGTATTCTCATCGTAGTTTATGAACAAATTCATCTGAAGTCTTTCCAAGGTGCTGACATTGCTGGATTTTTCATCGTCATCACTGGTAGCTAATCAATGAGCAGATGAGTTATGATAAGAGAGCTAAGAGAGCTATAAATACATTTACTGGTTACACTTACAACTGGCGCCTGGCACCACCAAGAGCAGGAAAATTCCAATGTGAAGCAATAACAAAAATAACAAGGGACCGGAAATCAACTTTATCGCTCTCGACATTGTTTTCAAGTCTTCAAGTTCACAGTGTTTTTATTTAGCGTTTTTATTTATTATTTTCTGTATTTTTCGGATAACTTATTCTAAATTAATGTACGCTCAACGGTCTCCGAATCTCGACTGAGCGTCAAATGCGGCTGAAAGAATCATAAAGAGTTTCGCACATGGCTGCAGTGTCTGATAAGTCCACAGATTGGCGTAGTTGACGTCGAATGTAGAAGAGATAAAGTAAAACAGACCATAGCCTACATCCCACACACAAATAAATGCACAACTAATTAACAGTATAAGCAATTTGATAGCATTAAGTGTACAGTTTTAATATTAACAGCGTCACTGCGTATATAAATTTCTATTCAAATGTTTGCGCGCAATAAATCATCGCTCTAAAAGTCTGGTCCCTTAAATACTGGTGACTATGATAATAATGGGACTTTTAACTCACTGCCAGCAGTGCCATTTTGAGTATAACAGCCGATAAACTTTAACATGCAACTATCGCTCGTCTCTAGCGTTGACGTGTGCGTCGGCTGTGTGAACATTGTTGTTGCTGTCGCCACTGTGTGCTGCGTGTCAGTTTTGTTACTTACCCCCAAAAACACAGAAGCCAAAACGATTTTCACTTAGAAATCGTCAACGGCCGGCCCCATAACATTTAAGTTTTAAGTTTGTTTAAGTGACATAAAAATTAAGCAAAATGGCCGAAGAGTTGTTTGGCAGCGTAAAGAACGCCATCAAAGGCATCTTGGAGAATGTGAATGCAAATTCGGATGCGAATGCAAGTGTTAAAAATGAAACGATAACTAATGAAAAGAAGATTTCAACGCCGGAAGGTATTGCAGTTGCATATGGCAGTTTAGTTATAATGGCAATGCTGCCCATTATCTTTGGCTCCATACGTTCCGTTAAGCTGCACAAGCTGAAAAAGGTGGGTTTGAGAGATTTGTCAACAAGTGCAATTCCAGCATAACACATAGCGCATTCTCATTAGTTGACGTGACAATTTCATGTCACTAGTGGGAACTTAACTATGTGCACAGTGGTGCGAAAGTGCTTTAAGTGATTGTCAGCTGTTGGCACAATGGCAACAAGTGCAATTAAACAAATTTCAATAAGTTAAAAACAGTTTACACTACGATTTGTCTGTTGCAACTAGAGTTGAATCGTTTCGTTCAGCGTAAGTTCAAATGAACGGGTCAGTGAAATGAACATTTGAACTTATTCACACATGAACTATATCGTGGGACTTTTTTTGTTGGCTAACTTAAAAAAAAAAAAAGGAAAAAAATCTTTTAAAGAAATAAATTTAACTAGAGTTATTGCCGATTATTATTTTTTTTTGTCAAAATAAGACTGTAAAATTCGTGATAGAAATACTTTTAACCAATAAATAATAATAAAGACATTATTTATTGGTTAAAAGTAATTCTATCAAAAATTTTACAGTTATGTTTTGACAGAAAAATTATAATCTAGTTAAATTTTTGTATTCAAAAGATTTTTTACTCTATTTTTTAAGTTAACCAAGAAAAGAAATTCAATTGAACTTGTTCCGCAAAATTGAACTTAATTTCCCAACTCTGGTTAATCCAATGCTATGCACACTGTTAAAACGCTCTGTTAAAACGCTGTAACGCTAAGTTATGTATGTTATACTTCATTTAAATACTGATTTTTTTTCGTGAATTTCTTGCAGTCCACTGGTGAGAAGGCCGACACAATGACCAAGAAGGATGCCATGTATTTCCCACTGATTGCATCCGCCGCACTCTTCGGCCTCTACATGTTCTTCAAGGTATTCCAGAAGGTGCACATCAATCTGCTGCTCACCGGCTACTTCTTCATACTGGGTGTTATAGCCCTTGCGCATCTGCTTAGTCCGGTGATTAATTCACTGATGCCAGCGGCAGTGCCAAAGGTGCCATTCCACATACACTTTACGATGGGCGAGGGTAAGCACAAGGAGGACATTATCAACTACAAGTTCTCCACGCATGACATTGTGTGTCTGGTCATCTCATCGGTGATTGGTGTCTGGTATCTGTTGAAGAAACACTGGATTGCCAACAATATGTTCGGATTGGCCTTTGCCATCAATGGTGTGGAGATGCTGCATCTGAATAATTTTATTACGGGTGTTATACTGCTCAGTGGACTGTTCTTCTACGACATCTTCTGGGTGTTTGGCACCAATGTTATGGTCACGGTGGCCAAGAGCTTCGAGGCACCCATCAAGCTAGTCTTCCCCCAGGACATTTTGGACAATGGCTTCAATGCCTCCAACTTTGCCATGCTGGGTCTTGGCGACATTGTTATACCCGGCATCTTTATTGCTCTGTTGCTCCGCTTCGATGATAGCAAAAAGCGCAAGACGAGAATCTATTTCTACTCCACACTGATTGCCTATTTCATGGGTTTGCTAGCCACCATTTTTGTCATGCACGTCTTCAAGCATGCACAACCCGCTCTGCTCTACCTAGTGCCCGCCTGCATGGGAACCCCACTCCTCGTAGCTTTGGTACGGGGTGAACTGAAGGTGCTCTTCGCGTAAGTCTCATTTTCTTATATATGCTTGTAAAATATGGGTGGGTAGTAGTCATAGGGTGTGTAGAGATTATATTCCCAACCCATTCGGTAAAGCCATTCGGTCTGTACTTCTGTTTCTACGGGGAATTAGTCTCGCTGCTTGAGTTCATACCGTAAAATTAGCCAGATCGAATCACTAAACACTTAAAACTGTATTCACAGTATGAAAAGTTTTTCTCTTAAATAATATATTTATTTTTTACATAAATATTTAGGCATAAATATTTAGACAACATTTAAAGTGAAATCTATTTAAAATTTAAACTTACTTCGAAAGAAGTTTGGTATCAATAGGATAGGTCACTTCAATTCCGTTTTAATAAAACATACTGCTTCTTAACCCATTGAGTACACGTTGGAATATTTTCAATTCTTGCAAAGGTCTAATTTTTAAACTTTTTCCCCCGGGCTAAAATAAAAAATGTTTGAATGCAAAAAGATTATCCAAAAGAATCTATTAGTGATGGAAAAAAATTTTTTCAAAAATCTCTTCGCAAGTATTTTTTATGATTTTTTTAAATGTGCCAAAAGTGACTATTTTGATGAAAAGTAGGTAAAAATGGGTTAAATATCAATATCATTTAATACTAAATATAGTATAACGTGCTAAAATTTTTTTAAGGGGAAAAAAATATGTAACAATTTTTTAAAAATTATTTGACGGGTATTTCAGAGTCGGTGAATCGACTCTGGTGTTGCCCATGTGTTTTTTTACGCGCTTATCACTAATGGTTTTCCCCTGTCTTCTTCCAAAACAGCTACGAAGATCATCCCGAAGAGAAGCCTGATAAGAAGGAGAAGAAGGAGAAAGATGAGAGCGGCAACAGCAGTAGCAACAGTAGCAAGAAGAAAGAGTCGAAGAAAGCAAAGTAAATTTTGACTGAATGCCGACTACTTCCCCAAACGGGGGAAATCCCCTAGCAACCTGCTTACGCGTCTTCTAATTGGCACACACACCTTGTTTTTTGTTTTTATCGGTTGCACATCATTGAATTAGCTTCCTTATTATTGTTTATAACTGCAACAACAACAACTTCCAGCAAACCAAACTACATATAAAAGACGATCTTGACCTTTGGGAATTTGTTCTCGTACAATGCACAACCACCTAAATTGAGTTCGGTTAGGTTTTACTTTAAAGACAAATTAAAATTAAACAATTTACAATTTTGTACAAGAATCAAAACAACATACACAGAAGCCTACATAATTGAATATACAAATGAATTATAACAAAAAATAAAGTACGTTTAAGAACTTAATAAATTGAAATATTCCAACACATAGTAATTTGGCAATACACCATTTTATAAACTTTGCTTACCTTGACTTGTGTGCTTTTAATCTTAAAAACTTGAAAATTGCGCCAAACAGCTGTGACAGTTTATAATTTGGTCAAATTTGTGTTACTTAGATCAGGTCACATTGACTAATCGTGTTGACGCGAATTAATTTATCGATACTGTAAAGCAACATTGCTTAACAGTTGATAACAAAGAAAAACCGATAGATCGTCGAGACAATTTTAACAGTGCCAAAAGGAGCATAACAGCAGACGAGCGAGTGCAGTACAACAGTTGTGGAACGGTTGCGCTTACTGTAAACGCAGCGAAGCCGTCAAATTGCGCTTAAATTGTGTAAAAAATTGCACGTTTGCAAAAAAGTGAAGAATACAATTGAATTTGAGTGCGAAATCGCGCAACAATTACTGCAAGGTATGTATTTAGCATCTGAAATGCGGAATTTCTTGTATTTGTTGGTGTTTAATGGCTGCCTTAATTTTTTCCGAACAGACGCAAGCAGCGTGTACAGCGCGTAGGTAAGAAGAAGAGCGAGAGACGGGGGAGACTTGACGATTGAAAAACGAAAGCGAGTAGCAAAAAAACCGCTTGCAAAAAAAAAAAAAACAAGGTGCAAAGCAAAAGATCAAGATGTCTGGCATTGCTATAACACGTTTGGGTGAAGAGCGCAAGGCATGGCGCAAAGATCATCCATTTGGCTTCGTCGCACGTCCAGCCAAAAATCCCGATGGCACCCTCAACCTGATGATCTGGGAGTGTGCGATTCCCGGCAAAAAGTCGACACCATGGGAAGGTGGTCTGTACAAGCTGCGCATGATCTTCAAGGACGATTACCCGACGTCGCCACCCAAATGTAAGTTTGAACCACCGCTATTCCATCCCAATGTGTATCCCTCGGGCACTGTCTGCCTATCGCTGCTCGACGAGGAGAAGGACTGGCGTCCGGCCATCACAATCAAACAGATCCTCCTAGGCATACAGGACCTGCTCAACGAGCCCAACATTAAGGATCCCGCCCAGGCGGAGGCCTACACCATCTACTGTCAGAATCGCCTGGAGTACGAGAAGCGTGTGCGGGCTCAGGCTCGTGCCATGGCTGCCACCGAGTAAGAAATAACCCCGCATCCACAATTAGAAAACAACAACAACAACAAGAACAGCAGCAGCACTCACACAAGACAACAACAACAACAACATGAACGGGGCAGACGTCAAGTGATCATCAGCATGAACAACAACAACAACAACAACCACAACAACAAAAAATTTAGCAACGAAGCATTTTTGTGAATGCTTCCTCTTCTTCTGTACTAATAACAGTAACAATTTCAGTAATTCTTAAGTTTACTTCAAACGATGATTTACAAAACAAAAACAACACTGAGCATATATATATATCCGGTTCAACAATTATAAACTACATATATATATATATAATACATATTAATTACACATACTTTATAATTACATATATATAAACTATACAGATATCTGCATTGTTTCGATTTGGAGCACTGTAAGATTCTATTTCGTTTCAATAAATTTGTATGTACTCTCCACAGGAAATGGGAGAGTTTCCACTTCGTAGCTGTGTTGCTGACGTCATCTTATTAAGGAGGTTATGGATTAAAGGGAGCGGAAGCGGGGGACTAAAATATTGTTTTTTAGTGTGGCCCTAAAAGTAGGCAATAAAAAATTCCATGTCAAAATCGAGTAGAAAAATGTGGAAAATCACAAAATCCTTTGTAGCTCCGCCATTTACAGGACGATTTCGATGTCCTTTGGCCAGTTTGTAGTGCCCGTTGGGACTCATCGTTTGGCACAGGACTTTCAAGGATCTGCAAGGATACGGCCGAGATATGAGCAATTTTCTGTTTTCGAAAGTGTCCTTGTAACTTGGCTATTAAAAGGACTTTCGTCCTTTAACCAACATTTTCAGATAGCGCTTCGTTAGCAATGTTTGTGTGCCAAAGGACATGGCCGTAGTTCTTCAAATGGCCGAGATACAGCGCCATTTGTGGTTTTGGCCAAATTTTTACGATGTCCCCCCTATGAAAATTACTCGAAGAAAATTTGCAAGTTTTGAAAGTATAAATTTTTTGTACGCCCCTAAAAGTAGGCAACAAAAAATAGCATATCTAAATTGAGTTGAAAAATTTTCAAAGTCACAAAATCTTGTTTGCCCCTAGAAGTAGGCAACAAAAAATCGCATTCCTAGATTGAGTAGAAAAATGCTGAAAATCACAAAATCCTTTGTAGCTCCGCCATTTACAGGACGATTTCGATGTCCTTTGGCCAGTTTGTAGTGCCCGTTGAGACTCATCGTTTGGCACAGGATTTTCAAGGATCTGCCAGGATACGGCCGAGATGTGAGCAATTTTCTGTTTTCGAAAAAGTCCTTGTAACTTGGCTATTAAAAGGATTTTCGTCCTTTGAACAACATTTTCAGATAGCGCTTCGTTAGCACTATTAGTGTGCCAAAGGACATGGCCGTAGTCCTTCAAATGGCCGATTTAGACCGGTATTTTTGGGTTTTGGCCAATTTTTACGATGTCCCCCCTTTGAAAAATTCTCCAAAATTTTTTTGAAAGATTTTGAAAATTTTTAAATGCCAATCGATAGAGCTTGACTTTGTGAGCTCAGAAAAGTATGTCCTTTTTGGATTTGACAGCATATGAAGCTGTAATCTGTTAAAAACAAAAATATTTTGGTAAAAAAGTGAGGTTAAATTGAAACCAGTGCAGAAAAAAAATGAAAACAAATATTTTTGAATAAATTAAATAGTTTTATTGTCGCACACTCTTAATAAATACATTCAAATGTTTAAATATATAATAGTATTTATATATAAGTCTGTATTATCTTTTTTTTAGTTATTAAATTACACAGTTTAGAGTTAAATTATGCGTACGCTTAGAGGCGCTACATTAGCATTAGTATAGTTATTAGTCATATATAGTATATATTGGATCTATAGGATTATTATACCGTTACCATCAACCTAGTACCCAAAATGGAGAGTCCTTCGGTTGGTTGGTTGGTTGGTTGGTTCCACATAGAGGGAGTGAGAGCGGTTAGCTTCTCCGCCTAGATGTACTATAGCTAGCTATATATATATTAGTTATATTTATTTATGGGTATTTCTATCGAAAACTTTTAGTTTCTTGCACTCAAATATAGTTTCTCTCTAAGTGGTAAGCTTTGGCATGCATTATATGTCATGATTTCTACTATATATAGTATAGTATTAAAGTTGTCTATATAATGAAACTGCATCTAACTGCAATACTCGATACATTCGATTATTATGTTATCGATAAGTTTGTGGGGGGAAGTATTCAGCATTCAGAAGCATTTGTAGTACCACTCCAGCTGCTTACGCTGCGCCTCCCACATCAGTTGGCTCTCTCAAATGGCCGCCTCTTGCAGATTCTCCTTATTCTTCTGCTGGAGCAGCAGCAGTTCATTGGTCACCGCATTCGGATTCGGTTGTGGACTGGGGCTATCATTAGCCTCCGGTCGATGCAGCTTGTTCTTGCAGTAGTACTGCTTATGGGCCAAATAGGTCTTCACATAGTTAAATGATATGTCGCAGGTGGAGCAGTACTTTTTCATCACCTCCGCTGCACTGCTACCCCCCAGCGGTGAATTCGATACAGGCAAAGGATTGGATACATCCACAATGCCCAGCTCCAGGGGCTCCGCCTTGATGTGGCTGTGCGGTGTTCCAATCGGCGAATTGTTATTCTCATGCATCAGACTCAAGGTGGCCGCCGCATTCTGCGGCTCCAGTGGCTCCGATTTTATATGGAAGCTATAAAGCGTATATATGGATTAGTACTTGTTTTATTTTATTTTATTTTAGTATCACTTACCTCGCCACATTTGTTGTTGTTTCCCGATCGCCATTGAGCAGCGTTACTTCGGGCAGCGAATGTGGATTAATCTGATCCAAATCACGTGACTCGGGAGAAATTGAAGGCGAACTAATTGGCACATGTGGATGCAACAGTTTCATGTGACGCAACTGAAAACAATACAGGAAAAAGAAAGAAAGAGTTTAGCTTACATATATGGGTATTTTGCAGAGAGTAAAATTTAAAAAAAAAAGCTAAATTGTAATTTAATAATTAAAATGTTCTTCAACTCTTAGTAACAAGCGAAATACCTATTTATAACCCCTTAAAGTATATATATCCTAAATCTTCATTAACTAAGACTAACTAAGACTAATCATAAAAAATAGTTTTTATGAACAAAATTTATAATTAAATTCATTTTTCAAACAATTTTTACCAGAGACCGTAAATAATGATTATTTTTTTATTTTTAAATAAAAAAATCATTCACTTACAAATATCCTAGAAATATATCTAGTATACAAAAATTATTATTATTGCATAATCTATGCATTTCTGAAATGATTTTTAAATTTCTGATTTTTAACGAATTCTTCAAAAATAATCATTATTTTTGAGTAATTTATGAGAAACTTAACTATAATGATTATATTTGATAAAAAAAAAAATTAAAATTAAAAATAATGATTTAATGTGATTTTTATTTTTTTTGCTCAAAATAAAACTCAACAGTAACACACGGCTTCTGTAAAAGGCTTCATTTTTAGTTAATTAATTATTTATTTAATTAAATACAAAAATTAATTCTCGTGGGGGGGTTTGCGGGGGTGCTAGATAGAAAAAGAATATGCAATCACATTGGTGAGAAGTATTTTGCAGAAGCCGTATGTTACTGTTGAGTTTTATTTTGAGCAAAAAAAAAAAATAAAAGTAATTTTTAATCATTATTTTTGATTTTTTGATTTGAAAAAAATAAAAATAATTTTTAATCATTATTTTTGATTTTGATTTTTTTTTGATCAAATATAATCATTATAGTTAAGTTTCTCATAAATTACTCAAAAATAATGATTATTTTTGAAGAAAATCGTTAAAAAATTAAATTTTAATCATTATTTTATGATTTTTAAAATATAACTCATAATGATAACGGTCCCTGATTTTTACTGAAAATGTAGATTTTTTTTTACAGGCTTTAATATAGTTAAAAATACTATTCCGAGCAATAATCGCTGAATTTTTGGTAAAGATATTGTAGTTTGAAGTTTTTTGAAAAGTTTCTAATGAACTCTTTAAACTGCCTATAACCAGAGCTGTTAAAAAAAGCATTCGAATATAAAATGTAAATGATTTTAAAACCATTAAAACCATTTCCATTTTATATTCGAATGCTTTTTTTAACAGCTCTGCCTATAACTACCAATTGGAATATTAACTTTTTGTTTGATTAAAACTTACCACATTGCCCTTGTAGGTAGATGCATAGTTGCAATAATCGCAATTGAATATCTGCGACGGATGTTGCTGTTGCTGTTGTTGCTGCTGTTGTTGTTGCTCTAACTGTTCCAATTGAGGCGTTGTTGTCGCTGCAGTGGGCACCACATCCAGTGCCAGACCCACTAGAGTGGGTGGGGGCGGAGGAGGAGCAGCAGCAGCAGCAGCACTTGTTGCAGCTGAATCCTCCTCAAAGATGCAAGTCATGTAGTGCTCCTCGTTGACATCGCTGGTCTTCTTATCAAAGTGGGTGCGTATGTGTGTCCGCATGCCACGCAGTGTATTCCCCTTGTACTGACAGATGCTGCAACGGAATGCCTTCACCGTGCCGTGCATCTCCATGTGTTTTCTGGCCAATGCAGCCGTTGGACTGACGACACCGCAGACCGGACATTTGTTGACGCTAGTTGAGGAGGTGCCACTACTGGAGGCAACTGCTGGTGGTAGCTGCGGCGCCAGCGCAGGAGGCGGAGGTGGACAGGGCTGTCCATGTTCATGCAGCGTCTTGCACTTGCCACACTTCTCCTTGGGCAGCAGCTGTGGAGGATCTGAAGCGGTTGCACCTTTGGGGCAGTAGTAATTTTGATGCGCACGCAGATTATCCAACGAGGTGTATTTGATGCCACAAGCGGCACAGATCAGTTGCTGATATGCCACCGGTGTGGTTTCTGTTGTGGATGCAACGGACACTCCACTGCCTTCAACTGCCCCATCTCCTCCTGGTGGCGTATTCGAGCTCTTGGCCGCATCCCCCTCAACCGTCTCCTGATTCCTCGCCGAGCAGTAATGCTGCTTATGGGCCAAATAGTTTTCATATTTGCAAAAGACAATGTTGCACTCCTTGCACTTGGACACGCCCTGTTTCACATAGATCTGCGGCTGTCCACTTGAAGCTGCTGTTGCTGCTGCTGCTGCTGCGGCGCTGTTGCTGCTGCTGCCTGCCACAGCTGCGGCTGCAGCTGCCGCTGCCAATTTTAGCGCCAACTCTGGATTAGTTTTGGCTAACAAGGATTCGGAGAGCGCAAAATCAGCGGGCAACATGGAGCGTAATGGTGGCAGATTCTCTAGGAGATGCGGCACGCCTAGAGCTGGTGGCGACATGGAGGCAGCACTGCCTGCACCCGAACTACGTGGACTGTTTAGACGACGCTTGGGCGAGGGACTCATCGAGGGGCTGCTCGGTAGCGAGGGAGCGCATACGATTTGCTCTGGTGTTAAACTGCCTCCACTCTCTACGTTCTCCTTGCCGGCGCCGCCTAACAGTGCATCCTCTACCTCTAGCAAGGCGGCAGCTGCAGCAGCGGAACGCACCAGACGCTGCTGACGTTGCAACAAGGCCGAAATGGGAGAACGTCGCAGCGACAGATCCAATGGTGTAGATTCACTAGAAAGGGAGCAGAAGGTGGCATATAAAAGGAGTGTTAAAGAGGATGTGAGGATCTGAGAGATACGATTCATTCCAATCTTATTAAGGGGTTACACCACTGTAGAATTTTAAAAAAATCAATTTTTTTCCGAACTTAAAAAATAGTTGAACTATCGTAGAATACGAAATAAATGTATTTGGGTGGGAAACAATTTTTTTTCACCCTTTTTTTTGAATTTCTCCGGCGGAGCTGCCGGCCGCCCGATATCACATGTGGAAACTTTGAACGCGTTTTTCTCGAAACACGTTTTTCAAAATTTGCACGCAGCACTACTCAAACAATTTTTAATAATTCCGCTTGAAATTTCAACCATATCTGGAGAACACCGATATGCAGAGAGTGACGTACGGAATTTTCGATAAATCAATTAGGCGATTTTTAATTAACAAAAAACTACCGCTTTTTTGGGGCAAATTTGAACAATTTTTTTCAAACCTTCGTCCCAGTCGCAAAAATCAATATTTTTAAAAATCCGTACGTCACTCTCTAGCTATACTAATGTAGATTAAGTAGATTTTTTTTTTTCAAGGAGGTTCAAATTTGCACTGGCTGTGCTGCGTGCCGCGTCCAAGAAGGACGGCTGTATCGTCGCCATTTTGTTTTTGTTTTCGAAGAAAAAAAATTTTTTCATTTACTTAAATATACGTTTAAAAACATATCTGAATTTCATTGATCTTCTCCCATTCCTTCCAGTTAAAAAAAAAATCGCGAAAAAACGCTCGAAAACGGGCAGCTACAGTGGTGTAACCCCTTAAAGGGGGGAGATAAACAAAGGCGGACTTATAGCTATAATATTCTTTTTAGGCGTTATCAAATGGAAAACCCTTTACTAAGCTGTTCGTTATCTTACCGTGTGCCTCCAGCTTCCTTTCGCTTGGGTTCCGGTGGACTGCTCTTGGCTTCCGCGTCGTGGCAGTTGACACTGTTTCCCGTCGGACGATCTGGCTCCAAAGCAGGAATCGTTAGCTGGTTGTTGCTGGGCAACGGTGATGGAGTGACATTTCCAGCCAATGCATTAATATTCAGAGCGGTGGCTAAGGGTTTCAAGGCGCCATTGTCAAGCGTAAAGCAAGTAGACTCCGGATTGACAATGCCCGATGTGGAGGTGGTTCTAAATAAATAAAAATCAAGGAGTTGAGGGGGTTAAGGCATTGAAAGGCTTATGGCTAAACAGGAGCTTATAAGTAGGACTAAAAATGTGTGTAGGAATAGGAGTTTAGGGGTAGGACTGAATAGGCATAGGTATAGGTATAGGTATAGGTACAGGTATAGGTATAGGTATAGGTATAGGTATAGGTATAGGTATAGGTATAGGTATAGGTATAGGTATAGGTATAGGTATAGGTATAGGTATGTATAGGGGTTCGGGAGCCCAAGGAGTTCAGGAGTGGGACTTGTAAGGAGTTCAGGGCTATGGCTACTTACAGTGGTCCCGGTATGAGGCTGGCAGCACGAATCAGCGAGCAGGGCACAATAATGATGGGATTGGTGGGCAGTGCCAGAAAGGGCTGTGGTGGCGCCACCTGTAATGAGGCGGCGGCAGCTGCAGCAGCAGCAGCAGCGGCAGCAACCATAGCAGGTGTTGGCGTCTTATTACGCGTCTGTGGACTGTGGCCGCCACTCAGTTTCCCCCCAGCATTCCCAGCTCCCACAACCGCAACACTTGTAGAAGCCGCAGCTGCTCCACCTGCTCCAGCTTCCGGCTTGGGCGTCAGCTGCCCATCGCTGCGACGTGAACTGCAATAGTGTTGCTTGTGGGCGCGATAGGTTTTGATATTGTTGAACCGGATATCACAGTCGCTGCAATAGCGATCGATTTGCTGTTGGAGGAGGAAAAAGGACAAGTTTAGTCAACTGTTTGGGACAACTCTTTGGGAGGGAGCGTACACCCAGAGAAAAATCAACCTAAAATCAAAAAATAACCACATTGATTCAATAAGAAACATTAATGATAGTCTAGTTGAAAGTTGAAAATTTTTAGTTTCAATATAGAATTTAATTTAATTTAATTAATTTAATGTTGCACAATTTTCACCATATTTATATATGGAAACATTTTAAAAACAATATTGAATTCTTATCGATTTAAGATGTTTCCAAATTGAATCAATATGAACGCATTGTAGCTGATTTAATAGAGAAACAATATAGAATTCAAAATAAAAATTATTAATATTAAATGAAAACGTTATTGGATTAAGAACGCGCAATATAAAAATTAAAAATCCACGTTATTATTGATTTATTATTATTATTATTATTGTTGTGCAATATACATTTAATAACGTTTCATTTTAGCTTTAAAATCAACATTAAAAAATGCTTAAAATAATATTGTTGTAACATTGAAATAAAGTTATTTAAACATATTTTACAAAATTAATATGAAAAATCATTAAAACAAAATTGAAAATTGTTAATTAAATGTATTTCAATATTATTTTTTGCCTAAGTTGAAAATTATTGAATTAATATGTCTCGCGTTTGTGATTTTAAAATGGAATTTTTTGCTCAGTGTAGATAGAGTACTTGGCTGAACACACAACTCACTTGACTAGGGCTCTCCTCGCCTCCAACGGCCGCCACCCCAGCAGCTCCTCCAACTCCAACTCCGACTCCTGCCGCAATCCCATTAGCTGTTAGGTTTGACGACTGCAGACTGGACAGACTGGGTGCTGGCGATGTCTGATGCATGCGCATGTGCCGATTGAGTGATACCTTCTTGTCGGCACTGTAGGAGCATTGAGTACAAGCGTACTGCTTGCCAGTCCTTGCCATCTTGGCTGGTGGCTCCGAGCTTGAATTGCCTCCTCCCACATTGTTGTTGCTGTTAGTTGCTGAGGCGCCAGCTCCTCCGCCTACGCCCCCCGTTGTGCACAGCTTGTCCTGACCTGACGACGTCTCCTCATCCGCCTCCTTGTTGCGATGCGAGCAGTAGTAGGCCTGATGTGCCTCCAGTGTCGAGGGTGAGCTGAATGCAATGCCGCAGGGCAGGCACATAAAGCGAGCCGGTTTGAGTAGTGGTTCCACCAGGCTACTACTAGCATCGTTTAGACTCTCCGGCTTCGCAAGCTGAGGCTGTGGTGGACCCAACAGTCGTGCATCTTGCAGATTTAATTCCTTTGCATCCGGTTTTAGTGCCGGATCCGAGGCGAGTAGCGCATTGAGACGCAGCTTTGGCAGCACTGGCGCAAGTGTAGTTGGTGTTGGCGGGGGACTGGGCGTGGCTGTAACTGAGGGCGGTGTAGGCGGCTCTTCATCCATCTCCAACTTGGGTATCATCAGTGCACTGTCTGGCGTTGGACTACGCGGTGGTGTCGTCGAACTGTCGGCCTCTTTCTGCTGTTCCTCCTCTTGCGCTACTTGAGCCTCCATCATCATGTCCATCTGATCCATGTCAGTCTCAATGGGTTGTTGGGAAGAATTGCTGTTTGGATTCTCCACCTGTTCATCCTCGGATGTCTCCTCGAACGGCTGCTGCTGCTGTTGCTTTTCTTCGCTCATCTCGTGTGCATCTAAATCTTTGGAATCTGTAAGAAAAAGAAAATCAATTTTATAACTAACAAATTATATTTAAAAGTAAATTTTTCGCACGGCGCCCAACGTAGGTATTCTAATCGGTTAACTTAAATTATTTTATATATATTGTTATTATTATTATTTCAATCCTACAACAGAAGGGCATATTAAACTAGTCCCTGTGACAATTATAATCACAACTTAAACATTGGCGCCCAACGTGCTCCAACAAAGTGTACTGTATTTAAGGTATGGGAACATGCTTTCAGGAAGGTATTGTATTAAAAAATTATATTTTTAAGTAAATTTTCCGCAATGGCGCCCAACGTAATTAATCTAATCATTCAACTTTAACATAATTCTTGAAGTTTTTATCATTATTTCAATTCTACAAAAGAAGAGCATATGAAACTAGTTCTTCTAACAATTACAATCACAACTAAAACATTGGCGCCCAACGTGTTCCCACAAAGTGTACTCATATTTAAGGTATGGGAAGATGCTTTCAGGGAGGTATTGTATAGTGATATCGCGAACTCCATGTGAATCGTTTGTATGTGTCAAAATGTGGCCAGAGTTTAGCAATTATTATCGAACAAATTGTCAGCGGTGCGAGTGAAGCGACAGGCTGTGAAAACAATGCGACGTTGTCCAACTCGAGTTGCGAGTCCAAGTGGAGAATGGAGCGTGGAGAGTCGAGTAAAGGAGGCACGGTTCGAGGTTGTCGACCAATCGACCAACCATTTGGCCATTTGAGCATTGCAACGTTTCAGACGGTTCACAGTCCGTTTATCTGCCGCGAACGCATCTCAACTCTGTCGGATTACGTGGAAAACCAACGAGTGTGGAGTGGAAAAGCGCATGGTGGTCAATAGAGTGTAGAGAGAGAGAGCCAGCCATGGGTCCATTGGGTCCATTGGGTACCAAAGCCAAAACGTTGATGATTAGAGCGGCGGCCAAGCTGACATCTGATTTGTTTTTGGGCACAAAATATTATAACGACCAGCGATGCGACGGATAAGCGAGGGACTGTCAGCGTAAGAGAGAGAGAGAGAGAGAGAGAGAGGGAGAGAGACAGAGGCGGGATTGAGGGAGGGAGAGAGAAGCTACATGCAACTCTGTCGCTGATAGATATGACGGCATTGATAAGCTTCAACAGTCCAGGCAGTCGTTGTAGTTGCTCGAGAAGCAGCCGGAGCAGAAGTCCGACTTGGAGTAGGAATCGCGTAGTCTTTTGACCAAGGGTATATTAAGTTTGTTAAAAATATGTATTAGGCAGATAAAGGCGCAACAGATTCTCTTAAAAGTATATACACTAATCGGCATATTAATTTTGACAACACTTTATATGAAATTTACTTAAAATTTAAACTAAGTTCGAAAGAAGTTTGGTATCAATGGATAGGTCACTTCAATTCCGTTTTAATAATACATAATGCTATTTAACCCATTGAGTACACGTGGAATATTTTCAATTCTTGCAAAGGTCTAATTTTTAAACTTTTTCCCCCGGGGGCTAAAACAAAAAAATGTTTGAATGCAAAAAGTTACTCCGAAAGAATCTATTAGTGATGGAACAAAAAAATTTTCCAAAAATCTCTTCGCATGTATTTTTTTTTATG
Organism: Drosophila tripunctata; assembly: GCA_035047385.1. Lineage (NCBI taxonomy): Eukaryota > Metazoa > Arthropoda > Insecta > Diptera > Drosophilidae > Drosophila > Drosophila tripunctata. Next base: position 8,234,848 of record JAWNPS010000160.1, on the reverse strand, counting down.
ATTTTTTGAAGATTTCACTTTAAGTGTTGTCAAAATAAATATGCCGACTAGTGTATATTGCTGATCAGCAATCCAAGCTAAAACGATACATATCCAAAAATGTATGTGTGTCTGTCTGTCCGTATGAACTACAGACCTTAAACCATTGACTTTTTAGAGCATTTACTTCAAATTTTGTGCAATCGGGTATAAGAAGCAAAGGGTATTTCACGGTCGAGTGCACTACAGTCTATTTTTCTTTCTTGGTTTTGTTTTTGTTGCCATTTTCGTGCTCTTTTCGTGCGGGCCGCCAATGCGCGTTGACCTGTCAATTGTTGGCTATTGAAATGTCAGCGCAACAGCAACTTTGCTGCATTGTGGCAGCAACAATTGCTGCAACTGCTGCAACTGTAATTTGTATTTGGGTTGCTGCTTGCTCAAGTTCGTCGCTTGAGTCTTTTGATTGCCTTGCGTTAGTTTTGCGCCCACACCACGCCCACCAGGGCGAAACACGCCCTAATTGCCGTGTCGATTTTCACGAATTCACACACGAAAAGTTGCACGTGAACAATCGACAACAGCATCAGTAAAATTCTCCATCTGCAAATCTCTCTCTTTCTCTGACTCTTGCTCTCGTCCCCCTCCCTCTCTCTCTCTCTCTCTTGCTCTCTCGCTCTCTCTGCACATTCCTGCGCATTCTGCTTATTTGTAAAATATTTATTGCCTTCGATTGGCGCGGCGATAAGTAGCACACGTAAAGTGTTTGCTCCCCAGACTCCACGCCAGCAACACAGTGATGTCATTTTTTTTTTTTTTTGCAAAAACAGCTAGTTTGTCGAAAAAAAAGGCTAAATACCGCTGAATCCCCGGGAAAAACAGCTGAAAAAAAAGCTGAAGCACCGAGTGCTCGCAAATTGCATAATTTTGCAGTAATAGTGCACTTGAAAATAAAATTTTAATACACCTGAGTTAAATCTGAGTGATCCTTCCTCAGTCACTACCTAAACTACTTGTTTTTCAGCCACACATCTTGCACTTTATGTTTCTATACTTCCTTCCTCATTGTCAATTTTTAATTATTTGTCATACGAATTTCACAATGTTAGTGTTGGAAGACGCTTCAATATACAAAGATATGAATTATTAGTAAAAATTATTCGATAAAAGTAAATATCGATACTTTACCAATAGAAATATATTTTTAATCGTCAAACACAAAAGAAACAACTCACAAAATTAGGAAAAAGTAATGTAAACAATTTTTTTTTTGCATTTTCTAAAAAAGCTAGAATTCCCGCTGCCCGCTGTTTTCAAAATTTTCCCGCAATCTCATTTTCAAAACAACCAGATCTGGCGTGAAAAAAGCTGAAATGACATCAGTGCAGCAACATCTCGGCCTCAACTTTGTATTCTTAGCTTCCCATTTTGGCCAATTTGGCTGCGGGAAGCGTTTCACAGAGCGAGAGAGTACAGAGAGAGAGAGAGAGAGAGAGCTGTTAACAATGGCAAATGCTGCTGCCGCCAGCGACAGCTGCTGCTGCTGCTGCTGCTGCTGCTGCTGCTCCTCCAGAGGATTAGCTGCGTCATTTTTATTGTTGTTGCTACGACGATCGTTTGTTTAGCCATTTCGTAACGTTACACACACACACTTGCAACAACTCGCCAACGCCAACAATTGTTTATCAATTTGTTAAATCAGCTTCGTCGCCGCCGCCGTTGCCAGTTGCCAGTTGCCGTTGCGAGTTGCGATCGATCGTCGCCGATAAGTGACACAACAGCAACAACAACAACAGGAAGAGGGGACAAGTGTGTATAGTAAAGAGTGAAGAGTGAAGAAAGAAGAGGGATTTACTTTATCAACCAGTAGATTATTGTTGCTGGTTTCTCACTTGGCTGCAGCATTGTTGCTGGTTGCTGTTGCTGCTGGTGGTTGCTGCTGCACTCGGTGGGCGTTGTATGCAGCCATAAACAATCGAGCAATTTGGTGTGCTACGACGACGATCAGGGCCAAATCGTAAGATGGCGAAAAGGGTTAAACACAGACTGCATAGGAGGAGGGAAATGGGGGCAATCGACCGACCCTTTGTTTAGCTTTGCCGTCGCAGCTAATCGTTCGCTGGCAGAAGGTCAGTTAACCTCAACCACAAAATAACTAGAGATGGAAAACAAACTGAAATGATTACGATACTCTACGATAGTTCCTTTTTTGAAACAGCAGTTATCGGGAAATAATTTTATATATAGTTTTAATTTTATCTTTAATATGATTTCAATATCATCTAAGTATATATTTAAGCTAAAATATTATATGCTTATAGCAATTTTATATGTGGCGATTTGAGTATAAAATATTCTTATTGAATTCAGATAATATTGGGATTATAGTATTCTCTACAATTAATACATACATAAATTTTTAAAGGCTACTCCCCACCTAGCATTTGGGAGATCATTTTGTAAGAACTGAATTTGGCGAGTCGTTTTTAACTCCCCGGGATTAAAGATTAAAAAATGATTAATCTTATAAGCGATTCAAAAAAGCGTCCAAAATGAGTCGCCTTTAGGATCAAAATGCGATTAGTTCAAAGCAATCGCCAATTGATAGTACTGGTGATTGAAACGCGATTGTTTTCATTAGAAGACTTAGAAACGAGTCGCGTTTGTTTGAAAATATGACTCGAAAGTGAGTCGAAACTGATTAGAAAAGGGGCTCATAGGCGACTCCTCAAGAAGAGTTGCGGTTAGGGTATTTTTTTCTAACGAAAAAGGAGTCATTTATGATCAGAAAATGAGCTCATTTATGACTATTTTAATCAGCAAGGGGACTCTAAACGAGTCGAGTATGATCACAAATGTTTGGTGGGTCATCCCTAACATATTTTTGGCTAAAGATCTTGATCACGCTGCAGTTAGCAACTTCTGCTTTAACTGGTGGCATGCCACAAGCAGAGGGGTTTCTTTCTTTTTTTGCCTAGAAGATGCTGCACAAGCGACGCCACTTGGTCTGCTGGAGTCTGGCGAATGGAAAGGTTAGAGACTAAATAGCTGACTAGCTGCATACATGGGGCGTATGCGTAATGGCTGAAGGCGTGCTAAAAGACTCGCTTTGCATGAAGGAAAGTGGAAGTGGGAGTTGAGGTACTAGAAAAAGCAACAGCAGAAGCATTCCGATCCGCTAATATAATTAAACAAATTTCCCAAAGCAGCTGCTGGGGTGTTGAGGCACAAAAAACAAATTGAAAAACGTGAGTCAAGAGTCAAGAAATCGCTGCTGCAGCTGCGCACAACTGATAACAAAAATCTTTCCATTTTCGCGCGAAAATGTTGCCACCTCCACCGACGACTTGGTGGTGCTCCAAACTCGAACTTCGGAACAATCAACTCGGACAATCAGGCATTGGGTCTCCTCCACTTGCCAGTTGCCACTTGCAGTTCAAGTTAATGTTCAAGTTGCAGTTTCGTCTCTTGGCTTTGGCTTTTTATCAATTGTTATTAATCAAAAAAGGCAGCAAAGCAAAAACAACAACAACGAAAAACAAATGCAGAGAGCAACAAATTCAGCAATTCGCCAATTCTCCCGCTAAGTCCATTTCGCGTCCATTTCACACTTTCGCGCTGCGAGTCGACTCTTTCTTCTGCCTCCTCGTTTCCCTTAAAACTCTTTAAACCCAAGCAAATAATCAACGTTTTCATATCTTTTTTGGGTTTTTTTGCAAAAGCTATTCGTGATTTACTCGCAGTTTGCCAGTTTTTTATTCTCATTCTGCTTCTTTTTCTTCTTCTGTTATTTTTTCAGCACCTCCTTAACGCTATGGGAAACACAGGGCGTCCAGGCGTCCCAACTGAATTCTTTGATCATTGTGATAAGCAATTGGATTTTTTGCTCCTTCTCCTCATTCTTCTACACTTCTACACTTTGTTCAATGTGAATGCCAAAAGTTCTACAATAAATTCTAAAATGTTATACATTTTTGGCGCCCAACTTGCGATTGATTTATATTCGCATCATATTTCAAAGCTTAAAATATTTTGCTTAAAGTTTTTATTAGCTAAGTGCGCTAGATAATAAGAAGACTATCTGGTTGAATGACTGGGTAACTTATTTATGCATTGATCAACGTGCAGTCCAAATAGAAACAAGTATGGTTGTGAAATTTTCACACAGCGTATTTCAATTAAAGTATTACTCGTTTCTTCTGTAGAATACAGAATTTGTAATGTAATCTCAAGTGATTTAAAATCTAATAAAAATACCATAAAGTTGGACAATCATTAATTTTTAATACAATTTTATTTCCTTTGATCTTCAGCTATTGTATTTGTATACAAAAATAAGAAAATTACTGCAAAAACTTCAATTTCAGTTCAAATTCAAGTTCCCGATTGCCGATTCTCACTTCGACCTGAAGTCCTAGGTAATAAGATAACTATCTTAGTGTATGACTGGATAGCTTATTAATTTAAATTTTCACACAACGTATTTCAATTAGAATATTAAACTTTTCTTTTGTGGAATACAATATGTGTAATGTAATCTCAAGTGATTTAAGCTCTAATAAAAATATTATAAAGTTTTACAATCATTAATTTTTAATACAATGTTACTTCTTTTGATCTTCAGCTATTGTATTTCTATATACAGCAATAAGAAAATACTGCATTAACTTTGATTTCAGTTCAAATTCAAGTTCCCGATTGCTGATTCCCTCTTCGACCTGAAGCTCCACAGAGTTCACTCTACTGACTAATTTAGCACACGTATTCAAGTTCAAGTTGGACTCTGGGTTCGAATTGGAATTGGTATTGGCAGACGTAGAGATGTCGTACAAAGTATCGACTTGCAGTTGGAGTTGGAGTTAAAGTTGGACTTCTATGGGTTAACCATGTACTCTATCTACAATCTATAGAAGTTGAAACACAAGAACAGAACAGTTCTGTGGCCAAGAGGTGGAGAGAGGAGGAGCAGACGAGGACTGTAGTCAATTCCTTGAAATCAAGCGAGTCTCCAAACTCTTTTTGATGTCTTAATTAAAAAACGTGCAAATGATGCGACAGGGGCAGGGGGGGGTGCAAAGAGCTAGAGCTGAGGGAATTGGGGGATGGGGGAATTGGAGGCAGTTGGGATCGGTTGCTGCTTTTTTTTTTATTTTTGTCTTTGCACAGAGTTCAATGTTGAGCAATTGATGCAACTGTTCAGATGTGTTGCTGTTGCTGCTGCTGCTGTTGTTGTTGTTGTTGCAACTGCCGCACGGCATGCTGATAAGACTGTTGGGTGGGGGGAGGATCAGAGGGGCAAGGGGGTAGGGTTTTGGTTTGGTTTAAGAAATTGTCACAGGACAAACATACTTGAAAATTTCGTGTGAGCACGCTCAGCGTCGATTGTTGCTGGTGATCGCTTGATCAGCAAGCAACAACAACAGCAGCAACAACAGCAGCAGCAACAGCAGTAACAGCAGCAGCAGCAACAGCAGCAACAGTTGTCGTCTACACTGAGCCAAAAATCCTATTTTAAAATCACAAACGCAACATATTAATTCAATAATTTTCAACTTGGGGAAAAAATTAAATTGAAATACATTAAATTAACAAATTTCCAATTTTGATTTAATGATTTTTCATTATAATTTTGTAAAATATGTTTAAATAACTTTATTTCAATGTTGAACAATATTATTTTAAGCATTTTTTAATGTTGATTTTAAAGTTAAATGAAACGTTATTAAATGTATATTGCACAACACTAAATCAATAATAACGTGGGTTTTTAATTTAATATTGCGCGTTCCTAATCCAATAACGTTTTCATTTAATATTTATAATTTTTATTTTGAATTCTATATTGTTTCTCTTTTAAATCACAGCTACACCTACTTTTAAGTCAATAATGCGTTCATATTGATTAAATTTGGAAATATATCTTAAATCGATAAGAATTCAATATTGTTTTTAAAATATTTCCATATAAATATGGCGAATATTGTGCAACATTAAATTAAGATTGTTCTATATTGAAAAAAAAATTTTCAACTTTACTAAACTATCGTTAATGTTTCTTATTAAATCAATGTGGTTTTTGTTGACTTTTCTCTGGGTGTACACACTCGCTTTTTGGTTTTGATCAATTGCGATCTTTGAGTTTTCAGCTGTTGCTGTTGCTCCCACAATCTCGTGTGTTGCTGCTGCTGTTGCTGCTGCTGTTGCCGTGCAGCAGCAACTGTTTGCACAAATTTAAATTGACCCAAGTGCAAGTTTAAATGTTGCTAATCTCAAATCGCTTTGCAGCGTATATATGTTGCCTAGCCATGTTGCTGTTGCTACTACCGCTTGTCGACTGCAACATGTTGCTGTTGCTGTTTGCTGTTGCTGTGTTGCTCTCATAATTTGCGTTTATTAAACACGGTTCTTCATTTGCATAAACGTTCCAAGCTTGTTGTTGATTAACATCGGCTCGGAAATGTTGTTTTTGCTGCAATGCATCGCTGCTGCACATCAGCACAACAGCAATAGTTGCAGTCTGCAGCGACAACAGCAGCAACAACATTGCAATTGCTGTAAACAAATCACGCTTTTTAGGCAGATCAATCAACGGCAACAAACAGCATTTCAACAATTGCTCACTGACAATTCAATTGTGTGTCTCAACAGCAATCCCTTCAAAGCACGACGACAGCAACAACAGCAACAGCAACAACAGCAGCAACAGCAACAACAACAACATGTTGCTGCTGCTGCTAAATGAAGACAGCAAAGAAAATCAAATCGAAATTTCTAGCTGCCCCTTTTTCGTTTACTGTTACACTAAATTCGTGAGGGCGTTGACACGCCCACTACCACCACCACCACCAGGCGACCGCCCACAAAGACACAACTGGAAAACTGGGAAATTGGGAAATTGAGAGAAGCCAAAAGGATCGCAAAAATCGTGTCTTTCATTGTGTTAACTTCATTGCTTTGCCAATTTTTTTATTTTTGTGATGACTTTGATGAGTTTATCAACAAAAGGCAGCCACGACAATGACAAGCACACCGCAGGGGGAGGGGGGTAAGCAGGACAGCAAAGAGAAAGAGGGACAGCGAGAGAGAGAAACTGTGTTGCAGCCAAGTGGTGTGGCATCTGTGGCAGTAAATTAAAGAGGCGCGAACATTGCTGCGAGCTGTGTGCAGAATGCGACGCAAATGAAACGAAATGAAGCATGCAACATGCAACACTAAACTCTGATCTCTGATCGACTAATAAATACTCGGTAATTCATAAATTTAGTTCAATTCATTTCATTTCTAAAAATTAAATAAATAAAACGAAATTGTGAATGAGAAATTTGAAAAGTTCATCATGTGAAGAGAGTTTTTTGTTAGTTCTATGCTTATGAAAACTTTATGTAAAACTTCTATCTTATAGTTGCTAAGCTGACAATTCCAAATTGACCTTTAAGTCAATTCCCACCAAACATTTGTGATCATACTCGAGTCGCTTTAGAGTGCCTTGCCTTGCTGATTAAAATAGTCATAAATGAGCTCATTTTCTGATCATAAATGACTCCTTAGTCGGGACAAAAAAAAAATACCCTACCCGCGACTCTTCTTAAGGAGTCGCCTACGAGCCCCTTTTCTAATCAGTTTCGACTCACTTTCGAGTCATATTTTTAAACAAACGCGACTCGTTTCTAAGTCTTCTAATGAAAACAATCGCGTTTCAATCCCCAGTACGATCAATTGGCGATTGTTGTGCATTTTGTTGTTATGCTTTGAACTAATCGCATTTTGATCATAAAGGTGACTCATTTTGGACGCTTTTTTAAATCACTCATAAGATTAATCATTTTTTAATCTTCCCGGGGAGTTAAAAACGACTCGCCAAATTCAGTTCTTATAAAATGATCTCCCAAATAGGTGGGCTACTGTAAATTTGGTAATCTATCAATAGCATTAATCATTCAAATTAAGTGTTTTTGATGAATTCTTGTAAGCAAATAATTAAACTACTCTCGGTGACATTTATTGCCATGAACACCATTATAAATGAGTACTCTAAATGAGTACCCGAGTAACGGGTATATACGAAATGCTAAAAGACAAAAGAGAACAGACCTCACAGACAGTTGTTGCTAACAAGCTGAAAGCAGGCAGCAGGCAGCGACAACAACAACAACAACAACAGCAGCAGCAGCAATAAGCAGTTAACAAGTTAACAACAAAAGCCAAAACGCCGACACGCAGCATCTTCAGAGTCCCCAAGAGTCTGCCAGTTCCAAAATACCAAGTTGCAGCAGTTCGGACTTGGACACACAATGGCACGCAACATGGGGCAGAGGCAACAGGCAACAAGAAGCTGCCGTTGTTGCAGCCCCCCATTCGACTGACTGCCTCGAGTGACTAACAAAGCGGCAAAGGCAGACACATCATTACCTACCAATTAGGCCTACTAAAAGTGTGGTACAAAAGCAAAAGTCAACACGGGCAGCGCGGGGCAACAGGGGCAGGTGCAGGGGCAGGGGCAGGGACAAGGAAAGGTAAGAGCCAAGTCAAGTTCGCCGTTCGCAGTTCGCAGTTCTAGGGTCTCTTTTGGCTCTTTTGGCTCTTTTGGTGGCACAATAAACGGTTTTATGCTGCCAAAAGGCTAAAAGTGACTGACAAGCCAGCAAGCAAATAAGCCATAATGCCAGTCAGGCTTAAGGCAAAGCACAACCGACTGTTAAAATACCGTGTGACAATCAGAGCTGTTACTGCTTCTTATTACAATTCACACAGAGTTCATTGGTGAAGTTTTCTATTTGTCAACCGATTTTTATGAAGCTTTAAGGATTGTTAAAGTATACTATACTTTAGTTAACTGTTCAATTTGTGTATCATATTTACATATATTTATGATTATAATAAGATAAATATGATTATTCCTGTATATCCCAACAAGCGGTGTACACACCAAATTTTAGTGCAAATGGCTCTGAAATCTTTTAATTTTCAACAATGAACAGTTGCTATATTAACCCCGCTACCAATGTTAATTAAGCCCATATATAATTATAGGAATCTGAGCTACGTATTCATACCAGGGACCTTAATCATTATGAGTTATATTTTAAAAATCATAAAGTAATGATTAAATTTAATTTTTTACCGATTTTCTTCAAAAATAATCATTATTTTTGAGTAATTTATGAGAAACTTAACTATAATGATTATATTTGATCAAAAAAATTCAAAATCAAAAATAATGATTAAAAATTATTTTCTATTTTTTTCGCTCAAAATAAAATCAACAGTAACATACAGCTTCTGTAAAATACTTTTCACCAATGTGATTGCACATTCTTTTTCTATCTAGCACACCCGCAAACCCCCCACACGAGTATTAATTTTTGTAATTAATTAAAAAAAAATAAATAATTAACTAAAAATGAAGCCTTTTATTTTAAAATAAAAAAATAATCATTATATACGGTCCCTGATTTATACTTTTCACAAACTTATCATACCCTCGCAACTGGGTAATAAAAAGGCAGCAGAACAGGAACACAGGTTTCGCTACACTCCTGAACTGAGCTGAGCTGAGTTTGTGCGTGGAGTGTGTGTTTGTTGTTTACCTGTAAAAAGAGTGTGTTTAGCTACCTGTGTAGCACTGCCCTTTTTTTGTGGAGCTTGATGAAGTGCAAAGTGCTTTGCTAACAGCTTGTAATGAGTTCCAAAGTGTCGCGTTTTTATATGCACAACTTAGGGATTATCTACACTGCACTACAAAGCACATTTTTAATTTATGTGCAGCATTAAACAATTTAGAGAAGCTTCAATTGCTAAAAAGAACATAGAAACTAGAACTTGAAACTAACTCCATAATAATAATGTTATTATTTACACTATAGTTTTTATATGCACTGTCATCTGGCGTTAATCAACACTCAATCCAGCAACAAAATACTTATATTTATATACATATAGCTGACTTAACACTTCCTCTCGCAATTCCAAAAATATTTGCTAAATACAATTTGAAATGTTTGCTTGCAACAAATCGATTATTATGCCCCACTTCAAAAATGTTGCTTAAATAAAGTGGCAACAAATCTACAACAACAACATATTGTTGTTGTTACATATATCTAGACGAGGGTCACTCAATCAAATGCAAACCGAAATGATTTTGCAAAAAATTGAATGATGACGGCAAAAAAAAAAAAAAGAGGGTATAAAAATGGGAAAAGTTTGCCAACATTTCCTGACAACAACTAATTGACAGGCCATATTCTTTGAGTTGAGAAAAGTGTCACTAAAAGTCTGCTTAACACTCAACTCAACTCATTCGTTCAAATTCATTTAGTTTATTCATTCATTCATTCATTCAGTCAGTCAGTTATTCAATCGCCAATCTAAACTAACAGGCTAAAATGGAAAGGGAAAATGGCAAAGAAAAGTCTTTACATAAAAATGACGAAAAGTCATAATAAAATGCTACTCATATCACATAAAAAAAAAAAATTACAACATAAATCACACTCATACACACACACACACTGTTACATTTATGTGCCACACCCCCAACCGCCCACACGCACACATAGAAATTTTTGGCTGGTGTGTATTAAAAATAATATCGTCGTCTGGTCGAGAAAGATAAGAAAATTTATCCAAAGGATTGCGTGGTGTTATGGCCACCATTGAACCCAGTCACTCAGAGCGAGAGAGTGGGAGAGAGAGAGAGAGAGAAAGAATCAGAGGGGTAAAGAGTCGGGCGGGCAGACGGACATTTCTCTTTCCTCCTCATTCCTCCCCCATTTGCTGCTTCCTCTTTTACAACCTGCAAAATTTAGCCCCTTCTCTACTTTTTGCAGCTGGAGATTTTTATGACCAGACCAAGTCGAACCCATCATCATCATCATCATAATCATAATCATCAAGACAGGAGCAGGACTTAGGCCGCTGTTGTGGCCTGTGCGCCTGTTTGCCTGTGGCGATCTGTGGCCCTTGATAAGAATTTCTCTGCTTTTAGACCCTGTATCGTATAATGGCAAAGAAACTGCTAAGCTTGTGAGCAGAGAAATGAAAGTTGGTGGCTTGTAAGAGACCAGAAAACATTCATATAAACTATATATTATATATATTATACTATATATACACTAGTCGGCATATTTATTTTGACAAAACTTAAAGTTAAATCTACTTAAAATCATAAAAAATACATGCGAAGAGATTTTTGAAAATTCACTAATAGATTCTTTTGGAGAATCTTTTTGCATTCAAACATTTTTTGTTTTAGCCCGGGGAAAAAGTTTAAAAATTAGACCTTTGCAAGAATTGAAAATATTCCACGTGTACTCAATGGGTTAAGAAGCATTATGTATTGTTAAAACGGAATTAAAGTGACCTATCCATTGATACCAAACTTCTTTCAAAGTAAGTTTAAATTTTAAGTCGATTTCACTTTAAGTGTTGTCTAAATAATTATGCCGACTAGTGTATATATACTATATATATGTTATAAAATAAACTTTGTGTATATCTTTTGAGGTATAATTTAAGTAATCCATATACCGAATCAGTACTGAAAAATTCAGCGAAATCGTTTTATAAACTTGAAAGTATTCTTTTTATTAATTTTCTTATCTTGTCTAGATATCTTAGTTTTTGGAACTTTACAGTTCAGATACACTAAACTTGCGGTAAAGTAGTAAATTTTTTTTAGTATCCGATAATAAATTGGTAACAGTTTTGTTTTCTGTTGAATTTTGGCAACCATAGGCTGTGAATACACCCATTTCTTACCAATTTTGGCAGAAGAATTTGTAGTCAGAATTTTGTTATATGAAATTTCGTTCTTATGAATCGTAGTAAAGTGAAAGGGAAAAACTACAGGGTCTCTTAAAGTGCAGTACACTCTACTGCTTCTCTATCTGCTAGTTTTGCAGTGTTCATTTTTTGTGGCAAGTAAACGTATAAATTTCTTCAAAAGGATTACCAGGCCAAGGGCCTGCCACCCCACACACACTCCCTCCCATATCGCCCCCGCTTCTCTCCACTCTCTCGCTATCTCGCTCTCTCGCAGCCTGTGTCAATATTTGGACACATGTGTGTGGTGTGCAACGTTGTGTAATTTATTGTTAAAAAGTATAAATTTTATTTGCCACCCCACCGAAAAAAATAAGAAAAATATATGAAAAGCAGCATAAAAAATAAAGTGCAAATAAAATTATGTTTCTCATTTTTTTTCCGTTTTTTTTGGGTTTTTTTTTTTTGGCGATTTTTGGCCAATGATAGAAGCCTACACCCAGAAAAAAATCAACCTAAAATCAACAAAAACCACATTGATTCAATAAGAAACATTAACGATAGTCTAGTTGAAAGTTGAAAATTTTTGTTTCAATATAGAACAACCTTAATTTAATCGCCATATTTATATGGAAACATTTAAATAAACCTTAAAATAATATTGTTGTAACATTGAAATAAAGTTATTTAAACAAATTTTACAAAATTAATATGAAAAATCATTAAATCAAAATTGAAAATTGTTAATTTAATGTATTTCAATATTATTATTTTTCCCTAAGTTGAAAAATTTTGAATTAATATTAAGTCGCGTTTGTGATTTTTAAATGGGATTTTTTGCTCAGTGTACGTGTGTGTGTGTAGTGTGTGTGTGCCGTTAATCAAAAATAAAAAAAAAATACAAAATATGAGGCAAGTCGCCAGTTTGCATCTCCGAGCGAAAGTTGACTCGAGTTTTGTGTGAATTTTTTGTGTGCCCAAAACGCGGTCACACAGTGCGTATGCGTAATGTGACGTCACAGCTAGCTGTTGTTGGAGACGATGAACGCTTGCTGATAAGCCATGGCGCGTAATGGATTTCTGTAGCCCCCCCCTTAAAACCCTGCCCCTCCTTTCCTTCTGCGTTCAAGTTAGCTTTTTGTTTTTGTTTTTTTTGTTTGTTGCTTTAGTGCAGCAGCAATTGTTGTTGTTGTTGGCCCGCAGCTGCAACGCGTCCCGCATGCCAGACTCGACTGCGAGGGCTGTACAAAAAATAACAGAGATAGAGGCAGCAGAGAAAAAAGCTAATACGACAAAACAAACAGCTAAAAACGTTGGCCGTCAAATGATTAATTACATGCCGAAAAGCTATCTAACAATTTGACTCGCTGTCTGTGTGTGTTTATTTCGGATTGTCATTAAGCCATGGCAAAAAAAAAACAACAACAATAATAAAAAATTATGCCATAGATAAAATGCCATTAGAGAGTGGCGCTCATGTGCTTCAGCAGAGAGAAGAAGCAAGGAGCAGAAGGAGAAGAGGAGGAGGAGAGCAGAAAAGGTTGCTGCTCACTTAGCGCCATTAGAAGACAGAGACAGAGGCAAACGAGGCCAACAACAGGCAAGAGGAGAAGCAGGAGGAGGAGGGGGAGAAGGAGGAGAAGTGAGTGAATTCAAGTCTCACTGCACTGTAGACTCGTACATATATGCAATTCACTGGCAGCGAGACACAGGGGCACAGGGGCAGTGAGGCAGAGAGAGAGAGAGCGGTGTCAGATAAGCCGAAGCATTCATGAATTTTGCAGATAAAAGTCAGCAACACACACACAAGCAATGGGCAAGAGTACCAAACATATACAGAGAGAGAGAGAGAGAGAGAGAGAGAGAGTGGGTGAAAGAACAAAAGGGGAGTCGTCGAAGGGGTAAGAAGTGAGAGATATTCAGCTTGTAGATGCGCTTACGGTATATTGCACAGCAGCAGCAGCAGCAAATGAAGAGCAACAAAAGTGAGCAGCATCAGCAGCAACAACAACAACAACAACAACAACAACAGCAATGTGTAGTGCAAGGTTAACTCGTTGGGCGGCAGCAGCAGCAGCGAGAACTATAATGCAATTGATCGACTAGCAGTTACCCTACGCTACGGTTGCAAACAGAGATAAACACAGCTTGATAAAAGCCAAATGCGAAAACACGAATACGAATTATTATTATTATTATATTATTATTATATATATTATTATCCAATATAATATATATTTCCTAGCAATACAAGAGAGTAAAATAGAAGAGTACATTTTTTACTTTAGCAATTTTAAGCTTAGTTAATTTTAATTTTTCAACAAGTTTTTAATTTGAAACAGGTATTCGAAAATATTTGACAATTTATTGGGAAAAGATTGATTATTATTTTTGGTTTAAGCAACGCCAAACATATATATGTAATAAAGAGTAGACATTTAACCGACTGGCAACGCTATATATCGTACAAGTTAGTGCATCGGAATAGTATCGAAATACAAGAAGTACTCGTATTGTGGAGACAGTTGAAAAGTGGTCGTCGTCCAGAGATCAACGGAAATCAAGAAGCGTAAAAAGGTCCCGAGTGCATCAGTTGAAAAGTCGTTTGTACGTCGTGAAAAAAGTCGTCGAAATTAAGTTGCCATCTTGTCGTCTCGAAACCAATAACAAATCACCCTGAACTTATATTAATTTGTATTAACTTTATATTATAATAATCATCGGATAATAAAACATCCTACATATATGTTTAACCTTTTAAAAATTACAATATTTGTTGCACTGGCAATGCTTAAGCATTTTACCATGAAGGACAATAAGTTTTCATTGGTTGATAGCATGAAAACTACTTAATTCAGTGGTTTATAATGTAAGAAAACAAGAGTTACCTACAGCATATGCGTATAAAATCAATTAATTTCATTAAATTCCATTATGAAAAAATTTTAACAAATTCTTAATTTTTTTTTTAGCTCACAAAGTTGCGAAGTACTTGTTATAGCCGAAAATACCTTGCGACAGGTGTAAATTTTAGAATTTAAGCGCACACAAAAAGGGAAACGCAGTTAGTCAGTGGTAGAGAAAGAGAGACAGAGTGCGAGAGAGAGATGCAAGGGAGAACAGAGAGAGAGAGAGTGACCAATGGATGTGGTGTGAGGGGATTAAAGGAATGTGACTCTGCATTTTGCCACACTTTTTTTGTTGTTGCTGTCATTGTTGTTGTTGTTGTTGCTGCCGTTGTTGTTGTTGCTGGTTGGTCTCTGCAACGTTGCCATGGAGTGTCAACAGCTAGATAAAGATTAGCGCAGACAAACGCCCACTTTTGGCGGCACTGTTACGCCCACTTGGCCACACGTTGTCTCTGCCCCTTTTGGACCCTGTATTAAAACAGTTGCACAAGGGTCTACTAGGTTTAGAGTCACATTTGTTAGCTTGAATGCAGCAAAAGTTGATTTTTAAATGTGATGCAAACAAATATTTTATAGAAACTGTCTGTTAATTTATATAGTAGTAGTAAACCGATGCAATTTACAACACAATACCCACCAAACATTTGTGATCATATTAAAGTCGCTTTAGAGTCCCCTTGCTGATTAAAATAGTCATAAATGAGCTCATTTTCTGATCATAAATGACTCCTTCGTCGGTAGAAAAAAATACCCTATCCGCGACTCTTCGTGAGGAGTCGGTCATAGGCGACCCTTTTCTAATCAGTTTCGACTCACTTTCAAGTCATATTTTAAAACACACGCGACTCGTTTCTAAGTCATCTAATTAAAACGATCGCGTTTCAATCCCCAGTACGATCAATTGGCGATTGCTGTGCATTTTGTTGTTATGCTTTGAACTAATCGCATTTTGATCATAAAGGCGACTCATTTTGGACGCTTTCTTGAATCGCTCATAACATCAATCATTTTTTTAATCTTCTCGGGGAGTTAAAAACGACTCGCCAAATTCAGTTCTTATAAAATGATCTTCCAAATGCGAGGTGGCTAAGTACCGAGTGCCTCAAAGTTGGGTTCACTCGTTTACAGCTTTTGCTAGTAGTTACCATTCTTTCCGTCTGTCTGGCTATCTCTATCACTCTCTCAGCCTCTCAGAGTTTTGTGTGTGGTTGCTTTGCAAATCTTTCACTGACACAGCACAAAAAGCAGGGCTGTGCGGAGGGGGAGGAGCAGTGGAGCAAAAGGAGCAAGAGGAACAAGAGCAGTAGAAAATGGTGGCCGCTCCAATGCCTGTGCCTGTGTCGGCTGTGGGGGATTATTAATGATGAATGCTTGAGATGGCAGCGAAATGGCCTGGAATGTCGAGCTGTGTAGCAGCAAAAACTCCTCAATCCAAACCCCAAACACAGCCTTACCCCCCCCAAAAAGCACCCCCCGCCCACCAGACTAAAAGGTCGGCAGGTTGACCAGCCACAAAAAAGGCCAAACTTGTAGGATGCTTCAAAGTCCTCCTTCAACTCCGTCTCCAAAAATATTCGCTACTTCAACACAGCATCAACCTAATAATCATCAGTTTCTCATTCAGAGTGACAGAGAGAGAGAGAGAGAGAGAGAGAGAGAGCGAGAGAGAGGAAAGATGATGAAGAGTGCTTTGAAAGGGGGATGAGGTAAGTTCAGGAGGTTGAAGTTGACATTGTTGATGATTATGAAGTGATATGAAATTGATGCCAATGATGTTGCCAGTTAAGTCAAAACACGCACAACTTGACAGCACTTTCGTTTAGGAGCGGGGTGAGGGGTGAGTATAACCAGGGTTGCATTGGTTATTTCAACCATTTCCTGTGCTGTGCCCAAAAAAAGGGGTTGTCCAAGAGGGTTGTAGGTTGAAAGGGTTCGGACTTTGTTGAGGTGTCAAAATCGCAAACCGCACTCACAGATTTACAGCTTAAAGCGGGGAGATTTTCAGCAGTAGAGGACAGAGGGTGTCGAGGGGGGGGGGTGGGGGTGTTAAGAGTTTAGAACTTGGCCTAGACTGTGGATTGTGGCTTTGGCATTGGCATTTAGTCGACCAATCATCGCATTTTCACTTGGCACAATGCTGATAAACTGAAAATTGCTATGAATATAATATACGAGATTTAGAAGTAAGAATTACAACTAGCGATGGGCAAGGGCAAACGATATGTAACGATAGTCTGACAATACCAGACTTTAAATATTGCAAGGTAATGTAGGATATGGATAGTATATACACTAGTCAGCATATTTATTTTGACATAAAAAATACTTGCGAAGAGATTTTTAAAAAAAAATGTTATCCATCACTAATAGATTCTTTTGGAGAATCTTTTTGCATTCAAACATTTTTTGTTTTAGCCCTGGGGGAAAAAGTTTAAAAATTAGACCTTTGCAAGAATTGAAAATATTTCAACGTGTACTCAATGGGTTAAGAAGCATTATGTATTATTAAAACGGAATTGAAGTGACCTCCATCCATTGATAGCAAACTTCTTTCGAAGTAAGTTTAAATTTTATGTAGATTTCACTTTAAGTGTTGTCAAAATAAATATGCCGACTAGTGTAGATAGATTGAACAAGAAAGAAATGTCAGTCGGGCATGCCGACCGTGTAATACCCTCTGAGCTTCGTTTCCAATTATATGAGTTCCAATTGGAGTAGCTGCTGCAACATGCACACATATTTGTATGTCTATCTCGCTCACACGTTATTCGTTTTCGTTGCTTGTGTGCACGTGGCTATGCCTTGCTTGAATGTAACGATTTTCGTTGTTTGAGAAACTTTTTTATTTATAGTCCGATTTTAATGAAATTTTCACAATCGTTTGATATTATTTGTCTGCAAATAAATGCTAAGTTACAAAACTATACGTTAAGAAATAAGTGAGCCCGCCGCTTGCAAAGTTACAACGCAATTTTGCTTGGGGTGGGCGAAGGAGGCGTGGCATCCAAAAAACTTTGATGGCATTGTCTTTATATTGCATCTAGCAACCTGCAAGCCAAAATTGGTGTCCCTAGGTGCCATATTTACCGAGATATTTGCAAAAAACCTCTATTTTTTCCGAGGTATGTCTGGTTTTACGCTTATTGTGGGCGAATGGGGCGTGGCATCGAAAAAAAAAAAGATTCTTGTATTGACTGACTAAATATGTGGTCGATACTGACTAAAACGGATATTGTAGCTCTTACCATCTCTGAGTTCTGTTTGTTCATACGGACAGACAGACGGACAGACGGACAGACGGATAGACGGACAGGCGGACAGACGGACGGACAGACGGACATGGCTCAGTCGACTCGGCTTGTGATGCTGATCATGAATATATATACTTTATGGGGTCTGCCACGCCTCCTTCTACCTGTTACATACTTCTGACAAACCTATTATACCCCTCAGAGGGTATAAAAAAATTAGATTGGCTAGATTTATAGTGATTTTTATCGTTATTGAACTTATGTACAGCTTTGATAATCTCAAAATAATTCTAATTTTTTCTACACACTTCAGGTTTTTTATAAAGATTGAATAAAGTTTAAGTTTGGGGCTTATTTTAAGTAGGATTTCATCAGCTGTATAATGAATGCAGTTAATACTTTTCATATGAGGATTTTTAGGCTTCAGAATTTGGATTTGTTTCCCAATATGGGTTTTTTTTTTGGGTTTTCCCCAATCATTATTTCAACAAATGTTGGGCCTTAAATTTAAATTTTTATTTTCTTATCCCCAGTTTAAATTTAAATTCAAATTTAAAATCTAATTTTAAACTTTTAAATTGTTTTTTATATTATAACTTTAATTTTAAATATGTCTACTGATCATAGTCTAACATTAAATAAATAAATAAATAAAATAAATAAATATGACCCACAGCCGATTGTTGTTCATCTCTAAATCATTTCACCCCCGTTCTTCCACTCTATTTTCCCACTCTTTTACTAATCCACTCTCCCTCTCTTCTCTATCCTCTATCCCTTATTCGCTGACACTGGATATGAAAGCAGATTAAATTTTTTATTGGCAAAATATCAGTAGCATGCAGCAGGACGACAACAACAACAACACAACCAGAAGCTGAGAGCACATGAAGCACATTTATTATTGGCATTAACGGGTTATATGTGTGTCTGCCTCGAATTTAGCTTCTCTGACTGCAAACTGATAACAGTTTTTAGCCACTTTGAGGTTTTTTGCCTCTATAAATGCTTAGTAAAGTGGTAGAGAGGGAGTGTGGGGGGCTCGACTGGGGAGGGAGCGTTATTTACTGATTTCTCAAAAGCTAAATTCAAGCACTCACCTCTGCTGTCGACGGTCATCTCTTCTGTGGTATCGGAACAATCACCTGCAATAGCAAAAAAAAGATAAAGATGTCAGTTACAAGAAATAATATTCAAAATAATTATAAATTATTTGATAGCAAATTTATTAAGAATTTGTGATAAATACTTAAATAGTAATAATTTATATAGAGAAAAATAATAGTAAGAAGAAATATATTCAAAATAATTATAAATTATTTGTTAGCAAATTTGTAACGCATTTTTGGTAAATGCTTAAATAGTAATATTTAATTTATGTAAAGGAAAATAATAGTTATATGTATATTAAGTGGGAGTTGATACAGTTTATAAACTTAGAGCTTAGTAAAAATGTAATGTCTCGCCTTTTTATGGTGGGTTCACATGGTGTCACAATTAGCTTTTAAACTGAGTCTGTGCTGTGTCTAAAGTTTTAGGATGCTACCAACTATCATAGTTTGAGATATTTGTTTTTTCATGCCCTTAGATGTCGAACTGAGCCGTTGAGTTTAAGTTTGGAGCTTATGTATGGTATGTATGTAAGAAAGTGTGCACCCAGCATAACTTTCACAATTAGTCTCTCTTAATCTAAAGTAATTTCATTTTATTTCCTGTGTTTATTGTAATTGGTTTATAAGTAAACAAATTAAGTGACTAATATGCAAACTTATAATAATCGTTAGAATAATAGTAAATAATATAGTACACTGAGCCAAAAATCCCATTTTAAAATCACAAACGCGACATATTAATACAATAATTTTTAACTTAGGGAAAAAATAATATTGAAATACATTAAATTAACAATTTCCAATTTTGTTTTAATGATTTTACATATTAATTTTGTAAAATATGTTTAAATAACTTTATTTTATTAGAAATTGATAAGGAAAGGGGTGGTAAAGGAGGGGGAGGAGGTCTAGCATTCCGCATTTTAAAATTAATAACGTGGGTTTTTAATTTAATATTGCGCGTTCTTAATCCGATAACGTTTTCATTTTATATTAATAATTTTTATTTTGAATTCTATTTTGTTTCTCTTTTAAATCACAGCTACACCTACTTTTAAGTCAATAACGCGTTCATATTGATTCAATTTGGAAACATCTTAAATCGATAAGAATTCAATATTATTTTTAAAATATTTCCATATAAATATGGCGAATATTGTGCAACATTAAATTAATTAAATTAAATTAAATTCTATATTGAAACAAAAACTTTCAACTTTCAACTAGACTATCGTTTTATGTTTCTTATTAAATCAAGGTGGTTTTTGTTGATTTTAGGTTGATTTTTCTCTGGGTGTATAAATATTTATTTTAATACTAATAGTTATACAGCTTCAAGTCTAAATAATGTTTTGTTGCTCATTCTGGTTCTGGCAATCTTTATATCGCAATCGTATCTGTTAAGTTCGCACAACATACAACACACATAACACACTACACACTACACTACACTACACTACACACAACGCCCGGTTTTCAACACCGCGCAGTAGCTAACAAAAATTGAAGGCACATAACATAGTCCAAGTTTAGGCAATGGCTATGGCTATGGATTTTAGCCAACTTCAATACCAATACCACAAGATCATGTTCAAGTCCAAGTTTCAGTTGTTTCTGTTGTTGTTAGTTTTTGTTGTTGCTGTTGTTAGTTTTTTTTGTTGTTGTTGTTGTTGCTTTTGTTGTTGTTTTTGTTGTTGTTTTCTCGTTTTGATTATATTTCGCTGATATTCACTTCAAGGAATTATAATAACAATAATAACAACAATCCGCAGAATTCCTCCGTTTTTTTTATTTCTCCTTCATTCGCCAAGATTGTAGATATCACACACACAACACAAACACACACTTACACACTCATGTGAGGCAAGGAATGAATGTGTTGCCACACAGCGTAGATAGTCGACTGATAAGCAACAGCAGAAAAAAAAATGAAAAAAAAACTGAAAAAAAAATACAATCCAAAAGCTGGCTCAAAACCGCTGGGATAACTTGGCCAAGACACTGGACGCGGGAAAAAAAGGGTAAAAGAGGGAAAGAGCCAGGGGGGAGTTACCAAACTCAACCCTTTGCAACGTGTGTGTTTCGTGAGCTCTGAGGCAATCACCAAAACAGAGACAGAGAGAGAGAGAGCGAGAGAGAGAGCGAGAGAGAGATGGAGAGACAGAGAGAGAGAGAGAGAGAGAGAGAGCACCGACTAATGTCCAGTGGCTCACCCACGAGATCGTCTCACCTTTTGTTATTGTTATACCCGTTACTTGTGAATTTCAAGGGTATATTGTAGTATATAAGCATATTTGTAAATCTCACTAAGTTGAAGTGAAGTAACCCACCAAACATTTGTGATCGAGTCGCTTTAGAGTCCCCTTGCTGATTGAAATAGTCATAAATAAGCTCATTTTCTGATCATAAATGACTCCTTCGTCGGGACAAAAATATACTCTACCCGCGACTCTTCTTGAGGAGTCATATTTTTAAACATACGCGACTCGTTTCTAAGTCTTCTAATGAAAAAGATCGCGTTTAAATCCCAGTACGATCAAATGGCGATTGCTGTGCATTTTGTTGTTATGCTTTGAACTAATCGCATTTTGATCACAAAGGCGACTCATTTTGGACGCTTTTTTGAATCGCTCAAAAGATTAATCATTTTTTAATCTTCCCGGGGATTTAAAAACGACTCGCCAAATTCAGTTCTTACAAAATGATCTCCCAAATGCTAGGTGGGAAATACTATCTAAAATATTCCTTGTGCTCTTATTATACCTACTGACATTCGGATTCTTTAAGCTATAGACACAATCTGTGATTGTAATTCATACCATTTCTTAATAGGAAAGTTAAGTTCATTCACATTCACTTTTACTATATCCAATTAATCTGTGCAATTTCAATAAAATCAGTTGTCGAACAAAAGTTATAGCTTTTTTAATTTAGCAAAGCTGTCCGTGATTTTAAATTTAAAAAAACACCTGAATCTATAAAGCAAATCACTTTTTTTTGATGCTGAACACTCTTTCTAGTTATTAATAATTATTTCACTTAAATTCAGCAAAATCGTTGCATTATAAAAAAAGTTATAACTGTTTTCAGTTGGCAATTGTAAATGCAAGTTTTCATTTCATTTTGACGGGTATCTTGTAGTCGTTGTTTTTTGTGTGATTCTTACTCATTGTTGTTGTTGCTTGACTGTTCAGTTGTCGATAACAAAAGTTATAGCTGTTTTAAATTTAGCAAAGCTGCCCGTAATTCTAAATTTAAAAAAAAACCCAGATCTATCATTGTGAATCACTTTTTTTTATGCTAAACACTCTTCTAGTTATTAATAATTATTTTACTTAATTTAAGCAAAATTGTTTGATTACAACAAAAGTTATAACTGTTTTAAGTTTGGCAAGTGTAAATGCAAGTTTTCATTTCATCTTGACGGGTATCTTGTAGTCGTTGTTGTTTTTCTGATGATGATGCTTACTTATTGTTGTTGTTGTTGCTTGACTGCTGATCATGGTTATTAGTCAATTTGCTGCTTGTTGCCAATTCTGTAGCTGTTGTTGTTGTGAATGTGGTGCAAATACATAGGTGATTGGGTGGTTGGATGGTTAAGTGGTTGGATGGTTTAGTTGGTTAAGTTGGTGGGGTTTTGTGGGTTTCTAGATTTTTAGATTTCTAGATTTGTATACAATTTTTACAACATTAGTTTACACTTTACACTTGTCACATTTGTGTTGCTTTTGCTTTGTGCTTTTGCATTTCATTCACTTGTTATTCACTTGCGTATTCACTTTTGTCGTATGAGTGTGGTATTCAAAATATTTACGCGGCACTCGCGTCTCAATGCTTGACTGACTGACTGACTAACTGACGGATTGACGTAAACGTAGCACACACTCTTTCCGTTTCTGTTGCTTCTCGTCTCGCGTTCTACGGCAAACTGAAAACGCAGTAATGAAATTCGGTTCATGCTTTGTCTCTCTTGTCTCTCTCTCTCTGGTTGTCTGTCGCTTTGTCTGTGTATCTGTGAGATACAAAGATACCGAGCTGCCGCAGCCGAATGACGACAACGACGTCGCAGTCGCCGTCGCCGTCGCCGTCAGCGTCAGCGTCGCAGCTGGCAGCGCACACAGCTGATGTTTGTTGATGATGACTACGAGTTGTCCGTCTGTGTTTCACTCCCTCTCTCTCTCTCTCTCTCTCTCTCTCTCTCTCTCACCCTCTTGTACGCTTTCTCTCTCTCCCTCTCTCTCCCTCTCTCTGTCTCTCTGTCTGTCCTGTATCTTTTGCTTGCTGGTGGTAAAGTTGTTTATCTTTCATTTGCCAGTCTGCCAGTTGAGCGTCTATCTATCCAGCCCTATCTGCCAGTCAGCCATCCAGCCATCCAGCCTAGCCGCAGTCCTATTCCCAGCTCCCCAGTTCGATTTCAGAAGTATGCATCTACACATATATACCCTGTACTTTAAAGTTAACTTATGCTTTATAAGTTAACTTATAGCAAAATGTGCTGAAGGCGAGTTGTATTCCAACAAATGTGAATTTTCTTATTTTTCAAAATATACATAATCCTCTAAAAGACGGACTTTAAGAGCTAGCGCTACCAATTTTGGTATTAAGCGTAGTTATTATATAACGAAACTATCCTGAAAATTTGTTAACAATTGTTTAGTAATTTAAAAAGTTATAGCTGATGTCAATTTGCGGCTACATCTTGGATTTGTCTAAAAATAGTATACCCTGTGCGCAGGGTGATTGTTAGTTGTGCCCTCCAAAAAATATGAATATTTTTATTTTTTAAAGCATACATAATCCTCTAACAGCCGGACTTTAAGAGATAGCGCTACCAATTTTGATATTAAGAGAATTTATTATATAACGAAACTATCCTGAAAATTTTCTAACAATTGTTTAGTAATTTAAAAAGTTATAGCTAAAAAATAGTTATAGCTGTCTAAAAATAGCATACCCTGTGCACAGGGTATTTGTTAGTTGTGCCCTCCAACAAATATGAATATTTTTAATTTTTAAAAAATATATATAATCCTCTAACAGCCGGACTTTAAGAGCTAGCGCTATCAAACTTGCTATTAAGCGTACTTATTGTCTAACAAAACTATCCTGAAAATTTTCCAACAATTTTTTAGTAATTTAAAAAGTTATAGCTAAAAAATAGTTATAGCTGTCTAAAAATTGTGTACCCTGTACACAGAGTGTTAACAAAATGTACTGGAGGCGAGGTATATTCCAACAAATGTGAATATTCATAGTTTTCTAAATATAGATAATCTTCTAACAGCCAGACTTTAAGAGCTAGCGCTACCAAACTTGGTAGTTGTTCAGTAATTTAAAAAGTTATAGCTAAACAATAGTTATAGCTGTCTAAAAATAGTGTACCCTCTGTTCCCAGGGTATTTGTTAGCTGTGCCCCCTCTCTCGAGACTAGAATGCTCTTAGTTGTTTTTGTTTTTTGTTTCTCTTGGATTCGTATCTGTAGCCGAACACACAGTCGTCGCTACGCCCGGTCGGTCGCTTGACTGCCAAACTGAAATAAGATATCTCTCTACTGCTGCTGCTGCTGCTGCTGCTGCTGGCTTCACTCTCTGCGACTTCCTTCGGCAGCCACAACAGCAACAACAGCAACGGAACGTCGTTCGAAATTATTCGAAACAAAAACTGATAAAGCACTGATAAGAGCGCAGCGCGGCGCGCAGTTAGATAACATCGAGCAGCGAGCAAAGCAACCAACCAACCAGTTGGTAAGGCCAAGCAGCAAAAACGGATACAAACACACAGATACACACCCATACAGTTGCAATTTCATATGATGGCAACTGTGCGCTGTGCACTTACAGATACAGATACAAAGATACATTCAACAAAAGGCAGCCAGCAGACTGTTGTTGTTTTGTGTCTCTCTCTCTCTCTCTATCTCTCTCTATCTCTCTGTATACGTATGTGTGTGTGTGTGCCAGAGATGCTTTTGTGCGATATCGCATCGTACGGCTAATGGAATTCTGATTATTGCTTAGTGATAAGCGTTTTGTGTTTAATTGTATCTGTGTATCTGTATCTGCCTTTTTGGCTCTCTATAGTATACACTGCAAGAAAATACATTGAATACATGCTGACACACTGATGAACAGCCGCATTTATATACCCGTCCAACCATTTTATAAAAGCTATAACAGCCGATATGTTATCGTATTTTGAAAAAAATTATAAAGAGCTAGAGCTACTGAAAATTTTTATGTCTGCTTTGTGTCTGCTTTTTGGCTCTCTGTATATACACTGCAAGAAAACATTCAATACATGCTAACACACTGATAAACAGCCGCATTTATATACCCGTTCAAATTTTTATAAAAGCTATAACAGACGAAATGTTATCGTATTTTGAAAAAAAATTAAAAGAGCTAGAGCTACTGAAAATGTTTACGGCTCTACATAAGTTTAGTGGCTCATTATTAGCTTAGAAAAGGGCTACAACTCTTACAGTTCTAAAACTAAAGAATACTTTTTGACCATATATTTTTGCAGTAATACTCTATTACTATTCATAGTCAGTATACCACAAGATATATTTTTTTTTTTAACTTTTCAAAGCCAAGAAAACATTTAATACATGCTGACACTGATGAACAGCAGCATTTATATACCCGTTCACCATTTTATTAAAGCTATTACAACCGAATTGTTATCGTACTTTGAAAAAAATTAAAAGAGCTAGAGCTACTGAAAATGTTTACGGCTGTTTTGCACGTAATACCAGAACTAAAGTAACTAAATTCTCTGCATTAGTTTAGTGGCTCATTATCAGCCCATAAAAAGGCTGCAACTTTAACAGTTTTTAAACTAAAGGATACTTTTTAACCATAAATTTTAAAAGTAATATTCTATTACTATTCATAGTCAGTATACCACAAGATAGATATATCTTTGAACTTTTCAAAGCCTAGCTATATACTGTCTATTTGGGTCTAATGAAATTAATTTAACTGCAATTAGTAGACAATTTTCCCATTGTAAGACTTACACTAACGGGTATCTTCGAAACGAGCAGTCTCTTGTATATCTGTTGCTGTCTGTTATCACCCCTTTTTTGCTTGTGCTGTGGCAACCTCCCATTGAGAGCTGAGAGCTGAGCGCTTGGAGCTCTAAGTTCATTTCCTGCTAAACTCAACCTCAACTAACACCTGCCCCAATCCGTTGCAGCACCCCCCCTCTACCCATCTCCCTCTCTATCTATCTATCACTCTTTCTGTCTCTCTCTCTCTCTCTCTCTCTCTCTCTCTCTCTCTCTCTCTCTCTCTTTGTGCCCCCTTTCATTTATTCAGTTTGGGCTTTGGCGCTTTTCAGTTTTCATTGTGTTTATCAGTTGGCGTTGATCTATTTTAATGTTGCTTTGCCTTCCCCCCCACGCCGCCTGCCCCACGCCTTCTTCTACTGCTCGTCTAGCTGCCTATCCTTTGTCTCTTTCTCTCTCTCTCTGTCTCTTTGTTGTTTGGTTTTATCTTGTGCTTTTATCGGCGTTTGGTTTATTTCATTTGCCTGGCAGCTTTTGCAGATGCAAAACGTTTGCCAGATTCTTATCAGTTTACCCACAATTCACTCTCTTTCACCTCACTGAGTTTATGTTCTCTCTCTCGTTACACTCTCTCTCTCGCTCTCTCTCTCTCTCTCTCGCTCTCTGTTTGCCATTAAAAACAGCTGTTTCTGCTAGCGTTAAGACGGCAACGGCAACTGCAACGCTAACTGCGACTGCGACTGCGACTGCAACGACTGCATGTTGCGCATGCGTTGTGGTCGTGTTCAAACACCCGCTTCACACCCTCTCCTTTCCACTCCTTTCCTCTCCCCTCCCCTCCCCACCCTTCACACTCTTCTCACACCTCTCTCAACTCTCAAAAGGCAGCAGCGCCTTTTATGACGATTATCTCGTTTGCCATTGTTGACTTTTAATTAGATTCATTAAACGTGCCGCTTGCCGCCGCCGTCGACGTCGACGGCGCTGCCTCTGCCACCGTTTTACCACGCACTTTCAACCCTCTAACGCCCCTAATACCCTAACCTAAGCTCTAAGCGAGCTAAAACCTTTAGGTACCCTTAGAAAAGTTGTAGCAGAATTAAGAAATGTCACAAAAAGTCAACGCTCAAAAAAACGCTAAAATATCTGTTAAAAAGTCTAATTTTAATGGCTATAAGTATCGTATAAAATAATTAAAATAATATACTAATCAAGCACTATAAAACCAAAAAGATATAAGAAATTCTTTTAGTCAACTGGCATTTGAAACTATTTTTTCATTTTAAATAATTTAAAAAAGTGATTAAAAACTAACAAAATTTAAAAAAAAATTTAGTTACTTGTAATTTAGCTGTTTATAAATTTTTTTGTATATAAAAATTTCGTATAAAATAATATACTAATCAATCACTACAAAACCAAAAAGAAAATTAGAAATTCTTCTTGTCAACTAGCATTTAAAACTATATTCTCATTTCAAATAATTTAAAGAAGGAATTAAAAAATTAAAATTAATTTTAAAAATATAAAAAAAATATTTTTTTTAACTTTTAATTTTGTTGTGTATAAAATTTTTTGTATATATAAATATTTAGCATTGCAAAAGTTCCATTTTTTTATATACAATTTTCATTTAAAATATTTTTTGAAAAAAATTTCTACGAAAGGGTATCTATGCTTTGCCTTGTTGTAACATAATTAGATGGACTCTTTTGTTATTCTGAATACATTTTCACATTTGGTGGGTGTTGTTTTTTTTGCTTTTCTTGTTGTTGTTGTATTTTTATTTATTTTTTTTTTAAGTTTATGCAGCGATAAACACTTCATGCGTGAATATCAGCAAAAGGTTTTTTCTTTTTTTTGATAAATGTGCTTAACATTGTTAATGTTAATACTGTTATTGTGGTTGTTGTTGTTGCTGTTGTTGTTGTTATTGTTGTTGTTGTTGCTGTTGTTGTTGTTGTTGTTGTTGTCTCTTGTGGGGTGATGAACTACTAACAAATGCAGTGGCAACATTTCCTCAATGTTGTTTGGGAGCTCAACTGAAGGCAATTGTTTTGCAATTATGTTAATGTTAAGTACATTTAACTACCTATATATCTCTCACTCACTCACTCACGCTCTCTTTCTCTCTCTCTCTTTCTTTGTGTGTCATTGTTATTACGTGCACATTTATTGGCATAAATATGGAAGGTATATGTATACAAAGTCAGATCTACGTTTTCTGATTAATCACGGCAAGTCCATGAAAAACAGTTATTTAACTACGGGTTAAAGCAAAAATTTAGACTAGCGAATACCCTGTATATATAAATTTGTTTTTCTACGCTAGCTTTTCTCTAGTTATGATACAATAAAGGAGTTTTAAAGGCTCTAATTTTAGTTTTAAGTATTTACAGTTATTTAACTACAAGTTAAAGCAAAAATTTAGACTAGCAAATACCCTGTATATATAAAATTGTTTTTCAACGCTAGCTTTTGTTTAGTTATGATACAATTAAAGAGTTTTAAAATCTCTAATTTTAGTTTTAAGTATTTTAAAGCTGATCAACTTAGCGAATACCCTGTAAATATGCTTTTAACGCAGTTTCGTAGGATTTCTATGTTTGCTCTGCTTACGTTTTTCTTGTGTGGACCCAATTGAAAGCATTTACAGTGTGTAAAATATTAGATACCCTGTAATTTTTATTAAACCATTGTATCTCACTTCTTTTGCTACCTTCTAAAGCACTTAGCTTAGTTATGATACAATTAGAGAGTTTTATAGGCTCTATGTCTAGTTTTAAGTGTTTACCAGCTGATCAACTTAGCGCATACCCTGTAAATATGCTTTTAATGCAGTTTCTTAGGGTTTATATATTTTTTTGCTTATGTTTCTCTTGCGTGGACCCAATTGAAAGCATTTACAGCGTGTAAAATATTAGATACCCTGTAAATTTTATTAAATCATTATACAACACTGCTTTTGCTACTCTTCTACAGCACTTGGTTTATCTTTATTTCATACTAATTGCATACAGCATACCCCACATAACATTTACATTTACAGGGTATACAATTATGCAGCAAATCATGTTGCTATTAAGTATTTGTGAGTACATATTTGTTGTAATTGCTGTTGTTGCAATTGCAAATGACGCAGCAAGCACACACACACACACACACTACTGTAGACACACCCGCAACAGCGACCTGAGGCGACCTCGATATACGACTATATATATGTACTATATATATATATCTTAGTGTGGAGCCGATTTCAGTTCAGTTCAGAGAGCTCAACACTCTTTGTCGAGTCTCGAGTCTCGGCGTTGATGCAACCAACTGATAAGATCCTGCCGCTGATAACAGACTTTGGGGGTTATTTCTGTCTGCTTGTTGTTGTTGTTGCTGCATCGTTGTTGTTTTTCCACACGCTGCCGAGTCGCGTTATTTCATTTCGTTCGCCTCGCAGATGCGTCGTTAAGATTAGCAAAAAGCAGCATTTTCTTGCTGTTGTTGTCGATAGGACCCTGTACTTAAAAAGTACAAAGGGTATATATACAAAGTTGGCATATTTATTTGGATAACACTTAACAGTGAAATCTACTTAAAATTGAAACTTACTTCGAAAGAAGTTTGGTATCAATGGATAGGTCACTTCAATTCCGTTTTAATAATACATAATGCTTCTTAACCCATTGAGTACACATTGAAATGTTTTCAATTCTTGCAAAGTTATAATTTTTAAACTTTTTCCCCCGGGCTAAAACAAAAAAAGGTTTGAATGCAAAAAGTTTCTCCAAAAGAATCTGTTAGTGATGGGAAAAATTTTTTTCAAAAATCTCTTCGCATGTTTTTTTTATAATTTTTTGAAAATTGATATTTAACCCATTTTTACCTACTTTTCATCAAAATAGTCACTTTTGGCACATTTCATTGATACCAAACTTCTTGTGCAGTAAGTTTAAATTTTAAGTAGATTTAACTTTAAGTGTTGTCAAAATAAATATGCCGACTAGTGTAGTTTCAGAGGTGAGGAGCTAAGCTAGAGAAAAAGACATACTGAATCTATTGTAGAAGCATGAAATATTTCTCTATCTGTACCCTATAGGTATCTTTATAACAAGAAAACTTTTTGTTGCTAACTACAGCCCAACAACAGGGTTCTCCACAGTCAGTTGTGCTCCAATGTACTCACTCCTACTAGTTGTTTGCTGTGGCAGAGCATATAAAAAAGGGCAACTAAACAACAACAACAGCCAAAACATTTATCATGAAATAAATCTACTCAAGTTTTTTTTTTATATTTTTTTTCCATCTCAACTTTTTGTTGTTTTGTGCCACAGCTTGTTGTTGTTGTTGTTGTTGTAGTGGGTAGTGTTGGTGTTGTAACTTGAGACTTGCACATTGAAGCCAAGCTTAATCATCAGTTAAGTTGAGTTGAAGAAGTGCGGGGTATCTGTTAGTCTTATGTAATCATAATGTGTTTGCCTAAACCTCAAAACCTTGAGTTAGTTTCATCTTGCATCTTTTAGAGGCAGCTGGCAAGTGGCAAGTGGCAGCCAGGATCAGCAAGGTGCAACGTGCAACGTGCAACATCTAAACGAGGTCAACTCGCACCTTTTTTTTATTGGTTGTTTTTTTTTTTAAGCAACTTATTCTGCATATTTATGAGGCGATGAAAATGTGAATGACTTCATTGTAACGAAATTAAATCAATTAACATGAGGACAAGGTGTGAGTTGCCGCGTTTCATTTACACTCCCCCTGCCACTCCGCCACCTTGCCACCTTGCCACCTTGCCACACCGCCACACTGTTACTGCCGCATGTTGCGACAACTTTCACAGCGCCTTTTGTAATCGAGCAATCAATCAAAATGGTTTAAATTTCATGCCGCGTATCTGAGGCAGTTGCCAACATTGTAGCGAGTGTATTAAAAATCTCGATTAAGAACTGTCCTCTACGAAACTGAAAGGCTGGGAAACCAGGGTGTATGGTGTGTGGCATACCAACATAAAGTGAAATGTGCTTACAAATTTTTAATTATTTTTTAGTAATAACTAAAAAGACTTTCTACAAGGCAATCGATTAAGTTTAAGCAAAGTTATGACTGATTAAAAGCTAACGATTTGGAAAAGCTATAACTGTAATAAGTAATATTTTGTGGTAGTACAATATATATATATATTATATGTTAACACTACTTATGTTCATTAACTTCAGATGCTATATAGTAACTTTAGAAGCTTTTCTTATGGAAATCGGAAAGGTTAAACCAAAGTTATGGCTGTTTAAAAACCATTGCACTCTGTACAATCAACAATAATTAGTTATAACAATTGATTTTAAAAATTTATGAGTGCATTTTATAGAAATAAAGTATATAAAGTTATAGGTTTAACAACTTTTTTAGTGTATAGTAAAACTAGAAAACAAAAAGTGCCTAAAAATACATTCCAGATGCAAATAGCTAAAGT
The DNA here is from genome assembly GCA_035047385.1 of Drosophila tripunctata. Classification (NCBI taxonomy): domain Eukaryota; kingdom Metazoa; phylum Arthropoda; class Insecta; order Diptera; family Drosophilidae; genus Drosophila; species Drosophila tripunctata. The sequence goes on along the minus strand of JAWNPS010000160.1, from coordinate 8,203,364 downwards.
TTCCTCAAAGTTATAGCCGCTTGAAATCCAAAGATTTTAAAACGCTATAACAAAAAGAATACTTAACAAAATTAAACACTTTTTTAAGGCAGCCAATCTAATCATTAATGTAATATTTATTGTTAAGTTGGATATTAAATCTATAAAAAAAACACGGTAGTAATTGATGTGTACTTAAATCAATGGGGGCTAAATATACCTGCGAGCATTATGATTGATGTTTCTCAGCCAGTTTTCATGACCAGTTTTAGTTTTTTTTTCAGTTTTATTGAACTGTTATGCGTATTTGTTTATGGTAGTTGCTCCTCAACGGGGCTCTCTCTAAGTGGTCATAAAATATGCTTAATGCATCAGGAAGCCCTGAGAATGCGGGTGCAACAACTGTGGGTTCTACTTATATAGACATAGAGGATTGCACCCCCTTTAAAACGTAAACATCGTAAAATGTTAAATGTTATCTCTTTCGGCCTTGCAGTTATAACTCCAGTCAACTCATTTTGAGTCAGTTCAGTCAGTCAGCCGTGTGTTGGTAAGTGCAAGATTAAAATATTGGATAAGACGAACGAAATGCACAGAAATGTGATAACATACAACAAAAAAAATGAAAATGGAAATGGAAACGTTCCTTATGGCGCACCGACGAAGCGACGCTTTCGAAATATATATACGTTATCGCCTGTTTTGAATACTGTGTCTGCCGTTAACTCCCTCTCAATCTATCTGTCTCTCTCTGTCTCCCTTTCTCCTTATTTCGCTATCTCTGTCTGTGTCTCAGTTGCCGTAAGTGAGTGATAAACACGAGTTATCGCATCAATTAGTTTGGCGTCAAGTTGACGTCGTTAAAACACAACAACAAAACACAAAGCCGGTCATTGAGACTCGAGCATTTTTTGAGAGCCGAGAATTGAAACCGAGGCCAGGGAGAATTTTTAGACAGCGCTTCCTCTGAGCTCTCCCATTGTTGTCCACATGTCCGTATGTCCGCTTCCAAAACTCACGTATGAGCAAGCGAAAGTCAAAACCCAGCCATTAAAACCCAAATCGAAAATTCAGTGGGAAATATACACTCGAAGAAATTTTATGACTACTTACTTTAGTTGAAAACTTTAAAGATTTTAACTAATTCTGTAAAATTTTTCAAATATTTTTCATTTAAGTAGGATTTAACTTACCGAAAAGTTATGTTCTTTAAACTAAAGTCTCGATTTTAAATTTTATGACTGTTTACTTTAGATGAAAATTTTAAAGATTTTAACTAATTCTATAAAATTTTTAAAATATTTTTAATTTAAGTAGGATTTATTTGGTTAAGTTATATTCTTTAAACTAAAGTCTCGATTTTATTTTCTGGCTTGAATGTATAGTAAAAATTTTTCTCAGTGTACTACGGTGAGTCAAAGCTAACTAACTAACTAACTAATTCTATAAAATTTTTAAAATATTTTTAATTTAAGTAGAACTTATTTGTTTATGTTCTTTTGTTCTTTAAACTAAAGTCTCGATTTAATTTTCTGGCTTGCATGTATAGTAAAAATTGTTCTCAGTGTACTACGGTGAGTCAAGGCATGTCGCAGCCAAGTCAAAGACGTAGGTAAAACAACAAAATTTGAGACGCGGGCGCGACGTTTACAAAGTGTCAATGATCCTATAACCGATATTGAGATGACGTCGCCTTCATCTGCCGATGTCGCCATACGCAAATTGAGTTTAAAAGTGGCTTGTAAAACAGTAAACGTTTTTTTTTTGTTTCGTTGTTGACAGCGACGCCAGCCACAAATGAGCAGAGAACAGGTAGAAATAAATATATGCATGAGAGAGACAGAGAGAGAGAGAGATAGAGAGAGGGAGATAGGTAGTGACTGCATAATTCAGAAATCAAAAGTGCATTGTAAAAATCATAAACGATTTTTCTGACTCTCTCTCTCTCTCGAGGCGCCGTCGCCAGGCAGTAAATGAGCAAATGACGGCAAATGAATCATTCAGAGAGCATTCAGAGTATTTGAGAATTGAGAGATTTCAGTCGTCTATCTATTGAGATGCAGATAGCGCACGAGCCGTAACCCAAAGCTAATTGTTGTATTGGCAAAAAAAAAAAAAAAAGGATGTGCCCGCAAAATCTCTCTACCTCTTCTAAGCATCACAGCATGTCTGCTTTTCAGCCACTAGCTCTTTACGTTACGTTTCCTTTGCTATTCCATTCTTTTCTTCTTCCTTGCTTGCTTGCTTCATCATCTACTGGCTTCCTAGCCTGTCAACGGCTTCAGTCAAGATCTCGAGTGGATAACGGTTCGAGCGTCGAACCAACGCTATCGCAGCCGGAAGTGCCATCATAAAAGGAAGGTGCAATAAAAATATTTTATACCCAGCCGCAGCATCCTTCTATCTCTCTCTCTCTCTCTGTCTCGCTCGCTCTCTGGGTGCCCCTAACTGACTTACTGTCTCACTGCTTGATCAGCCAAAGATGCAGACAACGACGTTGTCAATTGACTTCAAGTAGCAGCACACAAATTGTTTAAGCAACGAATACCACATACACTACCCATTGGCATACTTAAAGCAAAGGGTTAGACCAAATATCAAGCACTTAAACTTCATTTTTGTTACAAAAAAAGTCTTCAAAATCAATAAAAGCATCTTGCTGTTAATGATTTTTTGAAAATTGATATTTAACCCATTTTTACCTACTTTTCATCAAGTTAGTCACTTTTTGCACATTTCAAAAAATCATCAAAAATAAATGCAAAGAGATTTTTGAAAACATTTTTTTTCCATCACAAATAGATTCTTTTGGAGAATCTTTTTGCATTCAAACATTTTTTGTTTTAGCCAGGGTGAAAAAAGTTTAAAAATTAGACCTTTGCAAGAATTGAAAATATTCCACGTGTACTCAATGGGTTAAGAAGCATTATGTATTATTAAAACGGAATTAAAGTGACCCTTGATCCATTGACGCCAAACTTCTTTCGAAGTAAGTTTAAATTTTAAGTAGATTTCACTTTAAGTGTTGTCAAATCAAATATGCCGATTAGTGTAGAAGCTTTTAAGACTTGGTTTTCTAATTAAGTCTTGAAGCTAGTTCTTCTGAGACAAATTGCTGAAATTCAGAAGCAGAGCTTTAAAACTCCCATTTTCCAATAGTTATAATCCATTTTTACAAAGATTTTTTCTAGCTTTAAAGACTCCAAGAATCAATTTGAAAGTGTTAACTGGGAATTGCTGCAACAAACACAACCAAAATGTCAAAAGACTTGACTTTTGAGGGCAAAACAAAAAAAAAGGCAATGTCTCAGTCAACGTCTTCGTTGCAGAAATGTGAGACACATGTGATGACAGCCTGAACAAGAGGAAGAGCAGGGATGAATGGAGAAGAGAAAGAAAGCAACGGAAATGTTGCTGTCGCCCTCACTCCCTCGTTCTCTCTCTCTCTCTTTCTCTCGTTTTTTCCTCAAGCTTATCAGTGCGCATTCCTTTTCTGTTTCGCATTGTTGCCTGTATGTGTATAGGGTGTGTGTAGGGGGTGAGCTGCGGGGCAAAGGGCAGGGGAGCGGTGATTGTGAATCATGAACCAAAAGTGTCGGAGGACGGCATCATAAAAATCATAAGCATTTATGTGCTTTTATGTCTACAACTCTTGGCCCAAATAAAAAAACAAATATAAAAACAGAAAATCATTGACCAAAAGGGGCTGACCTAACTGTAGTTCAAAGTGTGTGGGTACGGGGGGGTCAGGGGGTCAGGGGGTTATAGGTCAGATTGCTATCAACAAGTTTGGCAAATAAAAAAGCAGTTGGTTTTTTTGGCAAAAAAACAACTCGTGAGGATATAATAACAATTTAGCTAAATTACAAATTACGCAAATAACAAATACATAACTAAGAGTAGCTTAAGTATATGAGTGTGTGAGAGAGAGAGAGATGTGTGTGTGTTGGCCAGGTTCATTAAAGCCAACTTGAAGCGGGTAGCACAAATGTACACACATAAATTGCTTATCCTTTATCCTGTTGCTGCCTTTTGCTGCTAAAAGGACTCTGTACTTAAGAAGAGTGTGAAGAGAGTGCTATAAAATTCTAAAAATAAAATAACTTAACCCATTAAAGCAGCCTGAGCATAGTACACCAGTGATGTCATTTTTTTTTTTTTAGCAAAAACAGCTAGTTTGCCGAAAAAAACGGCTAAAAACCGCTGAATCCCCGGGAAAAACAGCTGAAAAAAAAGCTGAAGCACCGAGTGCTCGCAAATCTCATAATTTTGCAGTAATAGTGCACTTAAAAATAAAATTTTTGTACACCTGAGGTAAATCTGTGGAATTCTTTCTCAGTCACTACCTAAACAACTTGTTTTTTAGACACATATCTTGCACTTTATGTTTGTTTACTTCCTTCGACATCGTCAATTTTTAATTATTTGTCAAACGAATTTCACAATGTTAGTCATAGAAGACGCATTAATATACAAAGTTATAAATTATTAGTAAAAACTATTCGATAAAAGTAAATATCGATACTTTACCAATAGAAATATATTTTTAATCGTCAAACACGAAAGAAACAACTCACAAAATTAGGAAAAAGTAATGTAAAAATTTTTTTTTTAATTTTCTAAAAAAGCTAGAACTCCCGCTGCCCGCTGTTTTCAAAATTTTCCCGCAAACGCATTTTCAAAACAGCCAGATCTGGCGGGAAAAAAGCTGAAATGACATCAGTGCAGTACAGTGCTTTATACAGGGTCTGCGGTTGGTCTGGTGCACTCGCTTTTGCATCCTTTTTACTACCAGTTGCTGTTTGCTGCTGTTTGGCCAAATGATAAATTCTCCGACTGCATGACAAACTGCAAGGAGGACACAGGACGCAGCTGCCGATAAGCAAAACTGGGCAAGCAAGAGCGAGACAGAGAGAGAGAGAGGGAGACAGGGACAAAAAGATAGAGAGAGAAAGCAATGCGTTTGCTTTACGTCTCTGAACGTCGCGCGGGGCCATTAAATTGACAAAATACCAACACAACAAGAACAACAACAACAACAACAACAGCAACAACAAACAGATAGAGATAGCAAAGAGAGCGAGAGGGAGATAGTTGGTTGAGAGATGTGGCAACAGGGCAAGCCACAAAAAGGACATTCCTCAGTAGCAGAGCCAAGCGCCATATTTTATATTTTACATTCTTATCGCAAAACTCTCACTCAGCCATTCACCACACACACACACACACACACACACCAACACACACACATACAGTGGCAATTGTAGAGCGCAACAAGAAGAAGAAGAAGAAGCTATCTTGGTCCAGCCGAAGATTTAATACACTACAGAAGACTTTAATTTTAATACAAACTTAATTTGAAATAAACTAAAAACTATTTTTGATAGCACAACTATAAGATACCCATTACTTAAATAAAATACAACAAGAAAGAAAATGTCAGTCGGGCATGCCGACCGTGTAATACCCTCTGAGCTTCGTTTCCAATTAGATGAGTTCCAATTGGAGTAGCTGCTGTAAAAACTTAACATGCACACATATTTGTATGTCTATCTCGCTCACACGTTTCTCGTTTTCGTTGCTTGTGTGCACAGCTCAGTGCAATGCACCTGGCTATGTCTTGCTTGAAAGGAACGATTTTCGTGGTATGACCAACTTTTTTAATTATAGTCCGATTTTAATGAAATTTTCACAATCGTTTGATATTATTTGTTTCTAATTATACACCATGTTACAAAAGTATACGTTAAGAAATAAGTGAGCCAGAAGCATTCGAAGTTTCAACGCAATTGTGGGCGAAGGGGGTGTGGCGTCCAACAAATTTTGATAACATTTTATGGGGTCTTCCACGCCTCCTTCTGCCTGTTACATACTTCTGACAAACCCAATATACCCCTCAGTGGGTATAAAAGTCACAATTTTTATAAAAAGTGTTTTAGCTAAACATTTAGCAAGTTTTAGAAATATATATTGCTTTCATTACTTTTAAAACGCTAACAAAACTCACTCAGAAAAAAGTGCTGCATATATTTAGGCGCTCTCGCTATGCTCATACCCAAAACAAACATAACTATTTATTTTACACAAAGTGTGAAAAATTCAATATACTCTTTGCTAGGGTATTTGCAAAGGAATCAACTTGACTCTTCTTGCCACAGCTGGAGCTGGAACTGGAGCTGATAACACCCGCGCTAATGGGACCAAACAATGCCAAATGGAGCAGTCGATGCAGCTGGCACCAGGGTGAGAGGGAGAGAGAGAGAGAGAGAGAGACAGGATACAAGGACAACACGAAACGAGGACACAACAACAGCAACGAGGCAAAGATTGAACCCATCCCCCCAAAAGCTCAAACCCCCCCGCCCCCTTTGGGCTAGGCAAGGCCTTATCTATGGCCATCAATCAGGCGAGCAGCGAGCTCCGATAAGCAAAAAGATTTTAAATGGAGTGCACAGGCGAGTCCACATCCTGCTGGATGGTTGGGAGAGTGGGTATAGTGATATCTGGATCCTGGCTAATGGTGTGCTCGGGTGGTTGCTCCTCTGCATGGAACGGGTATACTGTATTTACCATAAAGTATATCAATTTCTTGATTACCATCAGCTAAGCAGAAAATAATCATATGTGTACTACAATTTTTATTTAAGTGCAAATTAAATTAATTGATAACTAAACCTCCTTAAAACAAAAACCTAAAAAATTGCTTTTAAATAAAAAGTTCGAATCATTTTAGTTAGGATTAATATAAATTTTGGTGTCATTAATTAAGTATTTTATTCTCTCTCAAATAAAATATTTCAATATTTTTATATACAACTTTTGACTTATTTTTCGACAAATCAAAAAAAATACTTTAAGAGGTAGAGCTTCTGAATATATCAATTAAGATTTTAAGAGCTAGAGCTACTAAATTTGGGGCACTGAGTTTAAAGACTCCTGCTTTTGAATAAAAAATTCTAATAATTTTAGTTCGTATTAAAATAAATTTTGGGGTCATTAATCAAGTATTTTATTCTCTCTAAAATAAAATATTTAAATATTTTTATGTACAACTTTATTTTATGCAACTTTCATTTTATTTTTCGCAAAATTAAAAAAGCTACTTTAAGAGGTAGAGCTTCTGAATATATCAATTAAGATTCTAAGAGCTAGAGCTACTAAATTTGGGGCACTGAGTTTAAAGACTCCTGCTTTTGAATAAAAAATTCTAATAATTTTACTTCGTATTAATATAAATTTTGGGATCATTAATCAAGTATTTTATTCTCTCTAAAATACAATTTTTAAATATTTTTATATACAACTTAATTTTATCCAAAGTTTAACCTAATTTTTCGCCAAATTAAAAAAGCTACTTTAAGAGGTAGAGCTTCGGAATATATCTATTAAGATTTTAAGAGCTAGAGCTACTAAATTTGGCGCACTGAATTTAAAGACTTCTAGTACTCTGCTTATACCGTTCAACGTTCTCACTTAATAATTTCAAGCACTCCATTTAAGTGGTAACTCATAGTCATTCACTTGCATGAAACTTTTCTAGTTGCTTGCTTTTCTTGTGTCTAGCTCCCAGCTTGGGTTTTAGGAGCGTCCCGACTGTTCAGCGAGATAAGCGCTGGCGAGGCGAGGCGTGCCAGGAGGCGGGGCGCATTGGAATGCAGAGGTAGTATTTGTGTGTGTGTTGCAGTGGCAGTGGCGCATGCTGTTGTCCAGGTGCCACGCCCCCCGTGTTGCCCCTGTCTCCCCTGCCAATCCCCTCATTACCCCATGGGACTCCACAAAAGTTTCGTTACCATTTTTGCCGATGACGCGAGAGGCGAATGAACATTTTCACTTGCCGTTGTCGCTGGCGGCCTTATCAGCGGGCACACCCGTGGTGCAGCTACCGTTAGCAAAAGGGTGGCAGCCCCCCAACACTCACACGGATACACGGACACACGTACACACGTTGCATGGCAGCTGAAAGACAGCAGAAACAATGACAGCAACGCTGACAGAGCATGAAAAGAGGTAGCAAAAGGGGTATTGGGAGAGGGGTGGCGGGAGGGGGGGAAGGGAAGGGAAAGCAACTGTTGTAGGCATAATGAAGCCTTTTGCAGTGTTGGAAAATTCGCCGTCATTCATTCAATGGAAATTGTTGAAATGAAATGATTCGCTGTCGTCGTTGAATGTGAAAATTGTGAATAGCTTTTATGCAACGCGAACGCCTGTCGATTGATTAAACTACCCCCCTGCCCTACCCCCCTCCCTACCTTGTAACACCCATCCCCACTTCGACTCCTACCTCTACTCCCTATCTACCTCCCTCTCCACCCCCCTTTTGGTGCTATGTGTAGCGCCTTTACTTAATTAACTGAAGTGAAAATGGCGACCGACTTCTGCATGGCGCCCTCATGATAAACAACATTTTTCGGGAACCAAACCAAACCCAACCGAACCGAACCAAGCTCTGGGGTCAGGCCAACAAATTTACATTGTTTTTGTTGTTGTTAAACCCTGTATTTGCCCAAGGGTGCCAAGGGTATACACTGAAACAGGCAGCAAAATAGATGTCATCCTACCAAACATTTGTGATCATACTCGAGTCGCCTCGTCCCCTTGCTGATTAAAATAGTCATAAATGAGCAGATCTGTTAAAAAAAGCATTCGAATATATATTTTAAAACCATTAAAACCATTTCCATTTTATATTCGAATGCTTTTTTAACAGATCTGTAAATGAGCTCATTTTCTGATCATAAATGACTCATTCGTCGGGAGAAAAAAATACCCTAACCGCGACTATTCTTGAGGAGTCGCCTTTGAGCCCCTTTTCTAATCAGTTTCGACTCACTTTCGAGTCATATTTTTAAACATACGCGAGTCATATTTTATACATATTTTATAACATACATAAGTCTTCTAATGAAAACAATCGCGTTTCAATCCCCAGTAGGATCAATTGGCGATTGCTGTGCATTTTGTTGTTATGCTTTGAACTAATCGCATTTTGATCATAAAGGCGACTCATTTTGAACGCTTTTTTGAATCGCTCATAAGATTAATCATTTTTTAATCTTCCCGGGGAGTTAAAAACAACTCGCCAAATTCAGTTCTTACAAAATGATCTCCCAAATGCTAGCTGGGATTTTTCAACGTCTCTAGTTTACACTGCTGCTAAAATGTTACCATTTCAACAATTTTATAAAATGTGTTATTGGGCTAGTTCTAAGAGCTATTAGCTTGATTTAAGGCACTTGAAAATATTTTTATTGAAAGTTTATGTTTTCAAAATTTTATAAATAACGGTTCATAAACTCAAAAGTTATACACAAAAATAAAAAATTTGTGAATATAATATATGTAGTTACAGGGTCTCCAGCTTACACTGCTTCTAAATTTTCTAAATTTTATAAAATGTGTTATTGGGATAGTTATAAGAGCTATGAGCTTGATTTAAGGCACTCGAAATCGTTATTATTGAAAGGTTCTGTATTAAAAATTTCATAATGAACGGTTCATAAACTCAAAAGTTATACAAAAAACAAATTTTGAATATAATACAAGCAGTTACAGGGTCTTTTGGCAGCTACTTGCTTTTGAGTAGTTCATGTTGTTGTTGCTAGTTGCACTAGTTAGCGTAAAGGGGGGCGAGGGGTGAGGGCGAGGGGGTGCAGGCTGGGGCCAGTTGAGTGGTAACTCTGCTTATCGCAACGGAATGTGCCAAGCCATTCGAAGCTCTAGGCAGGCGATAAGCGAACCAAACACACACAGGACATTTGGGGGGGTGTGGAGAGAGCGTTGGTGGGGGTGAGATGAGGTAGGGTGGTAGAGAGAGAAAGAGAGAGAGAGAGAGAGAGCGCCCTCTTGTGTGCGTGCTTGGAACAAAAGGCGTCAGGTAAAACCCAGAGCAAAAGAGAGCAGAGTGGGGCAGCTTTTGCTACATATATTTTGAAAGGGGGCGGTTAACCCCGCCCACCTCCTGTCCTGGCTACACACTGTGTCGTTGTGTGTGTGGCAATGTGTGTTGCGTATCAGGCGCCCAGCAAATGTCGCCAAAGGATGCCAAGCGTCGACTTGTTGTGTTCTGTTCAGTTCTGTTCAGTCCTGTTGTTGCCTGTCCACCTATAGATACGAGTGTCGAGTAACAGATACATTTGTATCTTACACTCATACACACACACACACACTAGCACAGCGACAGTTATAGATACGCGGCAAGGAGGCCTTTTGTTATATACACTTTGCCACGCATATTTGAATTATATATGTGTCATGATATACTTCAAGTATTATTGGAAAAACCCTCTAGACATACAACTGCATAGGTAATACTAAACTAAAACTATATCAGTTGAACTAGTTTTCAATCAGAGTTATAGATATTCCAAGACAAGCTTATGAAAGGTGCGTATTATGCTATAGGGAATATTTAATAATTTAAGGAACTTTTCTATTCAATTGGAATTTTTTAATTCGGAATAATGTATGAAAAGGATTTTTATCAAAACCCAAGAGCTAAGCATATAAACTGATCATAATGTAAATTATTTTACAATTATGGAAAATTTATGAATTTAAAAACTGATCTTTACTTTAACATACAGTATCGGAAAATGAAATCCGGACAAGTCATAATTGAAACTTTAAGGTATTGTAACTTTTTAAAAACCATACATAATAACATAATATAAAATTTAGCTTGTAAATTGATTTATTTACTATCGTTAACCGTTGTTATTTTATACCAATAAGAGAAAAGTGTTAAAAAAAAAAATTTTTTTTGTGAAAAATGTCGAAAATGCAAGACACTGATAAAGCGGACATTCTGGCTTTACGGTCTCAAAACTTAACTATTCGCGATATAAGCACTAAAGTTGGTTTTAGTAAATCCTCAGTGCACGATTTTCTAAGGAATTACGAGGAACGTGGTATTTTAAAACATAAACCCGGCTCTGGAAGAAAGAAGAAGACTGACCCAAAAGATATGTATGTACAAAAATCTTTTGAAAATTGAAAAGTGCATTAGTTCTTCGACGTGTCGTGATTAAACTATTGTAGCTTACTTACTTCCTCTCTGCCTCTCCCCTTTCCACTCCATATAACACCTCTCCAGCCCTGGTTGTGCTTGTTGCTCTGCGAGAACGAGTGGCATGTGGCCAGGTGGTGGAAGGGACAGAGGCAGCGGGCTAAAAAGGTATTTCGTTGACCCAGATTACGCAATCGGAATCGAAGCAACGCTGTGTCTTTTTGTTCTACCGATACAACAGTATCGGTATATATTCTATATAGTATCAACACGAAACAATATACATACATATATATATGTATGTATAATCGTAGTTTGCATTGCATGCCATAAGTGAAAAGATACAGATACTTACAGCAGCTTGAGGCACGTGCAGCAACACAGCAGATTAACAGCTGTTACTTGCAATTATCGCCATTATCGTATGTCGCTTTTGCTCTCCCTCTCTCTCTCTCTCTCTCTCTCTCTTACACACTGCCCATATCTTGTTCTCTCTGTTTATCTATAAACATTTATCTATTTCTTACCTTTAATTAAATCACTCGTACATGTTGCCAAAAAAAGAAAAATAATAAAAACGAAACAGAACAAATCAACGCGTGTAAAAATACAAAAAATTACAGATACAACGTCAATTGGCATTGCTTACTAATCGGTTTATCGTTTATCGGTTATTTCAGACAGTGCGCGGTGCGCAGCACATTCCAACATTTAATGATGATGATTTGTTGCTCAGTGATTGACAACACTTATTAGCAATCGACGTGTCTTTTCTGTTTTCATTTGCTCGTTTGAAAAAGTATATACATACACTGAGCGAAATAGGCTGCACTGAAAGTTTTTTTAAAAAAATTTCTATTAAAAGATAATTAATGCGACTTATAGGAATAGGAATAGGTTAGGGTTGAAAAAGTATATTCGTTCACTGAGCGAAATAGGCTGTACTAAGAGCTTTTTTAATAAAAATAAAATAGAGAAAAATTAATGCGACTTAGCACATTAATACATTTGATTCAAAAATAGGTTAGAAATTGTATCTTGTTCTACTACACTTCTCCTTTACATTCTTTTCTCTATCTCACCAAAGAGTATTTTTGCATCGAGCATACTTTAATATTTATTTGTTTTTCTTGTCTTGTTTGTTTGGCTTTTTTGTGCTGTCGAGTCGAGAATATAATTTGGTTTATTTTCGGTTAATCGGTATTCCCAAACGGCGCGTCGTTTTGACCGATGCCAATGAGCGATATAACCGATGGATTCTTTGATGATAAGCCGAGTGGCTGTCTCCCTTTACGTACATATACCTCTTCCTCACCCTCTCACTGTTCGTAACAACCCTGGCATTAATGGCTGCATAATTTATTTGGAAATTACAACAAATAAACATACGGATTTCATAAATGCTTTAGTAAACAGAATATATGAATATATATATTTTGTATATAACGATATATTTGCTTGGAACTATACTAAATAATTGTTATTTGAATCCGAATTACTAAACTGTAACAAGTAAGGAAGTTAACAGTCGAGCTTGCCCGACTGTAGAAGACCCTGAGCCAGTATTTTAAAAATAATACTTTGATTAAAAGAAAATTTAATTGAGCCAGTATCCAGATAATATTTTTTTAATTAAGAAGAAAATTAAATTGAAGATACATAAAGGAATGAATTTTAATACAACTCTACATCGTAGCTATGAGTTGCATTTAGTTCAAAACATTAATTAAAAAATAGCGATAGTTGTAAAAATAAAATATGGTCAGTAATACTGTTAACTACTGTAGGCAGAGGGGAGTGGCATTTAAAAAAGTGATTTTTTTTTTCAAAAAAGTCAGGAATTAAAAAAAAATGTAAATTTTCTTTAGTTGAGAAAAAGTTTCCGCGCTATCGAGAATCGAAGAATGGAATCTCTAGCTATTATACTTGCTGAGAAAGAGGCGTTCATACAGACAGACAGACGGACAGACAGACAACTTTTCGCACAAAACCATTAGTCCCTTTTGCTCTTTTTCAAAGAGCTCAGGGTCTAAAAATACTCTTTTCTACCGAAAACTTTAAGCTTTCTTCTATCAAATATTATATCAGCTCGTTTATAGAAAATTTCTTTATGATCTGATGAAGTCTTGATTATTTTGGGTTCAAACAACTGTCTATGAGTTCGACTAGCGTTCTTTTTAAACTTGACCCACTTTTGGATATGACAGGTTTTCCAAAAGTAAAAAAAAAAATTAAATCAAACTAAGGTATCAACGTGTTAATCAGATGTTGAAATGTGATTTAAATTGGATGCGGTGTGAAATCGAACAAATTATACGACTGACCATTGGCTATATAAGTCTATCTATCTCGCTCTCTCTCTCTATCTTCCTCTCTCTCTTGCTTAGTGAAGATATAAACATCAAGTTAATGGCTCTTCAGACGTCGTGAGCGTAGAATGATGCGATTTCCATTTCATTTACGACTTTAGTCATAACTTATGCACATATACTTGTGACTTGATTTCGGTTGTTTTGTTTTTGGGTGTTTGATTACAAGGCCCCCCCCCGAAGGCATTGAATATCGCTTAATATTGATGAGACGACATTGGTTTTAACTTCCAGCTTGGAGTTTAGCTTGAAAATGTAGCTATCTCTCTCTCGCTCTCTCTCTCTCTGTCTCTCAAATAAAACTAAATGTGGCATGGGGCAAAACAGAGTCATAAACTTCTGGTTTATGGCTCAAACACATACATACACTCACATACAGGTATCACCTTATCGTTGCAAAGGATCTCTCTTTCTCTCTCACTCTCTCTCTTTCTCTCTCTCTCTCTTTCTCACTCTCTCTCACTCTCTGTCTCGCTCTGTCTGCGGGAAAGCCGTAACGAGTTATCGGTTTCTGAGCATCTTTTTCGGTTTGGTTTTCGCAACGTGTGTTTTTGGCGGCAGTTCTACCTTAAATGGGTGTAGCTGGGTAGCTGCCAGCAGGATATTTGCCAATAATGGCAACAAAAAAAAAAACTTTTTATAGACACACACACACTCTCACACACACAGACACGCACACACACACTGGCACACACACAATTTACGGGCTCTTATCAATCAATCTTAATTAATCACAACGCGCAGATCGCATAAAGCTCGCAAAGCGAGACAAAACTACTAGAAAACTCTGAACTGGAGCTGGCATGACTGCACGAGACCCGGTACACTAGTTTCTATACAATAGATTTAAACAACTATAAAAATTATACAACTTTAAAGTTGATAAAACAAAAAAATCTTGTATTTTGATTAGTAAATCCAATTATTAAGCATTAATAAAATTCCTAAAAAATTGAAAGAAAATTTTTTATAAATAAAAAGAGTGTAACAAAAAAGTAAAAAAAATTGTTGTAGTTTTTTTTAAAGGAATATTATATTTTTTGACTACTACAAATGCAATAAAATTAAATAAATTAATATTTAAACATATTAGGTTGGGGAAAAAGTAATGCATTATTTATATATTATTTTCAAAATTCATTTATTACGGTTTGGACAGTCCGATTTAATTCAAATATGTGCCGTTTTGTTCATTGATTTGTTGCCATTTTGAGGACAACTTTATAATTCCCCGCTCAAAAAAGCTCTGGTCCTTGCTGTTAAAAAACTCGACCAACCTAGTTTCGCAGTCCTCTTTTGAATTAATTTTTTTACCTACAAGAAAATTTTGTAAGGGCAAAAAAAGGTGACAGTCACTTGGTGCTAGATCCGGACTATACGGTGGATGCATTAAAACTTCCCATCCGAGCTCTTTAAGTTTGTTGAGCGTCATTATAGATGTGTGTGGTCTAGCGTTATCCTGGTGAGAGACAATTTCTTTTTTATTGGCCAATTCTGGTCGCTTTTTGTCAATTGCCTTCGTCAAAAGGTCTAATTGTTTACAATAGAGGTCTGAGTTAAGGGTTTGTCCATATGGAAGCAGCTCATGGTAGATGATTCCCTTCCAATCCCATCAAACGCACAGCAAAGCCTTCCTGGCAGTTAGTCCTGGTTTGGATACCGTTTGAGCTGATTCACCGCGTCTTGACCAGGATCGATTTCTAACAACATTGTCGTAAGTGACCCACTTTTCATCACCAATCACCATCCGCTTAAGAAATGGGTCGATTTCATTACGTTTCGACCAAGATTCGCAGATGGAAATCCGGTCCAGTATGTTTTTGTTTGATAACTCGTGAGGCACCCATATGTCTAGCTTTTTACTGAATCCAGCTTTTTGTAAATGCCTTAAAACTGTTTTGTGGTCAATGTTAAGCTCTTGGGTGATGCTGCGGCTGCTGACATGCCGGTCTGCTTCAGTTAGCTCCACGATCTTATCAGAATTTTCGACGAAGGGTCTACCAACTCTAGGTGCATCTTTAACATCGATATTTCCGGAACGGAATTTTCGAAACCAAAATTATGCATTACTAGTCGATACAGTATCGGGGCCATAAACATCGTTCACAATTTCGGTCGCCTTGCTTGCATTTTCGAATTTATAAAAAAAAAATTGCAAAATATAGCGAATTTTTTCTTTGTTCATCTCCTTGCTTAACACAATTTCTCTCATAATAGAATCGACCCAGAAAAAAATTTACTTCACTGCGTTTTAAAGAGGAAGCCCACTTTTCTAAAAAGCCCAAGTTTAAGTCAGTGAGACCAATAGTTTAGAAATTAGAGCATACCAAAGTTGACAGACAAAAAAATAACCCATAACTTTTTCCCCAACCTAATATATACTTTTTCCAAGCTTATTTTTATTAGTATATCCAATTATTAAGCATTTAAAAAATCCTAAAAAAAATAAATAAAATTTTTTAAAAAAAAAAAGGTGTAACGAAACAGTCAAAAATATTTTTGTAGTTTTTTTAAATAATTAATATATTTTTTGACTACTACAAATGCAATAAAATTAAATAAATTAATATTTAAACATATATACATTTTCCAAGCTTAAAAACTATGCAGTCTATTAAACCCTTTATGTGTGGCAGACAGGGTGCAGCTAGAAAATAGGGGGAATTTTTAGGGGAGTAGGTTTTTGGCGGTGCCTAAACAAAACTTTCGTCATCGCCAGGTGGCAGCAACAGCAACAACAGCAACAACAATAACAATAAAATCGATGATAAAGTTGCGCTAAAATCCACGAGAAAGTCACCGGGAAAGCTGAGGAATATTTTCCACCCGGAGAGTGAAAAAGAAGAAGAAGAAGAAGGGAACTGAGAAGTGTGTGAAAGCGAAACATGTTCTCAAAATTATTATTAGAGTTGCTGGCAAAATTCTACAGAGTTTCGACTCTGATTATTATATTATCCAAATTACAAATTATTTTGACAACACTTGAAGTGAAATCTACTTAAAATTTAAACTTACTTCGAATGAAGTTTGGTATCAATGTATAGGTCACTTCAATTCCGTTTTAAAAATACATAATGCTTCTTAACCCATTGAGTACACGTGGAATATTTTCAATTCTTGCAAAGGTCTAATTTTTAAACATTTTCCCCCCTCCGGGCTAAAACAAAAAATGTTTGAATGCAAAAAGATTCTCCAAAAGAATCTATTAGTGATGGAAAAAAAAAATCAAAATCAAAAATCTCTTCGCATGTATTTTTTATGATTCTTTGAAAATTGATATTTAACCCATTTTTACCTACTTTTCATCAAAATAGTCACTTTTGGCACATTTAAGAAAAATTTTGTGTTATTAAAACGGAATTGAAGTGACCTATCCATTGATACCAAACTTCTTTCGAAGTAAGTTTAAATTTTAAGTAGATTTCACTTTAAGTGTTGTCTAAATATTTATGCCTACTAGTGTAAGTGCAGAGTCTGTAGCAGTCGGTTTAGCTTGAGTGAGAATTTTCTTGTTGTGTGTTCTGTGTTCTGAGTTTCCTTGCCACACCTGTGCAAGTTATCTGCCTCTCTTTCCCTCTCTCTCTCTCTCTCTCTCTTGCATTTGCAGTTCCATTTTGGAGTTAGGGGCATGCCCCAAAAAGCCTTTATCAAACGTTGTCGCCGTCTACAGTCTGCTGCGGTGATAATGAAGACGCCACCGCCATCAACGTGGCATCAACCGAAACGGGTTGCATCAAACGAATGCCGCATCGCAAACGAAGTCAGCGGCACTCGAGCGCCACTTAGATGAGATGTCTCGTTGTCTGCCACTTTTGCCCCTGCCCTTGCCACCGTCCCTACCACTGCCCCCGTCCCTGCCCCTTCCGCTTGCCCGCAATGCTTCAGGTTCAGCTTATCAGCAAACGAAAAGCAACAAAAAAAATATATAAAAATAATTTTCATTAAAATGATTTATGAAAATGCAAAGCGCGCTGACCAAAGCACAAAGACAACGGCGAGGCAAGCACCTGGTTGATGCCCCCCGAGGGGGCAAGTGACAAATCGTGCTCTTTTGGGCAGTCCGAAAAGAGACAGAGAGTCAGAGTGAGAGAGAGCGAGAGAGCTGGGAGCGGGAGTGAGCATCGACACATAATTAATTACAATTTAGTTTATAAACTATGAAAGTTCGTTGCTTTTGCTTTATACGGGGGCGTAAAATGGGGGAGGCGGGGCAGGTGGGTTAGGAGGGAACGGGGGACTCACATAGAGCTGGAGGAGGATTGATGGATGCCATCGATAAAGTTGACAAATTTGCTTTTAGCCAAAAGCGATTGGTTTGCTTGCCCCACATAACTGACTAACGGCAACTCTCACTCTCTCTCTCTCACTTTGTCTCCCTCTCACTCTCTCTCTCTCTTTCGTTTCGGCTAATGAGGCCAATGAAGCAAACGGACAAGTTCTGTTCTCTTATCGCTACATCTTGAGGCGCCACCAAATAAAAACCCCAAAAATGAAACAAAACTACAGTCGTTACAGCGTTGAGCAAGCACAGCTACAAAATACCCTAGGAAAATACAGAAATACGTAAAAAGTTTTAAATACTCACTTTTTGTTTAACAAACTAGCTTGTTTAAGGGAGTGTAGGCAGTAAATCTGGTAGCTCTAGCTCCTGAAGTATAAATCGACTAAGAGAATGTATGAATTCAGTGAACACGTATTTAAAAATTCAAGTTTTGACTAAGTTTTTGGACTTATTTGTTAAATTTAAATCTTCAGGTTTTCAAAAGCAACGAAATTTCAATTTAATTTTATTTGTTAGCTCTAGCTCTTAAGATGCTTTTGGTAGCTCTAGCTCTTGCAAACAAAAATTCAAATTAATTTAATTTGGAAGCTCTAGCTCTTAAGATGCTTTTGGTAGCTCTAGCTCTTACAAACAAAGTTTCAAATTAATTTAATTTGGTAGCTCTAGCTCTTAAGATGCTTTTGGTAGATCTTGCTCTTACAAACAAAGTTTCAAATTAATTTAATTTGGTAGCTCTAGCTCTTAAGATGCTTTTGGTAGATCTAGCTCTTACAAACAAAGTTTCAATTTAATTCAATTTGGTAGCTCTAGCTCTTAAGATGCTTTTGGTAGCTCTAGCTCTTACAAACAAAGTTTCAAATTAATTTTATTTGGTAGCTCTAGCTCTTACAAACAAAGTTTCAAATTAATTCAAATTGGTAGCTCTAGCTCTTAAGTTGCTTTTAGTAGCTCTAGCTCTTATTAAGAGACTTGCTTAACTATAGCAATTAAAATACTATTCTGTAGCTAGTTAGCACACAACCAAAATACCCTTTTCTTTACACATATCTTAAATTATTAATGGGTATTCAAATGGGTAATATGGGGAGAAGGGCAGAGAGAAGCAGAGACAAAAGCGCCAAGTCAGCGACAGCAACAAATCAAAATGAGACTCGAGACTGGAGAGAGACTGGTGTTGGCCAACAACAATAACAATAACAAGTAGAAGAACAACAACAACAATACAAGGATCCATCCGCAAGGATAACAACAGTTTTTTGTGCTGCGCTAAGCGAGAAATATTAAAATATAATAATTTTCGTTTATCTCTAGTGAAAAATCGCATTTAAGTGAACGCGAGAGAGACAACAAGAAAACAAAAACAACAAACAACAACAACACAGGACATGGCAAGGCCAAAAGACAACAGCAACTATGTACGAGTATGTGGCAAGGATAAGGCAGTCAAGCGGCAACGACAACGACAACGGCAACAGCAACTTTGTGGCACACAGCTGATAAGAAGGTCCAAGGCAAGAAGAAGAAAAGGACACGAAAACAAAAGCACAATCTATGTTGTTGTTGCTGCTACTTGCTCACACATTTTGTTTGTGTTTTTGTTGAAATTCGCAACCGGCAAGGAACAGGCGAACAGCAAAATACAGAAACAGCAGCAGCAACAGCAGCAGCAAAAGGAACAACAACAATAAACACGCGCCAAAAAACGAAAGGCAAATGAAAAGACAAGAACAACAACAACAACAACGCGACAGGCAATTGCCATAGCCAATGTATGCGTGTGTATGAAAAAACGAGCCTCCAAGATAAACAACAACACAAGAGAGCAAGTGAGAGAGAATCGCCAGCAGCAGCAGCAGCAACAAACTGTATTAGCAAACAAAAAAAAACAACAACAAGCACAGGCGCTACACATTGCTCACATACTCACGCTCCAAAGGCAAGCAAGCGAGAGAGGCAGAGAGAGAGAGCGTAAGCCAAAAGGTAAACAGCGACCGGCACAGCCGAAAAGGCAAACAAAACAAAAACAAAACCAAAAGCCAAACAAATAATAAAAACTGCAGGCAAGCAGCAAGCAACAAGAACAACAACAACAGCGCTAAAGGTGTGTTTGTGTGCTCTTATCCTGTTGCCAGCGCAGAGCGCGTGAGGTAAAGAGAGTGAGAGAGTGAGCGCAGGCAGAGAGAGCGACAGCGCCCAAACGAAGCTGTCGCTTTATTTGTCTTCGTGTAAGCTTCGTGCAAGCTTCGCGCTTCGCGTTAGAGATAAACATAGTTCATGTATTATTTTTGTTGTTGTTTTTTTTTTGCTACAGATAAATCAAATGAAATGATACTTTAAAGTGCAAGCGAGATAGCGCTACATATTTTTGCGAGCTAAATCAACTTTTGACACTGAGCTTTTTTACTCATACATGACGCATACGAAAGCAGAGTCGTAAATGGGATTTTTGCTACGTAAAAGGGATTTTTGCTACTTAAGTACTATAAATGCGGCATAAATGCAAAAGTATTTTTTTTAAAAGCAAGTAGCAAATTTTATGAAACGTAAAACTAGTGATAAGATGCAAAAACACACATACATACATATATACAATGCATCCTGCCAGACACTCAAAACACTCACATGCTAGAGGGAGAAGGCAACATCATTACGAGTTGATTACGAAGTTTTAGACGTTGTGCAGCGCTGCAGGCAGTAAGCGGTAGTAGTTTGAGGGAGCGAGGGTGTGAGCAGTGAGCGGGTAAAAAGCTCTGATAAGTACCGTTATTGTTGCTCTAGTTGTAGTTGTAGTTAGTGTCGCTTTGGCGCAAGCAGCAAAAGCAAAAGGCGAAGGCAGCAAAAATGATACATTTTAATGCGAATCTAGATAGCAGCACAGATTGCTGCTACTGTAAAAAGAGAGACAGAGACAGAGAGTGAGTGAGAGGGAGAGAGTGAGTGAGAGAGGAAACAAAACTCCTGCACTCACATACACATGCAAGAGTGCACACGAGATAAGCGCGTTGCTCATTCGTGTGACAGCTGAAGAAGTTGAGAGGCAAACAGAGAAGAAGAGAGCCTGCCAAGGGCGAAGACAGAGAGAGGGGGCGGAAGGAGTAGCTGGAGTAAAAGCGCTTGCAATCACTTGAATATTGCATTAACAGGCACGTAAGAAACACACACACACACACCAGTGCTGCCATATTGGCTTATTTTAAGCTAGATTTAGCTTATTTTAAAATCAAATAGCTTGGAAAATAATTAAAATGCTTATAGCTTAAAATATAGCTTATTTTAAATTTCATATAGCTTATTTCGGCTTAAAAAAAATTTAGAACAAATCAAGTTTTGTTTTTTGATTGTATTGTAAGTTTTGATAATTTTTATCGATAAATTGGACAAAAATCATATTTGTTGTTCGTATTTTGGTTTTTTTTCCTTTATAAGTTTTAAGAATAATATATATTAATCTGCAGCGTATTTTCAGACTTCCTGATAATATTGAAATTTAAAAATAATCCGAATAAATCGCCAGAGAAAATGATTTCTTTATTGGAACATTTTCATTATGAAAATATTGATGACATCATATGCCAATTTGGAAAAATCCAACTATTCGATTGGGAGAAAAAGGGGAATACGATAGAGTTTTGGTCAGAAGTATTAGTTTATAATATAAGAGTATTTAGCCAAATGAATATTGTGAAAACTAATTTGCGCAACAAAATGTGCTTAAAAAATTTGAACGCATAAGGTTTGTTTTTGATATGTTAAATTGTTTAATATATGATAAGTATATGCGTTTGAATGTTATAGATATGGACTGCGATGTCATGGCAAATGTTGTTATAATTACAATCTGCCAAAAAAGTAACTGGAAGAAATTAAGTCATCCGCCAAATATGCGGAATCAATAAATGAAGTTGATGAAATAATTTCCTTACTTTCATAAAATAAAAAAAAATAAATTATTTTGGTGTTTTTATGGTTAGCTTATTTTTCAGATTTTTTTTTTTAATTTTTAGCTTATTCCAGCTTATTTTTTTCCTCAATCTAGCTTATGGTGCCTCTCAAAATCTGGCAACACTGACACACACACACGTAACGCGTCGCAATAAAGACGTAGACGTCGACGTTGATGCTGACGCAAGCGTCGACGCCGACGACGACGCCAACGTCGTGCAGCCACAAAAGTTTTTAGTGTCTGCATCTGCAACGCGTGCCACCAAAAGTTGCTGCGTATACGTAATGTAATATTGCTCATACGCCGCATTTGCTTGACAACTAAATGTATGTGTGTGTCTGTGTGTGTGTATTTGTGTGCAACGTGATTTCCTGCTTACAGTTAGAGCTAAGATTGCAGCAAAACTAGCAAAAGGAGCAAGTGAGAAGTGGGGGGGGGAGTGGGGGAGGAAACAAGTGGAGGCAAGAGATTGCCAAATAGGATGCAAAATGCTTGCAAGTAACTGATAATTCGGTAGCTGCCTTCAAAAATCGCTTATCAGCCATGGCAGCAGCAGCGACGCACAGCTGCTAAGGCAACTTGCAACTTGCAACTTGCAACACACACACACACACACACAATTCAAATAGTTGTGGCAACACTGGCTCGTTAGATAAGCAAATGCTAAAGCTAAATGATGACATGTGTTCAGTGAAGAAATACACACATTTGTAGACCCTGTACTTGAGTGTATGCACCTAGCATTTGGGAGATCATTTTGTAAGAACTGAATTTGGCGAGTCGTTTTTAACTCCCCGATAAGATTAAAAAATGATTAATCTTATGAGCGATTCAAGAAAGCGTCCAAAATGAGTCGCCTTTATGATCAAAATGCGATTAGTTCAAAGCATAAAAACAAAATGCACAGCAATCGCCAATTGATCGTACTGGGGATTGAAATGCGATCGTTTTCATTAGAAGACTTAGAAACGAGTCGCGTTTGTTTTAAAAAAATATGACTCGAAAGTGATTCGAAACTGATTAGAAAAGGGGGTCATAGGCGACTCCTCAAAAAGAGTCGCGGGTAGCGAATTTATAATCTACCGACGAAGGAGTCATTTATGATCAGAAAATGAGCTCATTTATGACTATTTTAATCAGCAAGGCGACTCTAAAGCGACTCGAGTATGATCACAAATGTTTGGTGAGTATTTCAAGTTGGTAGAGAAATTAAAAGTCTTAAAGAGGAGTTACAGCTAATTATTTAAAGTATTTAAATTTAAGCAGTTAAATTTTATAGTTTAATGTAATTTGGATATACTTTTCATTTACACGGTCTTTAAAAGTTGTGCGCACTTCAACTGTCAGTCTTAATAACAAGTTATGTTCGCTTATATTCGCATAATTCGAAAAGTTCTAATCACCGATGAGATTTATCGATAGAACTACACTTTGAATCTATTTCCTCAACCCCCCTACTGTCCCGCAACACTTTTCCTTCCGCCCCCCTTCTCCTACACTGCCTGCTGCTGCACTTGCCACAAAATGTGGCCTAAACATTGGCAAATCAAATCGTAAATGTGATCGAAAAAAGCGTTTTGTTATTGTGGCCTTTTTGGCCATTTAGTCGCTTGGCTAATTACACATATACAAATCTATCTACAGTAGAGAGGGAGGGAGGTGGAGGGAGGAGGTGGTAGGGGGGCGTGTCAGGTACGTTTGCAGCACAATTACCTAAAACGCAGCTCGTCGTAATTACAGATACAAATCAAATATAGAAACATTTTATAAATAAATTGAATTTTAAACACACACAAAACAATTGCGAATTGTTGATCAAAATGCAATTTAGAAATCGAATTGCATTTCAAGAGGGGGGTAAATGGGTGAAAGGGAGTGAGGGGAGAGTATTGCAATTTGTGTATTATTGCCACACGTTCCCTCCACCGCCTGCCACATGTTCTTGCCACATGTCCGGCCTGCAATTAAACCCACTGATGTGTAAACTTAAAAATGCCGATAATATTGTCAGCGTTTTCAATTTGCGCATACACAACAAACGTCAGCAGCAGCAGCTGAAAAAGAGAGAGAGAGAAAGAGAGAGGAGAGAGAGACAGCGAGAGAAAGAGTGTGAGAGAGCGAGAGGGTGGCAGTAGACAGACAAAAGTTAAACAATGCGAGGCGCAACAGTTGAAAAGGTTCTCAGTTTCGTTGAGGTCCTTGTTGTCGTTTGTTGAGTCGCCGTTTGAATTGTTGTCAACATTAACAAGCTATACAACTGGTTTAACCGACTTTAAAATACCCATTAAATAAAACAAAATTTAAATTAATTATTAGTTATAACTACAATCAAACATTACACTGCTTATAACACTCAAAACTGTGAGTGCAAATCAACAATGTTTAAGCAACAAATTAAATGAAGTTTTTATATAACTTTCTTTTTGGAAAACTTTAAAAAATTAGTTAAAAAATGCTGAGAAATTACACTAAATAAAAAAAAATCAAAAGAAGTTATTTATTTTATACTAATTTGCAAATAAATTATATATTAAATAACATAAAGTTTCTTAAAAATATAAAAAAAAAACAAATTTGTGATGTAAGTTTGAATTTATAATTTTAAATTATGTAATAAATAAGATAAAATTTCTTAAAAATGAAAAAAAAAAAACAAATTTGGGATGTAATTTAAAATTTATAATTTTAAAATAAAATAAAATAAAATATATTAAATAAGATGAAGTTTCTTAAAAATATAAAAAAAAAAACAAATTTTTTATAATAATTTGCAAATAAAATATATATTAAATAAGATAAAGTTTCTTAAAAATTAAAAAAAAACAAATTTGTGATGTAGTTTTGAATTTATAATTTTAAATTATATATTAAATAAGATAAATTTTCTTAAAAATATAAAAAAAAAAACAAATTTGTGATGTAATTTTGAATTTATAATTTTAAATTATATATAAAACAAGATGACGTTTCTTAAAAATATAAAAAAAAAACAAATGTGTGATGTAATTTTGAATTAAAAATTTTAAATTATTTATTAAAAAAGCTGACATTTTTTAAAAATATAAAAGAAAAAATGTAGAATGTAATTTTGAACATTTATCTAATATTTTAACACTACCAAACTTACTTTTGCTATATACCCATTATTGTATGCCAATATACCCTCTCTACCCAATCTCCTAACAGGTATAATATTAAACTGAATGCTGCGAAAAATTTTATAAATAAAAGCAAAAAAAATCCCAACTGCATGAAAATTTGATTGCGATTTCAATTTGAATTCAATCGATAAACGCCGTTGACTGAAGCTTTCAACAACGTTGCAACAACGTTGAAACGACTGAGCACAAAGGTCAGCAGAGAGTATGAGAGAGAGCGAGAGAGGTAGAGGGAGAGAGGAAGATTGCGATTGAGAAGAAAAGTTGTTCAGCAAGCTACAAAATAAAAGAACTAAACCAAAAAAGTCAACTAAAAATCGAGCTGTGGTCTTTAAAACCAGATTTGGGGCGGCGCCACAGACCCAAAACGGGAGCGAGAAAGACTGAGAGCGAGAGAGAGAGAGAGAGAGCATCAGAGAGAGAGAGCGCGAGCCACCAATCAGAGAGTAGGTGACCAGTGACCGTCGTGACGACGGTGGAATTCAAAATGGTTGACTAAAAAAAACCCAAACCCAAAGGCAGTTAGATATGTCTTAACGATAAAATTCAAGCCAAGTGCGTTGATCAGACAACGAAACTGTATTTTCTACAAAGAGCAACAGAGAGAGAGAGAGAGAGAGAGCGAGAGCGAGTGTAAAAAGAGCCAGAGAGAGAGAGAGGGAGAAGCAGAGCGAGCTAAAGAGAGCAAGCCAGTCGAGTCGAGTTGAGTCGCGACAAGTCTTTCGTCTAGTCCTTCTTGGTACTAAAGTCGGGGTTTTGTAAACCAGTTTTTGTACTTTGCATAAACAGTTGACGGTTTTTCTCAATTGCCAATTTCAATTTCCAGTTGGCAACTCGCCTTATTATTCTTAACTTGGCCTTAACTTCAAAGTGGGAAGTGGAAGTGGAAGCGTCAACGCGTTATCGTTAATTTCCAATCAATTTCAAAAAATGCGATGATCAACATCTCAAACTGGTCCACTTAGCGACAGATTCAACTTACCGATAAGCTAAAAAGAAAAAGCATTATGCTTGGTATGGCAGAAGATTTGATACTCTTATAGAGTCGGTTTAACAAATTTTAAACAGTTTTTTGTTACTTTTTTATTAGTTAGTTGAGTTTAAACTTAAATTTGTATAGCTCTGTTCGGTTTAAATCGCAGTTACACGCTTACAAAAGCGAAATCGCACGCTATAGTCTGACGTCACTGCTCTTGGAACTGCAAACTAAAATAGTTTAAATGGTTTTGCACATAACTTCTTAGTCTCTTAAGCGATTTTGGCCTTTTTTAAACCCTAAGCTCCTTAAAAAGAGCAAAAGGGACTAATGGTTTTGTGCGAAAAGTTGTCTGTCTGTCCGTCTGTATGAACGCCTGTTTCTCAGCAAGCAAAATAGCTAGAGGCTCCATTCTTTGCAGAAGCTTTGTAGCTCTGTTACGCAGATCAAGTTTATTTTCAAATTTGGATGCCACGCCCCCTTAGAGAAACAGTGGGAATATCTCGATTTTTTACTTTTTTAATTGGAATGTTAGAAAGCCCAAAATTGGTATGCATGATATTGAAATATAAACATATTCCGCTTAAAAAAATAAAAATACTGTCTCAGGGTCTTCTACAGTCGGGCAAGCTCGACTGTAATCTTCCTTACTTGTTTACATCTGAACCATTTAACATACCATGTTTAGCAAATTTGTTTAGTTACTTAAGTTCTTAAGTTTTAACTTAAGATTATTAAATGCTAACGTTACATACTCTATGCCACAACATTATAAACCACTGTTAGAGTATATAAAGAAAACAAAATACACAAACTTTACGATGACTTCATGCGCCAAAT
This sequence comes from Drosophila tripunctata, assembly GCA_035047385.1. Classification (NCBI taxonomy): domain Eukaryota; kingdom Metazoa; phylum Arthropoda; class Insecta; order Diptera; family Drosophilidae; genus Drosophila; species Drosophila tripunctata. Next base: position 8,176,812 of record JAWNPS010000160.1, on the reverse strand, counting down.
TTGAAATCGGAATCAAATTCGAAATCAAAATCGCATCATATTGAACTGAACTCAAAACGTATTTAAATCACACCTCAAAATAAAATAAAAATAAAAATCACTTAAGGCAACTCTGAATATTTACATAAAAGAGTGTGTTTAAAAGTGTATATATATGAAAGCTCTTTATATCTTGTGTATCTTAAAGATGCCATAAATTACGAGATACCATTTGTATATACATATATACATATATACATCTCTACTATACAGATATGCAAACAATTTTATCAGCGCTGGCGAATCTTTTGAAAGCATTCACGATTGGCACACGCTGCGTATGCGAAATTTTATCTAGAGTCCGGCGGGTAGACAGATCGGCAGTTGGATGGACGGAGAGGCAGACAACAAGCATTGTTCTTTTTATCATCATTGCCCAGCAGCCGAAAAAAAGAACAAACATATAGATAGAAAAACAGCAAACGTTATACGTTTTACGTTATATGTAATTCTGCAACATTCACGAGGGTCAACACTAGAGTTTGTGGCCAGTTGTTAGTTACGGATAAATATATATAAAGAAATTTTATTAACTGTTGTCAGTTACGGACAAATACATACATTGAAATTTTTTAGCTGCTGTTGTAATCTTTTATGTAAAGAAATTTTTATAGTATCTACAATTTATTAACTGCCTTTAACTAGTAACATTTTAATAGGTATAGCTATAAGATTTGGTGCCTGTTTTGTATCCAAATATGTCCTGCAAATTTCAGTACGATCCAATAAGAAACTTGAAAGATATATAAGCAAATTAACTAAAGTGACGGCGTGCTTAACGTTCCAAGAACAGTGACGTCATACAGTTTTGTATTATGTTGTATTTTCCCAATCAAAAATACACGTTTAAATGGCCTTTATTAATTCAAACATAACTTTTCAAGCCGCCCTCGCTAAGCACACATATTTTAATGGGCATTTCAATAAAATCAAATTCGAAATTTATGGAAATTTGGCATCGTTTTGGTAGATAACAAACTTAAAAGCTTAAAACTAAAATGTGTCGTTAATGCGTTCAGATAATGGCGACTGTGATTCAAATCGAATCGAAACGAATCGAATCAAATATCGAGTTCAATCGATTTAAATGCTTATGTATGTAAATCGAACATTTTCTATCTCAATTTCAATATCTCTGTCTCTCTCTCGCTCTCTCGCGCTTACACTTTAGACTTGCTAGATACATCAAAAAAATGTGCCGCTCAATATTTGCAAATCAATCGAAGCGGAGATTGAGAAAGAGAGGGAAAGAGAGAGGGAAAGAGAGAGGAAAAGAGAGAGAGAGAGAAAGGGAGAAGAAAAGCGCCAGAGCAAGAGAGAGGGCGAAAAAGTGACTGCGAGAGAGAGAGAGAGAGAGAGAGAGAGGGCGAAAAAGATGCAAATCTCACATCCTTCAGCTGTCAGCAGGACGCATGTAAAAACTGTGCAAATATCAACGTGCAACAACAAGTACAAACATGAAAAATTAACATAAACTCTGCAGACCTGCTACAATTTTTGTTGTTGTTGCTGTCCTACTCACACACACACATTTGCATGCACTGTGTGTTGCATCGAAATCATCAGTCAGTGTCAGAGCAATGGCCTTTTGTCAGCTTCCGCTGCACGCCGCCATTTTTTACATTGCCAGTTTTGCGCTCTTTTCCAACACTTCCTTTTTTTTTTTGTCTATCTGTCTCTCTCTCTCTCTCTGTGTTGATTTCCTATGAGCGATTTCATTTGTTATAGAACAAAAAAAAGCTTTGTTTCTTTTTTTTTTTGTTAGCTAAAAATAAAAGCACTATAGATTTTGTCAGAGATGCGCACTTTTTTAGCGCCTGATTCTACAAATGTCATTCATTTAACACACTTTTTAAAAGAGGAGAGACAAGAAAAGATTGGCTATAAAAAAAAAACAAAAAATTTGAGAATTTTGTTCAGATTTTATAATGAAAATTTCAAACACTTTTTGATTAGAAAATTTAATTTTTTATTGCATTAAAAGTCAGGTAGTTTTAAAATTAATATTTTTAAAATAAGCTATAGACAGCTTAAGTATAGTATAGTATAGATTAAATATAAATTGTTAAGTTTGGAACATTTTATAGCCTTATACAATTTAAATTCAAGTTTACTTTTCAACATTTTTTTTAATTTTTATTTTTTTTTTCCTCAGTTTAAATTTAAATTTAAAATATAATTTTAAACATTTAAATTATTTTTATACTGTAACTTTAATATTAAATATGTCGACTGATCATAATCTGACATCAAATAAATAAAATAAAATTACATAGTAATTTTATTTCAACTGATTAGTTGCAGTTTTTAACGCATAGTTTTGCTATGCTTAAAATTAAACCAGAGTATTTGCAAGTGCAGCAGACTCCAATTGTCATATTTTTGTTTGCTTTTATGGAATTTGTAAAAAATGAATTTCAGTTTTTCGCTATCATTGCTGCTATCATCAACAGAGGCCTCGATTCACTGCGGTTTTTTTTAACGTCCGCCCACAAATTTATATGGCCTGTGATAAGCGCGATAAAACGCGACAGCGGAAATTATCGTCAGTTTGAGAGCAAAAAGATGCCCAAAAAAAAAAACAAAAACCCAGTAGAGATAAAGGGCGCATAAACCCGCATTTAAAAACAATAACAACAATGGGAAGACAACTCTGGAAAGAGGCTAAAACAAAATGGCGACGCTGCTGACAGCTGATTGGCTGCTAGCTGGTTGCCTTATCAATGCGAGATATCAGCGCCGGCGCGAAACTGATAAGATAAGCAATGTGTACAGCGTAACTGATAGCGCAAAAAAAAGGGGGAGGAGATAAAGTGAATACTGTGCTAAATACTATAGGGAAACTAATAATAAAATGTTGAAAAGTTAACTTGAATTTAATTTGTAATTTTAGCAAAATGTTCCAAATATAAAAATTTATATTTAATCTATACTATCTTATACTTAAGTGGTCTATAGCTAATTTTCAAAAAATATTAATTTTAGAGCTACTTGACTTTTAATGCAATAAAAAATTAAGTTTTTTAATAAGAAAGTGTTTGAGAAATTTGAGAAAATTTTTTCCAACATTAATTTTTATTATAAAATCTAAACAGAATTCTCAAATTTTTGTTCTAAATATAAAAATTTATATTTAATCTATACTATACTATACTTAAGCTGTCTATAGCTAATTTTAAAAATATTAATTTTAGAAGTACTTGAATTTTTAATGCAATAAAAAGCTTAGTTTTTTATTAAGAAAGTTTTTGAAATTTGAGAAAATTTTTTGCCTGCTGAACTTTTATTATAAAATCTGAACAGAACTCTCTAATTTTTGTTTTTTTTTTTTTTTTTTTTGAAGCCAAACTCTTTCTACACCAACTGTACTAATAATATATATTTAATATTATTTATATGTAATATTTTATTAGAAAAAACTAAACTAAAACTTATATTTAAATATTTTAGATTTAAAAAAAAAAGTTTTTACACTTTAAAATTCTTTTTGAAACTTTTTTAAAGCAACATTAAAATATTTGCGCACGCGATATTTTAATTAATATATTAACTGTAAAGCCTTTTAAATAAAAAACCAAGAAAATGCTAGAGAAAATGAGGGGAAAACAAAGAAAAATGAAAATAAATTACAAACCGAGTGAAGTGGAGTGGAGGGGAGTGGAGTTGAGGGGAGTGAAGTGGCGAATCTTGAGTGAGGACAGCTAATTGGCAGTCGAATTTGGGAGTCAAAAGTCAGTTGAGAAATACAATCACTTTTGCTGCTTTGCCACGTCTTCTTCTTCTTCTGTCAGATTCATATTTATCATGCAACATTGCAACAACAACTACAACAACAAGAAGAGCTTAAAAAAATAGAGTGCATAAAAAAAAACACGTTGCAAATCCAATCAGAATTGCAACAAGGGAAATGGAGCTGCAATCTCTCTACTCCATTGTTGCTGTTGTTGTTGCTATTATTATTATTATTGGCACTGGAATGGGAAGTTGCCACAAAATCGGCATCAATTTAATGTGGCAGCAAGCAGCAAGAGTGAAAGAGAGAGAGAGGGAGAGTGAGAGGTGTGCTGTAGCTGCCCCTTTTGAAAATGATTTCAATGCAATTCGCACCTCATAAATCACGAAACGTGTCCCAAGTGCACGGCCAAAAAAGAAGTTTGGCTAAGAGAGTTGGCAACACCAACAACAACAACAACAGCGGTTCAGGAAATGTCTGAAGAGTGAATAGAGTGGCAGCTAGTAAGACAAAGTGTGGCAAGTGTGGAGAGTAAAGGAGCAGAGCTAGACGCAATACATTGAGGGAATAATGTGAGTAGCGCTTCAATTTGTGAACAAGCAACAAACTAAAAGAAATTTTTGAGATACTTTTTAAAGGAATATAATAAAGTACAACTGAAAATAGTGTAAATATTTAATGTAAATAGTTTTTTTTATACCATCTGAGGGGTATATTGGGTTTGTGAAAAGTATGTAACAGGCAGAAGGAGGCGTGGCAGATCCCATAAAGTATATATATTCTTGATCAGCATCAACAGCCGAGTCGATATAGCCATGTCCGTCTGTCCGTCTGTCTGTCTGTCTGTCCGTATGAACAAACAGATCTCAGAGATGGTAAGAGCTACAATATCCGTTTTAGTCAGTATCGATCACAAATTTAGTCAGTCAATACAAGTTTGTTTCCTTTTTTTGATGCCACGCCCCATTCGCCCACAATAAGAGAAAAACCAAACATACCTCGGAAAAAATACAGGTTTTTGGCAAATATCTCAGTTAATATAACACCTAGGGACACCAATTTTGGCATGCAAGTTGCTAAATGCAATATAAAGAAAATGCCATCAAAATTTTTTGTATGCCACGCCTTTTTTGCCCACCCAAAGCACTATTGCGTTGTAACTTTGCCTGCTGCTGGCTCACTTATTTCTTAACGTATAGTTTTGTAACTTAGCATTTATTTGCAGACAAATAATATCAAACGATTGTGAAAATTTCATTAAAATCGGACTATAATTAAAAAAGTTTGTCATACAACGAAAATCGTTCCTTTCAAGCAAGTCATAGCCACGTGCATTGCACTGAGCGAGATAGACATACAAATGTGTGTGCATGTTAAGTTCTTGCAGCAGCTACTCCAATTGGAAACTCATCTAATTGGAAACGAAACTCAGAGGGTATTACACGGTCGGCATTCCCGACTGACATTTTCTTTCTTGTTGATATACTTTTTAAAGAAATAGTGTATATAATAATGTAAATAGTTTTTAGGCAGTCAACAAATAAATTAAGTGTTGAATTTATTATATTTTAAAATAAATTTTCTATGTAGTATTCTATCTAAAGATTCTTTATGGGTGTTCGATAGGGTCTACAGCACTTTCTTCTGTTACTCGGTTCTTAGCTTGATTATTAAGTGGCTGCCATTGGCGAATTTTGTGGCAAGTTGCAAGTTGTAGATTACCAACAGAGAGAGAGAGAGAGAGAGACGCTGCCGCTGAAATAGAAGTCTAGGGAGGTGACTATATCGGTTTGAGGCGATGGAATGTGTGGCCATTAATTGAAAATGTTGCCTTGTTGTTAAAAGCAGTTGAGCAGTTTTTAAGACAAAAAAGTTAAGTTAAGTTGAGGCTAAAATGAAAGATGGTGTCGAATCGTGAACGGACAAACGGACACTCGCACACACATACCAATCACGATGGCATGCAAAAGTTGCGAGTGTGCAACGCCCCAAAGCTAAAAGAGGAAGAGCAGCAGAGAGAGAGAGAAGAGGGTAGCAGAATTGTACTGAAACTGGAGCTGCTTCAGAGTCAGTCATCTCTCTTTCTCACTCTCTCTCTCACACTCTCTCTCTCTAGCTCTCCCTCTCTCTCGCTCGCTCTCCTTCTGCTTCTTCTTCTGCTCGTGCTTCTTATAAGCTGCTGATGATCTCCGCTGATGTTGCAACAAAATGAGGCAAACCAACGAGCCGTGAAAGTGTTATAATGGGCAAGAAGAAACGTGGCAGATGTTTGGCTTTTGCTTCAGATTTACCCCCGTTCCGTATTGCCCTGCAACTTGGCACTATATCTATATGCCCCCATCGTTCAATAGACCACGCCCCTTTTGCAGTCGTGGCAACCCGACTTTGCCCAAGATCGAAACACAGGGTAAATCACAAGTATTTAATCAGCATGAATCCACATGAAGATAGAATTTTCTAAATGAAAACAAAAATCTGTTCACGCTAGGGACGAATGTACGATACAAATAAATACTAATTAAGGTAAAGCGGTATTGCAGATTTTTTAAGAAATTTTTGTTTAAGGAATTGTGTTGAAAAAATTTGCAAAATTGTCACAAAATAAGTCTGTAAAGTTCAGATCTAGTAAAGTACTCTGATCAAGCTAGGGACGAATGTACCATACAAATAGATACTAATTAAGGTAAAGCAGCATTGCAGATCTTTTAAGTAATTAGTGTTTAAGGAAATGTTTTGAAAAAATTTGCAAAAGTGTCGCAAAATAAGTCTGTAAAGCTTAGATCTAGTAGAGTACTCTGTTTAAGCGACTTTATTATAAACGAGGGAATCAAAACTTTCAACAAAAACCAATAATGTAGTATATATTTTGTTATAAGTTTCGAAATAATCATCAGATCTCTGAGTTGGCAAAAGTTAGTCCTATGAAATTTGGCATATAAACTTCTCATAGGTATTCAATTAGTTTACAAATTCAAAAACGACTATAAAATGCAATTTTAAAGGTGAATTTTGAGATTTAAGACACATATAAATATATGTCACAAAATAAGTCTGTAAAGTTAAGATCTAGTAAAGTACTCTGATCAAACGACTTCATTATAAACTTCTAAAACTTTCAACAAAAATCAATTATGCAGAATATAATTTGATATAAGTTTTAAAATAATCTTCAGATCTCTGAGTTGGTAAGAGTTAGTCCTATGAAATTTGTTTTAAAAACTTCTTATAGGTATATAATTAGTTTACAAATTCAAAAAACAACTAAAACGCGAAATTTGAAAGCAAGACTTGAGAAAGTCTATAAAGTCTGTAAAGTTCAGATCTACTAAAGTACTCGACAATTTCTACAAAAATCAATTATGTAGTATACATTTTGTTATAAGTTTCAAAATAATCATCAGATCTCTGAGTTGGTAAGAGTTAGCCCTATGAAATTTGGCATATAAACTTCTTATAGGTATAAAATTAGTTAACAAATCCAAAAACGACTATAAAATGCAATTTTAAAGCTAGACTTAAGATTTAAAACTTATATTACAAAGCAAAGTATTTACTTTACAGTTCATATTACAAACAATTATACACAATTAACAAATTCTGTAGTTCTTATTATTTTGCAGATGTCTGTAAAACCAAATCTGGGCATTTCCGCGAAAAGGTCAACCAAGAGTCCAAAAAAAAATTTCATTTCTTCTGTAATATAGAGTTTTTTTAGTCGTTTGCATCTCATGGACAACTCTTTTTGTATTTTTTCTTTATCTTCTTAGCTTAAATACTAATGTAATGACTATAATTGTATATATAACTGCAAACAAAACTGCAGTGTGAACAATGTCGCGTGAGTGACGTCGCGTGAGTGACCTAGAAGAATCCTTCGCAAAAAAAGGACAGACCAAATATTGAAAAATCATAAGTCTAATAATAAAGCTTGATATTTCTTATTTATGTCAAAAATATTTAAAGTTTAAAATTTTCACACAATTCGCAGAGTTTGCCGATTATTAGCAATGATGTCTAAAGTCATGTATATTTGAAGTCGCGTGAGTGACCGCTCTTTTGTGGCTTTTATCTCAAAAGATAAAAACTGGAGGCTCTCAATTTTTTTACCAATTATAGTAGTCTCAAAATACTACAAAAAATTATTAGTGGTGAATTGTAAAAAATTTAATAGTGTTTGATATATTTAACATTTAAAATTTTATTTTGCTTACGAAAGTCGTGTAAGTGACCGCGGAAATGCCCATCTACAAAGCTCCAAAATGGGTAGATAAATACAGCTCCCAGTGGGTGCTCAATTCGTGCCAGAAAATCCATCTACAAATTGTAGAGGCTCGTAGATAGAGAGTGGGAGAATGGGAGAGTGAGGGGAAAAGACTTCGACTTGACCCTGTTGAACCAGCACGCTCGATGGCTTCGATGCTTTTGTGGTAATAACAACGTGGCTCAAACTATTTGGCAAAAAACCAAAAAAAAATTAACACCTTTTTCAGCTGCCTTTCTGCTGCTGCACGAGCCGATTTTGCATTTCCGATGATCAGAAAAGGAGAAAGAGAGAGACAGAGAGAGAGGGAGAGAGAGAGAGAGAGAGAGAGAGAGGGAGAGAGAGTGGGAGTGAGAGGAAGAATCAGAGTCTGAGAATTGCGATTGCAGTTGTTGGCTGCCTAATTGGCATGCTAAACAAGCTGCGTTCAACACGATCTACCAGGCGTATCAGACAGACAGAGAGACAAACAGACAGACAGCCATACGGACAGACGGACAAACAGACGGACAGACAATTCTGCTGTTGCTGCTTACAGTTGCAGTGTCATTGTCATTGTGGTTTGGCTTCTTGTAGCTTGTTTGTTGGCCAAAATGCGAGCATTGAATTGGCCAACAACGACATTAGTTTCACACGAACGCCCACACAAACGAAGGGGAGAGAATGCGGAGAGAGAGGGAAAGATAGACAAGAAAGGAACGGAAGAAAAGGGAGTTAGTAGTTATATAGCTGGATAGCCAACTAAGCCAACAAAACGTCGAACTATGTACGTGGCTAACAGATGATGGCCATCTTTCGACCCTCAATGCTGCTGCTGCCACTTTTTCGCCCTCTTCCTTTTGGGCCCTCTGTTATTAGCCTTGGTAAGGCATAACTATTGGCAACAACAACAGCACTCAACAACACTCAACAGGCATAACAAAAAAAAACCGAGAGTGAGAAAATTCACAGTTTATCAATTTTCAAGATTGCGTTTTTTCCATTGTATATATTTTTCTCCTCCTCTGCCTTCCCGGTTTTTATATTTGCGCCATTTTTGGGGCGTCGATTTTTTGTAAATTTTGGCCTTTTTTTAGCCAAAACAATTGACTGTGTTTACGAAGCTGCCAGTTATCGTTGGCACATCAATGTTTTCACGAATTGAAATCAATGTTTGCGAAAAATTTAACTAAGTTGCTCTTTAACACCCACTTTTTGAAACTAACTAACCCCAAACTAGCAATTGCAGCGCGCTATGACGTCACTGTCACTGTTCTCGGCACTGCAAACGCAGTATTGTTTTCACAGTTTCATTTAACTAATTTAGTAGAATTTTTAATGGCGTAAAATACAGTTTAAAATGCTATTCTGCTTCAAAATCGATTTTGGCAAAGTTATGGCATTTTTAAGTTTTCCAAAAGTTGACTCTGAGACTTCAACTGTCTATAACAAGCTAAAAACTCATTTGCGAACCCATAAAGTATATATATTTTCAATCTACACAAATTTCCACAACGAATAGAACCGTTTTTGGTGGAACAAAAAATAATTTTTTTTTTTTTAATTTTAAGTATGGAAAAATTTTGTAAAAAAATTAAATTTTTAAAAATTTTACTGAAAGTGTAGAGTTCTTATTGGGATAAAATGCTGTTAAAATTGGTATTTCACTCCAGCATCAGTAAAGTTTTGACAAAGTAATAGTAGTTTAAAATTTCAAAAAAGGGGGATTAAGGAACATAACAAGGAAACTGTCAATGACAAGCTTAAAACTCATTTCCGACCCCATAAAGTATATATATTCTTAACCTACACAAATTTCCACATCAAATAGAACCGTTTTTGGTGGAACAAAAAAAAATTATTTTTTTCTTTAAATTTAAAGTATGGAAAAAAATTTGAAAAAAATTAAATTTTCAAAAAAAATTTTTACTAAAAATGTAGAATTATTATTGGGGTAAAATGCTATGTAAATTGGTATTCCATTTTAGAATCTGTGAAGTTTTGACAAAGTTATAGTAGTTTAAAATTTCAAAATAAGGGGATAAAGCAACATAACAAGGTAACTGTCTATAACAAACTTAAAACTCATTTGCGACCCCATAAAGAATATATATTCTTAACCTACACAAATTTCCACATCAAATAGAACCGTTTTTGGTGGAACAAAAAAAAATTTTTTTTTTTAAATTTCAAGTATGGAAAAATTTTGAAAAAAATAAAAATAAAATTTTACTGAAAATGTAGAATTATTATTGGACTAAAATGCTATTTAAATTGGTATTCCACTGCAGAATCTGTAAAGTTTTGATAAAGTTATAGCAGTTTAAAATTTCAAAAAAAGGGATAAAGGAACATAACAAACTTAAAATACATATACCAGCCCACACTATCGTGCTGTCCAACTAGTATTATAGTCTTGTAAGCTTCTCAGTCCATTTGCATTGATTACCGTTGCAGTTTTGTTGTTTTTTCTTTTATAGACAAACAGTTGCTAGCTCTCATCTAGCGTTTAAAATTTGCAGTTTTAGCGATATAAATTGCCTAATAAACAAATCGGAAATCAAGCAAAAACGAAACAAGACGCAGAGAACTATGGCAAAAAAACAACAACAACAAGAAGCAAAAAAAAAAAAAAAACACAAATACTGAGAATTACGTGGCCCCCAAATGAGCGATAAGAGTGAATTTTGTTTTCATTTCTTTACTTTTTTTGCTGTTGTTCCTCTTGTTGTTGTTGTTGATCGAGCCACCAGTTTGTGAGTTTGTTGTATATTTGCCAGTTACTCAGTTGAGCCACCATCGAGTGGTGCTGCACCACACATATATATATGGATATGCATGACAGATAACAGCGCAGTGCACAGAAATCCAAGTCAAAAAAAAAATCCAAAAAAAAAATAAAGTAAGCAGCAAAATCAACGCAACAAAATCAGCTAAAAAACCAAGGCGACAGTTGCCAACGAATCTGTTGCACTCTTTGCCACATCGCCATCTCTTTCGCACACACACTCTCCATCTCTCCCTCTCTCTCACACTCTCTCTGTCTCCCTCCCTCTCTTTCTCCGTCTGTCTCTTTCCACTCTAGAGGCTGGACAACGACGTGCTGCAACATTTTGGATAACAAACTCAAGATATCCTCACTCACTCAGCCCCCAAAGCTGAACTCTTCTTGGTTGCATTTAGGCCTTTTTGTCTTTTGTGATACCCTTTTGCTAGCGGGTATTCGCACTTTGTGGTGCCGTATGTTAAGCATAGGAAAAGTACACTTAGTTTTACAACTTTTTTGAAGAAGAAACTTTTTTTAAGATTTCGTCTTTTTTAAGCCTGAGTCAACTGTTTATATATATACCCTGTATCGAGGGTAAATTAATATAAGTATTATATTGTTAAAAGTATGTATACAACTACATATTAGTTTCTCAACTCTTGTGCATGGAATTTAGTACAGTTGTGTTCTTGAACAATCCTTAACAAATGGATAATTATCTATTATTATAATAATTAATAAGATCCAACTTATTATATTTATACCCTGTATCGGAGGTATAATACTATAGTATTGTTAAAAGCATGTATACAACTATTAGTTTTTCAACTTTTGTGTATAGAATTTAGTACAGTTGTGTTCTTTTGCAATCCCTAGCAAATGGATAAATTTCAATTATTATAATAATTACTTTTGAGTAAGATAGTCCATATTTCTCAATGTATGCTCTTTAAACTCAGTAGATCTCGAAAGTACAGTGTTGTGTAACGATTCTGAAAGTTTCATAAAGATTTCTACATCAACTAAAAAGTTTCTGCACTTTCCATAAATTTCTATATATAATATATCAATTTTATGCTTCAAATTTAATCACTATTATTTCTTGTTATTAATGTATGCTCTTTAAACTCAGTAGATCTCGAAAGTACACTGTTGTGTAACGATTCTAAAAGTTTCATAAAGATTGCTACATAAGTTATAAAATTTCTGCACTTTCTCTAGCCCTCTATATATAAAATATAAATTTTATGCTCAAAATTTAAGTACTAGCTTTCTTGTTATTATTATTATATTTATTAAAATCTTCATATCTATTAAAGGGCATCAGTTATTCGTTGCATCTAAATTTGCTTTGTTGTTGTTGTTTGTCTGCTTACATTATGACGTCGTCGTTGTTGCTGTTGTTGTTGTTGTTGCTGTTGTTAAGGCCGCCCAAGTCCAGAAAATTTGTTGGAGCATTCAAGCCATTGAAGTATTGAAGTATTGGAGTGTTCAAAGTGCAGTTTACGTTCAATTCTTGTCCAAGAAGTCTGTGAGTCTCTGAGTGTCCGTGTGTCCGTGTGTCCGTCTGGTTGTCCGTCTGGTTGTTCTTGGTTTTGCTGATGCTCTGGAACGCGCTGTTATCGCCTTCTTCTTACTGCTGCACTCAACGCTAATCTACATGGAATTATCGCTGGGATTCGCTTCTCCTCTCCTCTCACTCTCTCTCTCTCTCTCATTCTACAGCTCTCTTATTGAGAATTGAGCGTCGCCAAAGTGAATCATGCGGCTTGGCATGCCGGTTTCAAACTGTACTATAGTATAGTATACAATATATATACATATATATTATGGATAAGGAGCCAACAACGTTTGCTGCACTTTATAAAATAATTATAAGCAGTCGAATTAGCTTCTCTCTCTCTCTTTTTCGCTCTCTTTCTCTCTGTGTGTGTCTCACCTGTCCCTAGTTTTTTAGTTGACGGCGCCAACTTATCGTCTTGGCCATTTTGAGAGCATTTTTTATCAGCGGCAGAATACAAAAAATAAAACATCAACGAAAAAAAAGACAAAGAATTCACGTAGGGAAAATGTATATAAAAAGTGAATAGGGATATATAAAAGATATAGAGCAAGAGACTGGCAAAATGCGGGCAATGCTCGGCTGATATCGATATTAGACTCCTCGAAAGATATTTAAAGTAATACGACTACTTAACATAAATGTAGGAAAAAAGTTGAACTAAAAATTTAAAAATTATACGCTTGTAAGGCCCTGTAATTTATTTATTTATTTAATGTCAGACTATGATCAGTCGACATATTTAATATTAAAGATTACAATATAAAAATAATTTATAAGTTTAAAATTATATTTTAAATTTAAATTTAAACTGGGGAAAAGAAAATAAAAATTAAAAAAAATTTAAGGCCCAACATTTATTGAAATATTGATTGGGGAAAGCCCAGAAAAAAAACCCAATCAGACCGGTAGTTTAGTTATTTTGATAGTTTGTTAAGTAACTAACTTAAGTGTGTTTAAATGGAAGACTTAATACAATCTAAAGAACAGTTGAAACTAATCACTCTGTACAGATTGTTATAATCTGCACACAGGATTCTAAATGGAGATTAGAGTTACAATGCTCAAGAGACAGTGGGTAGAAGTTACGAGTAATAACTAGCAGGTAAATTGATGTTAAGTCTGTTCAATAAAGTAGAACACTAGTAAATGTGTTCAAAATTAGTATATCCAACCGCTTGTTTCTATGGCAACTAATGATATAGTAATTCGATTTAATTGATATTCGGTTTGCATATGGGAATGGCACAAATGAATATTCTGTGAATTTGCTTCAAATCGTGCAATAGGCATAAAAATTTTCAAATAAATTATTTAAAACCAAGTGTTTCTATAGCAGATATATGTATGTTATAGTAATCTGATACGAACGATTGTAATACGCATTTTTAGCTTATTTCATAAAGATAACTAAATGTTATCTACTGTCAAAGTTGATCAAGAATATATCTATACATTCTTTATGGAGTATGCGATGCCTACAAGGGTATATGAACTGAAGAATGTCGTTTCTAACTGATATGTTTTATGGTATATTGATGACAAGAGCAGAGTGGTCAATAAAGGGGGTGTCTCTGTTGACAGATTCCAAAAATTCAGTAATTCACTTTTTTTTCGCGCGCTGTAAACGACAAACCGAAATGCCTTTAACTTTAACTTTGACGTTGACGTTGACGTCGCGGTTCTTATCGCTGACCCCGATCTGCACAGAGAGACATTAAATACACACATACATACACACACACACTAAAGCACATGGCAACCAAAATCAAAAATCGAAAGCAAACGAAATATAATGACAGGCAATGAAAATGAATGTAAAGCACACAAAACAACAAATCAAAACAAATGAAAACAAAAACAAAAACAAACAAATACACAGCAAAAACAAAAAAACAAAAACAAAAAAAAAACAAAACAAAAAAAACATAAAAAAAACAAAAAAACCAAAAAAAAACCCAAAAAGGCAAAACAAATGCCTTGCAATGCACCACGTAAATCATAAATGCTATCAGTCAAAGAGATCGACACAAACGGATGCTACCAGAAGCTACAGCAACAACAACAACTACAGCAAGCTGCAAGAGAAACAACAAACATAATTAAGAGTAGGGAAAGAGAGAGAGAGAGGGGGGGGGGGGGGGAGTAGGGGCGAGAGCTAGAGTGGAGGACTAGAGACAACGCGACGTTGAAACTGAAACCGAAACGGAATCGAAATCGGAATCTGAAGCACAGAAACCAAAAGCAATAGATAGATAGATGGATGGCTACAGCAGGTTTTCCAACCCCCTCCCCTTAAACCGCCTACTCTTCCTCCTTCCTCCTTTGCCTTCTACCCCCCCTCGGCCAACGCTTAATGTCAGCGATATCAGAAGCAGCAGCAACAGACTATGACAGACCATTCTGAAGTCAAAGTGCTATTAGCTTGTCTAGATGCCAGCGATATGAGCGATGATAAGCTGCAAATGGTGGGAAAGGAAGAGGAAGAGAGGGAGGGAGAGAGAGAGAGAGAGAGAGAGGGAGAGTGAGAGGGAGAGGGAGCAAAGAAGAGCAAAAGACAGAGGCAAAGGCAGCAGACTCTGCGAAAACAACAGGGAATTAAAGCAGAACCAACAATGAAACTGCACATCGTGATACCCTTTATTAAACAGTTTAACAGAGAAACAGTGTGACCAGCTTCACTTCCTACAAAATCAGGGCAAAAAGCTTAAATTTTTCATATTTAAAAAAATTATTTCAAATAGAACTTCCACCATAGCATTATCTGAATATACTTTACTATCCTGCATTTGCTTAAATCATTATTATTGCATTTCCGGGTGTATCTTTGTATCATTCGACCAGAACTACATATATAGTGTTGTTCATACGAACTTCATGAAATATACATTACTGTAGTGATATAATGTATTGTATCTGTATTATCCTTATTAGTTTAAATTATTTCTTAAATTCAAGAGCTAGAAACTCGGACTTGAAAATTAGTTTCCCTTACCAACTGCCTCTTAACTTTATCTATCGAAATATGTACACTAGTCGGCATATATATTTTGACAATACTTAAAGTTAAATTTTCAAATAAATCAAAAAATATACATGCAAAGAGATTTTTGAAAAAAAAATTTTTTTCCATCACTAATAGATTCTTTTGGAGAATCTTTTTGCATTCAAACATTTTTTGTTTTAGCCCGCAAGGAAAAAGTTTAAAAATTAGACCTTTGCAAGATATAATAATCCTAAATTAAATCTATTAAGTATTTCCCATATTAAGCCAAATAAACTCAAGACAAGCAGGATATTATAGAATAATTTCTTTATCTTAAGACAAATTTAGTATATTATAACAATTCAAAATCTTCGAACTATTTTTATTAAATTCATAACTCCAAATAAAACAAAAGCAATTAGTGAGCAGCGATGAAGAGAGAAACTAAGAGAAAGAGTGTAAGCGAGAGAGAGAAAGAGAGTGTGTAGTGTGAGAATGGCGACAAAAAGTCTTTATTTACTAATTCATTTGCTCAAATTGATTTCAAATAAATTTCATAATTTGTTGCGATGCGGATAACGACAAACATTTTTTATGGCCTTATCAATTTCTCAATAACTGACGCACAATCCAAGCAATTGGACAAAAGGGAACAGCGGGCACTAACAGCGGAAACAGAGGGGTTGGGGAGGTATGTAAGTATATGGCGAAAATTTAGAAATTTCAGAAAACATTTCCAAGAATGCAAAAAAAAAAAAAACAAATTCTCAGAACTTTATATTTAAAAGTCTAAAAAAATATAACAAGTTTCTGGCACTCAAAAATTGCAAAGCGCATGTGAATCAAGTGGGTCAGCACAACTACGAAATACCCTACTATTATTTTAGAATTTTTAAATTGATACACAGTACATATGAGTGTTAAGAGCGGTTAGTTAGCAAAGATTTTAATTTTTAATCCCACAATTTATAGATTTTAAAAAGGTGTAATGGGTAAAGTAACAGTCTATAACACCCTAAGCAGCTAGCAAATTTCTCTTAAGTGATACTGTGTTGCGTTTAATCAATGACATCATCATAAATCGATGCCCATTTCGTTGTGAGAGCGGTTAAAGCGGCGTATGCGCAATGTTATCTAAATGCCATTTAAGAACGTCGAAAGAAACGAACTAAAAATGATGATGAAGATGTTGAGATGATGATAATGATGTTGTTGCACACACACACACACACATATACACACTCACCTTTTAGTGTGCCATAATTAAAATGTTTTCAAGTGTCCCTGAGACGAGGGATGGGGAGACAACAACAAACGGCATCAACTTCTTTTTCTACCATCCAAAGCGAAAGAGAGACACACAAAGAGAGAGAGAGAGAGGGAGAGAGAGGGGGAAAGAGGGAGCCTGCAACTTGTTAACATTAATTTTGCGCCCTGCAGCGACGCGCGCGCGTCACTGTTGCACCAACAGTTGTTGCAACATGTTGCAAGACAGACAACAAAAAAAAGGACGGCGGCAATTACGCTAAACTGAACAAACAGCGAGGCTGTAAACAAACACGCATCCATCAGAGCTGAACTTGCAACAGGTCTGTCTGTCTGTCACTACCGACCGCCGACCGCCACGCATCGTGTGGCATGCCACAAGCCGCCAGCCGCCTGCCGCATGCCGCTTGGAAACCCGTTTGCTCTCTCTCTCTCGCATGGGATTTATTTGGCTCAGCTCAGCTTGAGCAGCGCTTAATGGCGCCTGTTGCCATGTAAATTATGCTTCCTCAACACTTTACCTTATACCCTGCAAAATATCCAATAAGCTCTTGGGGTTGCAACGACTTAAGGGTGGAGCATAGATTAAAAAATTGAATATATCTGTAAAATCAAAAATTATATGTAATATAGACTGAAGTATAAACTACACTAGTCGGCATATTTATTAAGACAACACTTAAAGTGAAATCTGTTTAAAATTTAAACTTACTTCGAAAGAAGTTTGGTATCAATGGATAGGTCACTTCAATTCCGTTTTAATAATACATAATGCTTCTTAACCCATTGAGTACTCGTGGAATATTTTCAATTCTTGCAAAGGTCTAATTTTTAAACTTTTTCCCCCGGGGCTAAAACAAAAAATGTTTGAATGCAAAAAGATTCTCCAAAAGAATCTATTTGTGATGGAAAACAAATTTTTCCAAAAATCTTTTTGCAGGTATTTTTTTTATGATTTTTTGAAAATTTCACTAATAGTCTAATACCCACTTAGCATTTGGGAGATCATTTTGTAAGAACTGAATTTGGCGAGTCGTTTTTAACTCACCGGGAAGATTAAAAAATGATTAATCTTATGAGCGATTTAAGAAAGAGTCCAAAATGAGTCGCCTTTATGATCAAAATGCGATTCAAATTCAAATCATAACAACAAAATGCACAGCAATCGCCAATTGATCGAACTATCGATTGAAATGCGATCGTTTTCATTAGATGACTTAGAAACGAGTCGCGTATGTTTAAAAATATGACTCGAAAGTGAGAGTCGAAACTGATTAGAAAAGGGGGTCATAGGCGACTCCTCAAGAAGAGTCGCGGGTAGGGTATTTATTTCTCTGCCGACGAAGGAGTCATTTATGATCAGAAAATGAGCTCATTTATGACTATTTTAATCAGCAGTGGGGACTCTAGTAGCGACTCGAGTATGATCACAAATGTTTGGTGTGTAAAGCCTTCAAGTCAAACTTCTATATATCTTGAATTTAAATTTAAAATATAATTTTAAGCTTTAAAATTATTTTTATATTGTAACTTTAATATTAAATATGTCGACTGATCATAGTCTGACATTAAATAAATAAATAAAAAAAATCTCCTATAAAATAAAAATCAAAATTTAGATCTAGGGTATCTGGCTGGTTGAGTAAGCTCCACGCTAAGTGCTGCCTGTCAACTGTTGTTTGCTTTTTTTTTGCCGCCTGTTTGCCACTTGGCCTCCAATTGGAATCCACTTGGATGACGGCGACGCATTGGCGACGCATTCGATTGCTCGCCAGATACTTATAAAGCTGCCTGCCCTTCCCCTCGCTCCTTGCTTCTTACCCCTCTACTCCCCTCACCTGTCCTTCACTGCACAACACACTGTCCACGTGTGTATGCATCTATCTTTGTATCATAATGGAAGAGGAGACTGTGAGGCTGGCATTTAGATAACAAGTGGCGGCACTACCTTTCCCTCTCTCTCTCTCTCTCTGTCTCTCTCGCTCCCTCTCTCTCTCTCTCTCTCACTCACTCGCTCTCCACTCCTTTTCCAAGTGGAATGCAAGCTGGTCATTCCATTGATTACGTTTTAAAGTGCACAGAACTTTTTTTTTATGAGACACAAAACTGAAATCGATTCAAATCGCAACGAAACGAAAAACGAAACAAATTGAATTTGAGACTGAAAAAAAAAAATCACTTGATTGAGTTTGTCGAGCACAAATTTTCAATTGTTATCAATAGATCAAAAAAAAAAAAAAAACACAAAAAGACAACTGAAAAAAAAAACAAAAGCAAACTTGTTGTCTATCAGTTGGAAACATAATTCGAAATTGAGCTAATGAGATTTTTGTGTGTTTTGCTGCTGCTGCTGCTGCGCTGCTACTGCGCTGCTCTTGATGATGACGCGATTTCACAAATTGTGTTTTGTTGTCTATTTTCGGGGTTTTTTATACCCTCTGAGGGGTATATTGGGTTTGTGAAAAGTATGTAACAGGCAGAAGGAGGCGTGACAGACCCCATAGAGTATATATATTCTTGATCAGCGTCAACAGCCGAGTCGATATAGCCATGTCCGTCCGTCTGTCCGTATGAACAAAAAGATCTCAGAGATGGTAAGAGCTACAAGTTCAAACTTGGTCAGTATCAACCACATATTTAGTCAGTCAATACAAGTTTGTTTCCTTTTTTTGATGCCACGCCCCATTCTCTCACAATAAGCGAAAAACCAGACAAACCTCGGAAAAAATACATGTTTTTTGCGAATGTCTCGGTAACTATAATACCTAGGGACACCAATTTTGGCATGCAGGTTGCTAGATGCAATATAAAGACAATGCCATCAAAATTTTTTTGGATGCCACGCCTCCTTCGTCCACCAAAAGCACCATTTCTTTGTATCTTTGCAAGCGGCTGGCTCACTTATTTCTTAACGTATAGTTTTGTAAATTAGCATTTATTTGCAGACAAATAATATCAAACGATTGTTAAAATTTCATTAAAATCGGACTATAAATAAAAAAGTTTCTCAAACAACGAAAATCGTTACATTCAAGCAAGGCATAATCACGTGCATTGCACTGAACTGTGCACACAAGCAACGAAAACGAATAACGTGCGAGCGAGATAGACATACAAATATGTGTGCATAGTAAGTTCTTGCAGCAGCTACTCCAATTGGAACTCATCTAATTGGAAACGAAGCTTAGAGGTATTACACAGTCGGCATGCCCGACTGACATTTTCTTTCTTGTTGGGTTTTTTTTTTTGTCTTTTTTGGCACAGAAAGTGCGATTAGAATCAAGCCCCCCCCCCCCTTTCAGCCAATTCCTTTCCCCCTTCCCCCTTCCCCTATTACACTCCACATTCGATCCACACTCGCTTCGAACTCGTTCCATTTCCATTTTTGGGCGATCATGAGTGATTCGTTTTTAATCTTTGATTTAATTTCGTGTTGTTGTTTTTCTTTCTCGTAGTGTTTGCTCACTTGCTATCTCGCTTGCACCATGGGCTTTGCTTGCTTGTGAGCTTTCGTGGACTGCGCTGCCTGCTGCTTTAAGAGCGCAGCACTTCGCGAGAGAGAGATAAACAAAATGGCCGTCGAGGGAGTGGAGTGAAGGGGAGCAGTGCCTATCTTTGTGTGTGATCAAAGCTAATGGCATAAATAGATTTCATATTGTGCTCCCAATTCGCCGCAGTTACCCCCATACCCCGCACTCCCGACTCCCCCTTGCACACTCTACACTCACTCTGCAGACCTAATTACACAGCGAGTTGTAGGCGGTGTAGCGGGTGGCAGGGGGGGGGGGGGGGGTGGTGTTTGCCCTACGCTGTTGTTTGATCAACACATAAAATCTAGAAATATATTTTTATGGATTTTTAATCGATTGCCGTCGAGGCAGCGACGTCAGCGTTGCAGCCGCTGTTAACTGCTGGAAATTGGTAGTGAGGGGTACTGAAGGGAGGTTGGTGGGGGTAGGGGAGGGTGTGGTGTATGTTTTGCGGGGTAATCAGTGGAGTAAGCAACAAGAAGCAGACAAAACATTGTGAGTTTATCGTTTAGCGTGTAATTAGTTTGCTTCTTGTTTTTTTTAAAGCAGCCTCTTCTCCCCCCCCCCCCCCTGTACCCGTGTCTCGCTGCAATTGAGACATACCAATTTGGGTTTATGCGTAGGTGAAATCTTCCCCACCCTCCCCTTCCCCCGCTTAAAACGTTATCTGCAAATGACAAATGTTTGCTTAAAAAAATCTTTTAATTGCACTTGTTTCGCTTTCAATTGGTCGCTAGGGTGGGGAAGAAGGGGAAAAGGGGAGCAGAAGCAGAAGAAGAAGAAGAAGCTACTGATAAGCCAAATTAATCGCAGCACTTAAATTTTCATTTGAAATGTGCTACCGATTGTAAAAATGGAATAAACTAAAGAGGGAGATAGCAATAAGAAGAGCAAGAAGCAGAAGAAGAAAATGGTAGCTTACAAGTCAATATAAATTTAATCAATTTATTGCCGCGAGGGGAAAAGCAGGGGGGTTTGGGGGGGAGGGTATATTGGGTAAAATGAGCAGAAAAATGTTTGTAATTAATAATTGATTGATGGAACAGACCCTGTACGTGATAATAACAAAAGGGTGCATGCAGTTAATGACAACTTTAGCTAAATTTGAACTAACATCAGTTATAGATATGAAATGTGCCAAAAGTGACTATTTTGATGAAAAGTAGGTAAAAATGGGTTAAATATCAATTTTCTAAAAATCATAAAAAATACATGCAAAGAGATTTTTGAAAAACAAATTTTTTTTTCCATCACTAATAGATTCTTTTGGAGAAACTTTTTGCATTCAAACATTTTTTGAAAAAGTTTAAAAAATTAGACCTTTGCAAGAATTGAAAATATTCCACGTGTACTCAATGGGTTAAGAAGCATTATGTATTATTAAAACGGAATTGAAGTGACCTATCCATTGATACCAAACTTCTTTCGAAGTAAGTTTCAATTTTAAGTAGATTTCACTTTAAGTGTTGTCAAAATATTTATGCCTACTAGTGTATATCAAAGTTAGTTGGAAATTATAAACCTATCCCTAAAAAATCAACACTTTTTAGCAAATTACTTGAGTAAATTTCACAGTTTTAATAGATCTGTAGATTCTGAAATTATTTCGAAATATTTTTGAGCAACAGACTTTACTTTTTTCAACTTTTTATACCAAAACAAGAAACCAACTCTGAGATCTGTTTGTTCATACGGACAGACGGACAGACAGACAGACAGACAGACGGACAGGCGGACATGGCTAAATCGACTCGGCTGTTAATGCTAATCAAGAATATATATACTTTATGGGGTCTGTCACGCCTCCTTCTGCATTTTACATACTTTTCACAAACCCAATATACCCCTCAGAGGGTAAAAAAACAGATTATATATTAATTTCTAGCTTTCTTTATAATAAAAGTGCTTAAACTAGCTATAAACTAGCTTAAAAACCAACACAGTTGGTGCTTTTTACTGTTTTACGATTAACAAAATATACACAGGGTGCTCAACAGTCGTGCACACACAGCTTGCCTTAAAACAAAACTCTAAAAGTTGCACTTGCAACTTAGAAACTGCGACCACCAAAGGATTATCAAGTTCAAGCGAAGAGAGACAAGCATCAACAGATGATGAAGAGAAGAGAGGAGAAGGGAGAAGAGCAGGGAGAAGAGAAGAGAAGGGAGAGGGAAGCTGATCTGATGTGATGTGCGATCCGGTTCGTCTGGTCAATTAAACAGACGTGAAGACGACGACGAGTGCTGATCGCTGGAAATAGATAGATAGGACCTCGGGATTGAACTTTATAGCAAATGCAGATAAGACCCGCTAAAGATTGATAAAGAAAGGCCAAAATGAAACTGAAATTGAAGAGAGTCTTCTTCGCTCTGACAATTCTGACGAGGCTTTTGGCATCAACTTAATTAAGTGGGTGGAGACAAGGAAGAGAAAGGGAGCCAGAATATACAAAGAAGAAGAAGAACAGCAAAATAACGATGATTATCGGTTGATGATGTTTTTTTTCGCTCAGCACGAAATTGAAATCGGCCAAATCTAGAAGTGATGTAATTTTTTTTCGAGAAAAAACAGCTAGTTTGCCGAAAAAAAAACGGCAAAAAACCGCTAAATCCCCGGGAAAAACAGCTGCAAAAAAAAGCTGAAGCGCCGAGTGCTCGCAAATCGCATAATTTTGCAGTAATAGTGCACTTGAAAATAAAATTTTAATACACCTGAGGTAAATCTGTGAGGAGACATTAGCTCTCTCTTTCCCTCTCTCTCTCTCTCTCTCTCACAACACTTTTTTGGGGGTAGAAGAATTGCATTTGAGTATGAAACGAATCATTCTTCTTTTTTTTCTATGTAGCTAATCGCACTTTTTGGTTTTGGTCACAAATCGATCAATCAATCAGAAACTGTGACACAATCTTCATCAATCTCAAGCTTCAGTTGACTCTCTATTTTATGAGGCTCTTTATCATTCCCTCTCTCTCTCTCTCTCTCTCTTTCTCGCTCTATTTCGTTTTCAAAGTCACTGTATTCAATGCGATCGATCAATTACTCCTCGATAGCGAAATATTTACACATTCCATCTCCCCCATCTCCATCTATCCATCAGCTGTCTCGTTTCCTCTGATCATTCTCTCTGTATTGAATAAGGTCTCTTTGTGTCTCACTATCTCTGTCTCTTTCCCACCATTTTTTTACTATTAGTCAGTAAATTTCTTCCCTAGTTTCTTCCACCTCACCTTCCTCTCTACTCGCTTCATTCACTCGCTGTTTCTCTCACTATTTTCTCTGTAAATTATCAATATGAAAGATCGTCTTTAACGATAACGATAACGATTATCACTGACTACTACTCACACACATTAATTTACTCATATATATGTAAAAGTTGAGCACTTGAAACTATGTAGTTTTTTGCTTTGGGGAGGTGGAAGGAGGGAAAAACCCCGATGACCACATTGCGATAAATTGTCGAAATATGAGAATTTCAGATTTCTCAACTCGATTATTCTCACACACAGTGACCAACTGCGGAAATAAAACTCTGATAAAGGCAAAAGACAACAACAAAAAAATAGTAGACGAAAAAAGCAACGAAATCAGTGCCGCAAAGTACCGCTAACCGTGGCGATAACCGATAGTTATCGCGATAACGATTAGAGGTGGACAACGAGGGTCGCCAACTGACAAAGATTTATGGGAAGCAGAAGGCGTTATCACATCACACACAATGCCAAAAACGGCGACACCCGATTCTTATTTCAAATCAAACTAAAAAGAACGGCCGCGTCTGAGCCGAGAGCCGCTTTTATTTGATGATTTTTGATAACGATTAGAGTCGAAGCATTGAGGGGAATTAGTGGCGAGGAGAGAGGAAAGGCAACGAAAATTAATTAGGCATGAGCAATGATATCATATATATGTCTATATATATATATATATATATATATACATTCCCTTTCATAATCATCATCAGTGCGACTCTGAATCCAAAATCGGCATTTGAAATCCAAAAGTCAAAACCGAAGCGAATCAGATTTTTGTTCAGATAGTTTAAAAAGTACAAACAATATGAACATTTATAGAGTTAAGCTTATATAGGTACATACTTAGTACTACTTAAAAATAACAAAGCAGTGGCAAAAGCTAAAGCAGAGCAGAGCCGACTGTGAAGAACCGTGTAATTTTTAGAGCATTTACAGCACAATATAAAGTTTGCTTACGATTTTTCTATAGTAAAATGTCGCTTTAGTAGTTTAAAAAACACAACTGATCTGCGTGCATTGTAGACGAATGTCCATGCCAAATTTGGTAGCTCTAGCTCTTGACAATTGGACTGAAAAAGCCGCCAAAAATGAAGCGGTAGCTACTTGCCAATTGTGGTAGCTCTAGCTCTTGACAATTGGATTGATCAAGGTGCTAAAACTGAAATGCTCTGTATGCGGTAGCTACTTGCCAATTGTGGTAGCTCTAGCTCTTGACAATTGAACTGAAAAAGCTGCCAAAACTGAAATGGTCTAAAGGCGGTAGCTTCTAGTAGCTTCTGGTAGCTCTAGCTCTTGACAATTGCACTGATCAAGCAGCCAAAAATGAAGCGGAAGCTACTTGTCAATTGTGGTAGCTCTAGCTCTTGAAAATTGAACTGATCAAGCGGTCAAAACTGAAATGCTCTGTATGCGGTATGCCAATTCTGGTAGCTCTAGCTCTTGCAGTAACTGAACAAACCAGCAAACTTAATGCAGATTTGGCAAGTACAGGGCCTTAAACTGATATGTATGCAGTAAAAACGTAAAATACTTCTTAAATTTGATAGCTCTGACTTGTTTAATTGATTTATGAAACTAACTTTTGCTTTTAGTAAACTTAATAGACTTGTTGCACTTTTTGCAAGTACAGGGTCTAAGCATACAGGGTCTAAAACTGATCTGTATGCAGTAAAAACGTAAAATACTTATCAAATTTGATAGATCAGGCAGTTGGATAACTTTTATAATAAATAGCTGAAACTATCTTTTGCTTTTAGTAAACTTAATAGACTTGTTGCACATTTTGCAAGTACAGGGTCTAAGCACATGCACATACATATATATTTATATGTATGTATGTACATATATATCTGTTTATATCTGTTTATAGTAGTAGTTGCCACAGCCCAAGCTTCAATCCGACAAGCCAAATCACATTGACATTTTTATCTTTTGTTGAAAATCTTTTGAAATTGTTATAAAACAGCCAGACGACGAGCTACAACAACAACACTAACAACAACAACAACAACAAAAATTGTTTTATGTATTTTTGTGTTGAGTTTTTAGTTGTCGTTGTTGCTACAATTTTTGTCGTTGTTGTTGTTATTGTTGATTTTTTTTTTTTTTTTTTTGTATTTCAGTTCATTCTCATTTTGAAGCAAAGCGCGACAATCTTGCCATCAGATCAGCTGATAAGCGCGAACTGTACAAATCATACAACAATAACAACAGCAACAACAACAAGCAAAGATATCTACAAGCGGACAGCTGTTCCAACTAGTTAGACCCTGTACATAAAGAAATATATAAAGGGTTTATAGGGAACTTAACTCAAAAAGTAAAGTAACAAGAAAGAAAAAAAGTTACAAAACTATACGTTAAGAAATAAGTGAGTCAGCCGCTTGCAAAGTTACAACTTAATTGAGCTTTTGGTGCGCGAAGGAGACGTGGCATCCAAAAAATGTTGATGGCATTATATTTATATTGCAAATAGCAACCTGCATGCCAAAATTGGAGTCCCTAGGTGTTATAGTTACCGAGATATTCGAAAAAAACATGTATTTTTTTCCAAGGTATGTCTGGTTTTTCGCTTATTGTGGGCGAATGGGGCGTGGCATCAAAAAAAGAAAACAAACTTGTAATAACTGACTAAATATGTGGTCGATACTGACCAAGTTTCAACTTGTAGCTCTTACCATCTCTGAGATCTGTTTGTTCATACGGACAGACGGACAGACGCACAGACGGACAGACGGACATGGCTATATCGACTCGGCTGTTGATGCTGATCAAGAATATATATACTTTATGGGGTCTGCCACGCCTCCTTCTGCCTGTTACATACTTTTCACAAACCCATTATACCCCTCAGAGGGTATAAAAAGTGTCGCAGCTTAAAAAGTTAATTAAAAAGCTGTTAAATTATTAATAAGTTTTAGCTAATTTTATAAAATTAATTGCACCTTGTAGTGCTAAATAGTTTTAATTATATCTTTTACTTAAAAAAGCTACAATTTTTATTGTTTCTAAAAGCTAAATAAACTCCAAACTCCAAGACTCGTCTCGTAGATGTAGAAGAAAAATACACGGTCAGACACAGTCTTGCACACTCGACGGTTGCCTCTTCCGCCAGTTGTTGTAATTGCTTTTGGTTTTTTGTTTTTGTTTTAATGTTTTTTTTTTAAGGTTTTTATTTTTGTTCGTTGTCTCTCAAAATGAGTACAAAACATTATCGCAGCTTTGGCATCAAATTTCAAGTTTATTTCGATTTCATTGACGATAAGAACGAACGATTCGGACAATCAAATCCCCTACTCTTCCCTCTACCTTGCACATTAATGATTACTCAGCAATCAAGTGAACCTCAATCGAATGGAAATTCCAAACTATATAGTCATGCATATATAAAAAAAATATCTATAATATAAAATATATCTTATTTATTACCAACTTTAATTGTGCTCAGTTAGTTATAACTTTTCAATCAAGAAATTTTACTTGTTCTATATCTTAAGAAAATCTGAAATGAATTTATTTTTAGCTTAAATTTTATAGAAATTCCACATCGATCTTATCTAATATGCTTAAGATTATAGAAATTTAATTTTTATTTCCATTTTAAAGCAACATTCGCAGGAAATGAATTTATTTTATCAGTTCAATCTCATCAATCACTTTGTAGTGTATGCAAAGTGTCGGTTTTACTTCTTTATTTTTTTCGAGATAATTATATTTATTTACTCATTTATTTTGCTGTTTGATTACCCTAAATGTCATAGTACAAACGATATAATTATACAAATAATAAAAATCTCACTTTAGCATGTTCTACTCTATTTCAAATTGGTTTTATCTGTAGACATGTTAAATTTATTTTTATTATAATTGGATTTAAATGTCAAACTATAGGCTATAATATACTCTTTAGACTAAATATTCTAGTTATTAGTAAATAATTACTTTCATATCAATGAAAGCTTATCTTGAGTTAATACAAAAATTTCATTGTAGAAATTAGATTTAAAATCAATTTCTAGATAGAGTAGGAGTGTCAGGAGTGTAGAGTGTCAGGAGGTATTTAGAAAGCTTTTCTGCGATGATATAGAGTAGAGAAAATAGAGAGAATATATCAATAGCATATTCTATTCAGTCATTTCCTTTTATATAAACGTAAAGATCTCAGGATTGTATAGTGTTAGGTTTTCCAAATTTGTTATGTAGTCTTCTTAGATTGTATACCTAACATATTCTAACATATTATATACGCATATTCTAGATCTACATCAATAATAGCATATTATATTCAGCTATTTCACTTGATAAAAACGTGAGGATTTCAGGATTGTATTATGTTATTTTCTACAAATATTATATGTAGTTTCCATAGAAAAGCATTTTAAAACTATCCTGAAAGTTTCATAAAGATCGGACCAGGTTTCCAGTACTAAATAGAGGGTAAGAGGTATATACATAATGGTCCGTTAAGCTCGTAGCTCCTCTGTACTAAGCTCTCTTGTTTTTTGCTTTTATAATAATTGTAAACATCATATTATAAGCTGTGACTGCTTTTACATACATATATTTTGTGTTAGTTTCATTTCGATAAGCGATTCTCAGACTTTCAATATCGCAATTGTTGTGACTCAAGATTTCCAGTGTTTTTTTCAAGTTTCTTTCCCTGCCACATCCCCTTTCCCACACTCCCTTCAAACTTGCTATCAGTATTGGCAGCTGATATGCAAATGCGTTGTCCAAAAAGCAATAACAACAATAACAACAACAAAATGAACGCAGAATGGAAAACAACATTTTTTTTGTAATTTGTAATGCAAGTTGTTGTTGTTCGTTTGTGTGTTAGTTAGTTGTTATTGTTATTACTGTTGTTGTTATTTATCTGCCTGCTGATATTTCCTGGCGCGATTTCAATGTAAAATCCAAAATACAAAAACAACAAACGACAAACGACAAAAGCTTATCTTGCGCTTATTAAACACAATGTCAAAATGGCCAAAGCTCGTATCGAGCGCTTATCTTTCATTTGCTCTCTCTTCTCTTCTGCCATGCATCCCCCCCCCCCCCCCCTACCTCACGCGCCATCTCATTTGCTCGTTTGCTCTTTATGCTGCTCGTTATTGAGAAGTGGACAACTTTAACGGTTAATCATCATCTGCAGTCGCAGCGAGCAGCGACAGCAAAAGAGCTGAGGACAAAGCAGCAGCAGCGAGAGCAAGTGAACAACTGTAACGGGGATAAGCATCAAGAGAGGGAGAGTGAGTGATGCTGAGGCTGAGGCTGAGCAGCTGGCAGCTGGCAGCTGGCAACGACAGAGCAGCAGAGCAGCAGAGCAGCAGCAGCAGCAGCAGAGCAGCAGCAGCAGCACAGTGTGGCCTTGGTTTAAGCTATCTAGCGCAACCTGAGCTTTCAAGCTTATCAGCTGCAAACTGCACTTGCAATATTGCACAGTGCAGTGCAAAATACATATGTACGATACGAAAACGAAACGATACGAAACAAAACGAAACGAAACGGAACGATAATGTGCATTTACATATGTACATATATATATATGTACATACCTGTGAATTTTGCTATCAACAAAAACAAAGTCAAAAGAGAATGAGACCGAATGACACGTACCCGCTGATTGTTAACAGAGGGGTAGATATGTTAGCTAGTTGGAAGAGAGGGGGGGAGGGGGGCGAAGCAAAGCTTATACACAGCCACATGGCCAAAAGTCCAACTGGTGGTGACTCGAATTTCGACTCCAATTGGAATTCAGTTGTGGCCCGGAGTTCTACTTGGAAATTGTCACCCGCATGACGACAAAACCTAATAATGATGACGCTGACAACGATGATGATGATGATGACGAACAAATTGTGCTGGTCGTGTCTTTTGGTTGGGCTCTGTTGCTTTTTTGGCCAGATAGTAGCACAACAACAACAGCAACAACAACAACAGCTGGCAATTAACATAAAATTAGTGATAAGAAGTAATTAAAATTTATAAAAAAAAAAAAGAAACGAAAAATAAACCTAAAAACGAGTAAAAATATAAACGCAAAGTGTGTAGTTTTATCTATTCGCTTGTCAACTGACGACCTGTGGCCCAAAAGTGGAAAGCGACTTCAAGTCACGACTTAACTCAACGAAACTTGACGAAACTCTACACAAAAACTACTAAACTGTTCATATTAGTACACCGAATGCATAATATAACATTTTGATAGGCTAAAATAGCAAATTTTATACAATAAAAATTTTTATAAAATAGCGAAACTTAAAGAAAAAACAGCTTTTAAAATTGTAGCTAATTTTTGAAATATTTATATAATGAGTTTTATTTTGAGCGAAAAAAATAAAAATCATTTTTAATCATTATTTTTGATTTTTATTTTTGATCAAATATAACTATTATGGTTAAGTTCTTCATTAATTACTTAAAAATAATGATTATTTTTAAAGAAAATCGGTAAAAAAATTAAATATAATCATTATTTTATGATTTTTAAAATTTAACTCATAATGATTACGGTCCCTGATTTTAGCTTGTAAATATATAAAAAAAAATTTTTTTTTAATTGTATGCAATTTTATTTATAAGTAGATATTGAAAGTACTTTTAATCAAATTAAATTTTAAAAGTAAAATTTCTTATTTTTAAACTTTTTGTTAAGTGAGCAGCGCATAAACGTAGCAAACAAATTCTTTTGCACTACGGCGTTGCCATATCTTGCACTAAAACAAGCAACAACAGTTTTCGTTTTCATTGTTGTTGCTGTTGTTGCTGCAGTTGTGATAAAAGTTTATCGACTGCGCGCTTTTAAGCTATAGAAATTTCAAAAAGTAACAACAACAACAACGAGAAGAAGAAGCAGAAGCAGCAGTGAAAGAGAAGCAACCATGTGGACGAACGGACGAACGGACTGACGGCGTCACAGCAAGAGTGCAAAAGATAAATATGCAAAGTGTGAGACAGAGAAAGAAGGACACAGAGCGATAGAGACAGCGAGCATGATAGTGCGAGCAGCAGTGTTGTCAGTTTGGATATTAAGCAGTTATATTGAAATTTGACTGCTTAAAATGTATTTAAAAATTAAATATACTTCAGAAAATATATATATATTTTTAACAAAAAATCTACTTTAAGTAAGCCCAATTAATGTTTTTAAATATATTTGCATAAAACGAGTTAATTTCAAGCATTTTTTTCGCTGTAAAAAACATTATTTTGTTCATAAAAATACTTTTTTTAAAACTAAGATTATTATTGATTGTTAACACCAACATAAATAAATTGTAAATTGAACAAAAAATTTAGCTTTTTTTGGATTTATTTTATAAGTTTAACATATAAGCAACATTTTTTGGCCCCAAATTGATGCTATTGATCCATTGTAGCCCATCACCTTGTGCTAACTCTAGCGTTTAGCTATTTCTAGCTATTTTTTTAAACCAAATACCTCATCAAATTGTGACAACAAAAGTGTCTAGCTATTTCAGATAGTTTTTTGTATGAAACTAGCTATTTTAATTTTTAAAATTATGACAACACTTGCGCATCTAGCTATTTTAGAGCTGTAAATATTGGAAACAGTTTTGTTTAGCAAATTTTTAAATGAATCTAGCTATTTTGAGTGACAATTTTTGTGATTAGCACTTGACATCATTTTGAAGCTATTTTTAGCTAGTTTACACTATAGATTTAACTATTTTGGCAAATTTTTAAATGAATCTAGCTATTTTCTGTGACAATTTTTATAATTAGCATAAAATAATGCACGTGACATCATTTTTAGGCTATTTTTAGTTAGTTAACATTAAAGATTTAGCTATTTTGGCAAATTTTTAAATGAATCTAGCTATTTTTTGTGACAATTTTTATAATTAGCATAAAATAATGCACGTGACATCATTTTTAGGCTATTTTTAGTTAGTTAACATTATAGATTTAGCTATTTTGGCAAATTTTTAAATAAATCTAGCTATTTTCTGTGACAATTTTTGTGCTTAACATAAAATAACGCACTTGACATAATTTTGAAGCTATTTTTAGTTAGTTAACATTATAGATTTAGCTATTTTAGCACTTGAACTAGTGGCAACACTGAGTGTTAAAGCCTATCAAAGTGTTCGACTGGAAGAAAGCGATGGCGCAGGTGCAACAACAACAGCAGCAACAACAGCAACAACAACAACAATAGCAGCTGCTGCATAGATAAGCGCACTAATTTATCGAAACTGAAGCCGTTATACACTGAAACATTTTATTTGCATGACTTGTGATATCATTGAACAACAAGAAGAAGAAGAAAAAGCAACAACAACAAAAAATACAGAGAACAAAAAGCAAATCGAATCGAAGCTAAAACAGAAACGTGCTCGCAACTGCAGCAGCGATAAGGAGTTTTTAACAGTAAGCTTAAGCACCTACATACCTCTGCCTGCCCTACCCTTCCCTCATCTCTACACTCTCCACTCTCCATTACCACCGCTGCACTCCCCTTTATAACCCCTACCCCTACCCCTTTCAAGCAGCTTTGTGGTCAGCTATGAAGCACGTATTATCGATTCCAACAAAAAAAATGCATTCATTCTTTATTTGTTGCTCATATATCATGCATTATATATCGCTTATATATCGTGCAAAATGTCGATATCAAATGTCAAAATGGCAAACAACAAAATGGAATTAGTTAATAATAATAGTAGTAGTAGTAAGGAGTGGTTCGAATAACAAACTATATCAAAGTTTCATTAATTTTCCTAGCTTTTTATTTACATTTATATCAATATTTACAGTCTATCCAAAAAGTATTTGTGCACTCGTTTTAGGAACAAAATGGAATTAGTTAATAATAATAGTAGTATGTTAGTAAGAGTGTTCGTATCAAAGTTTCATTAATTTTCTAGCTTTTTTTTTACATTTATATATCAATATTTACAGTCTATCCAAAAAGTATTTGTGCACTCGTTTCAGGAATATCAAAGTTTCATTAATTTTCCTTTTTTTTTTTAAATTTATGTCAATATTTACAGCCTATCCAAAAAGTATTTGTACATTCGTTTCGAGAACAAAATGGAATTAGTTAATAATAATAGTAGTATGTTTGTAAGGAGTGTTTGAATAAAACATATCAAAGTTTCATTAAGTTTCCTAGCTTTTTTATACATTTATATCAATATTTACAGCCTATCCAAAAAGTATTTGTGCATTCGTTTTAGAAATATCAAAGTTTCATTAATTTTCCTAGCTTTTTTTTTACATTTATATCAATATTTACAGTCTATCCCACAAGTATTTGTGCATTCGTTTCAGAAATCGGTTCTAAGTATTTTATAAAGTCTGAAGATAAAAGGCAAATATTCAGATAAGAGATAAAACTTTAGCTATTTGCAATTTCTTTGGCACTTGTCAAAACAATTTATGGACCAACTGTATTCACTTGCAGCAAAGTTTGTGAGGGCAGAATGAAACAAGTTCAAAATCAAGTTGACAATTGCATAGCTTGTTTTTTTTTTTTTTTAGAGACTCGTGTGTTCTCCCACTACCACTGTCCCCTGTCCCTCCGCACTGCCCCGAACCATACCGCAATGTTTGGCTTACAAGCAAAAGAACACAGAAGACAGTTCGTTCACATGGGTTTTTTTTAAAAGCCCCAAAATAATATATATGTTATGATTATTATGAGCTGACAATGCTGGTTTTTTGTGGTTTAAAGCAGGTGTAAGTTTGTAGAACGCCGAGTGTTGTGCGAATGTTTAGAAAAAGCTAAAAATTATGCTTGAATAAAAAATTTTATATTTATAAACACTTATTTTTTCATTTGAAAATACTTTTTATAGGAAATTTCTTAAGTATATTGACAGGTAAGAAAATGGTTGATTTATTGGGGTATATCATTTGCCGCTAGAAATAATAGCTAAATATTTTAGCGTGTCACGGCGAAACGCTCATACCGATTTATATAAAATTTAGTAGCTATATTTAATAGGCATAAAAGAAGCAGAAAACGCATATTTTATATCGCTAAAAGATGTCTATAGCTATAAAATAATTCAAAACGCCAACTTGGCTATAAATTTGTCAAGGGCGCAGCACTGTCAGAAAAAATAGCTAAAACTTGAGCTTAAATAAAAAGTTTTATATTTATAAATTCTTAGTTTTTCATTTAAAAATACTTTTTATATGAAATTTCTTAAGTATGTATATTGATAGGTAAGAAAATATTATCATTTGCCGCTAGAAATCGCAGAAACCCCTAAATAGCTAAATATTTTAGCGTGTCACGGCGAAACGGTCGTACCAATATATATAAAATTTAGTAGATATATTTAATAGCTATAAAAGAAGCAGAAAACGCATATTTCATATCGCTAAAAGATGCCTATAGCTATAAAAATAGTTAAAAACGCCAACTTGGCTATAAATATGTCAAGCGCGCAGCACTGTATGGCTATAAAAAAGGGTTGTCGCTTACCTTTATTCAACGGCTTTGGATTCGACTGTTTGCGTCGTGACATTGTTTGGGGGTCCAATGCAAAAAAAGGTTGGGAGCTTTACGCTTTTCGTTGTACGAAAGCTGCGTCTACATTAAATCCGAAGTTTTGCGCACACATTTACCGGCGGATAAAACACGAATTCCACAGAGATCCACAGACACACAAACACACACAATACACAACACTAAACACGATCCACACACGATCCACACACGATCCACACAGTGGAATATGCAATATCAATTAAATTTGAAATCAATAATTATCATTTATTAATTATTAATTAATTAATTATCAGTTGTGACCTTTAATTATTCGATTAATTATTTATTGACAGCGCGCGACGATCGCGAAACGCAAATTGAAAAAACTGATTGGCATCACTTTCGATTTATACCATTTTCTGATTAGCAAATTATTACGTTTTACTGTTGTTGTTGTTGTACTTGTCGCGTATTTTTGCGTCGTCGGCGTCGGCGTAGCGTTAACGTGACGTGACGTGACGTAAATATTAACGTTGCGCAGCGTTGTGCGTGGGCGAGCGAAACAACCGAACAGTGCAAAGTCTTGCTCACAACTAAATTCTGACGTTGTGCTGCGTTTGCTGGAGCCGTCGTCGTTTGGGGCCTCTGCCGAAAGCTCAAAACCAGCAGCATAAGACCGGTGACAGCGACGTCGGCAGCAGCAGCGCTAGCATACTCACTCTCTGTATCGCTCTCGCTCTCTCGTCGCGACGCTCTCGCACTTGATTTGCGCGCGCACTCTCACACAGATTTTGCATTTTGTTTTTACTTTATTTTTCATTGCGCCGCACGCTTTGTGCGTCTGTTTCGCAGCATGATAAGAATCAAAACAAAAAATGCCGAAACACAACGCACGTTTCACGCACACATTATTAACACTTTGGCACTACGATTTTTCACTTTCATTGCTTTAAGCTGCATTTATTACACGGCACATTTAACAACTGCTCTGCTTGCAAATATTTAATTCCAAACACATTGAAGCAATTGTTGAACCGGTTGAACGGTATGAAAAATAAAATAACGGCGAATTTGCAGCTGGCAGCTGTTCGCATTGCACCGCACACAACGCACTGCGCACACGTTAAACTCAAAATGGCACTGCTAGCTACAGCTGCAAATCCCACTGTTATCAAAAGTCCCTGTATTTACAGAGCGACAACTGTCGCTTATCGATAGGCGATAGTTGTCGATGGGCAACGCCAATTACTAAGCGTTGGCAACAGGTAGAGTAATTTGTTATTAAGCGCAGCATACTTTTTGGCCTTGTG
This sequence comes from Drosophila tripunctata, assembly GCA_035047385.1. Taxonomy (NCBI): domain Eukaryota; kingdom Metazoa; phylum Arthropoda; class Insecta; order Diptera; family Drosophilidae; genus Drosophila; species Drosophila tripunctata. The sequence continues at coordinate 8,141,658 of JAWNPS010000160.1, read as the reverse complement.
TTTTTGAAAGATGCTAGACAAAATAACACAGCATACTTTGGGGCGCCATTTAAAATTAATATGATGCGTAGATTGTCTGTAAAATAAAAAATAAATATAAAAAATTTATTAAAAAATAGAATAACTAATAAAATGCTTAATTAAATTTTATTAATATTTTTTATATATATAATATTTATATATTTTTTTTTAACCTCGTGGTTTCTTAAAGTATTATTTAAATACATTTATTTATTATTATTTTTTGTAGAGTCTACTGGGTATCTGCAGTTGTGCTTGCTTCTTTTTGCAAACATATTTTATGCACATTTCCTTTGTATTATTTTTTATATGGCTTTTTTGTCTTCTAATTTGCACCTATTGCATTTTAATGGAAATTTTCTCGCTTTTCCATTCGAAGCTCATAGATTTGAAAAATGCTGACAGCAACGGAAATGAAAAGCTTCCTTCACAAAAAGCGCCCAAAAAAAAAAAACAAGGGACATTTAGCCAAATAGCTGGGCATTGAGAGGGCATTGGTTTCGAGGGGGGAGGGGGGTTGGGGGGAATTGCAAATTCTGCATTTTGCGGCTATAAATATGGCGAGCAAAAATGTGTAGAATAATCCACGTTAACATATGGCGTCACTGATTAGCGAGCGGTTAAAAATAAGTTAGCTACGACTGTACCCCCCTTGCCCGTCACAGTTACCCACACTCCCCCTCCCTTCTCCCTCTGCCACTCCCTCTGCACATTTCAGCCAGTGGTCATTAAGTTATAAATTTGAATTTATTCATTTCAATAAATTTTAGAGAGAGTAGAAGCATCTTGGTATGTACATATGTCTGTAAAAGATACATTTACAGTTACTCTTGGGAGGTATCTAAACAATTAGAGTTCTGTAAATATAATAGTTATTTCAAACTGTAAATCAATTATATGTATATATAAGTTATGAGAAAACAATGATCGTAAAACTCAATTAAATGTAGTAATGATCGAAACAGAGAAATAAAAGTTAAGATAGATGGAGTGGATATTGTTCAAATAAACCATTTCTGTATAATATGCGTTAACCCTTATGAAGTTATAAGAAAGTACTATAAGAAAGCAGTACAAACATTAAAAAAAATATGTCATATAAAATTCTTAAAGGTGATTTGAAGAGCTTTGTAGATCGATCAATCGATTGATGCTGCGTTGATAGTAGTTGAAAAGGGTTGCTTTAATATAATACTAGAGGAGTATAAAATATACTTTAATCCGGAAAAAAATTGCTATTAATTATGATAGTTTAATGGTTAAACTGATACTCAGCTTCATAACTGATAGCTGTTTAAAGATGAGTAATCAATCGTATGCAATTGATGCTCTATTGATCGCATCACTGATACAAACTGAATCATTTTTACATAATATTTACAATGTTTCTTATCGCTCTCTAAACTACTTATACTACAAAAATACATATAAGTCGCTTTTAAGTTAATTATTTGCTTTCTACACTGCGTATTGAACTTGATTAAATACAATACTTGTAGTAAACACAAAAGTTTAAAAACAAAGCCAACAGTTAGCAGAAAAGTTGGCTAGAAACCAGTTGGCGGTTTCTTCTTCTGCTGGGCTAAAAACGCTATAAGTATTTCATCAGCTTGTTTGATTGTGCTAAAAATAGCTTAAGTTGGCTATCAACTCGGCCAAAAAGTATGGCGCTTTGTCTAACACTCGCTCTTCTGCTCTAGTGGAGACCTCGAGTCGTATGCTTGATTTATATTGTGTGGCTGATCAATCATACGCAGCGTGTGCCAACAAAAAAACGCGAACCTACCGCAATTATGTGGTAGAGAGAGAGTGAGAGAGAGCGAAAGAGAGAGAGTGAAAGAGAGAGACAGAGAGAGAGAGAGAGAGCGATAGAGAGAGAGGGAGAGAGAAAGCGTAAACTATTTGCATAGATTTTGTTAATTGTTGTTTTTGGCTTTTGAGTGCTATAAATAGCTTCTAAAAGGCTAAAAACGCTAAGATCACAGGGCAATTGGCCAAGTGGACTTTGAGCCACAAAATTTTGTGGGCGTAACTGCAATACAACAACAACAACAACTGCAAAATGCGTGTATAAATAAAATGCATAATTTCTGTTAATTTGTTTTGTCTGCGGCTTGTTTTGGCCCGGCTTAAAGCGTATAGTAAATGCTTTAATGCTGCTTATGCCTCGAATCTGGCAAATTTCATCAGCACTTTTAATTAATGCAGCCGATGCGATGACGAGGATAATGATCATTCCCAAGCGACAACACGATGATGATGAGCTGTCTGCTAACGGGGCGTGAATTTGCCAAAAAAAAAAACCGATCACTAGCGAGAGTTTCAAAAGAGAGTGGGAGTGGGAGTGAGAGTGAGAGAGAGAGAGTGAGAGAGAGAGAGAGAGAGAGAATTCTTGTGTGACAAACAAGGTTAACGGCAGTGTGACTGCGACTGCGAGGGCTGACCGAACAGTTCAATGCACTTGCAATGTTGAATGTTGAATGTTTAAATGAAATAAAATACAAAACTGAGTGACAGGAGCAAGGTAACTGCACCCTTGGGTCAATGATCAAGCCCAATTCGAAACCGCCCACTCCCCCTACTCCCCCGCTTCTTACCCCTACTCCCCCGCTACTCTACCCTACCCCGCTACGCATACAACATTATTATTATTATTGTTTTTACTTTTATTTTTGTGACTGTGGCCTCGACTTGTTGGCAGTTTCTTGACCTGGAACAACAACAACGTTTGCCCTGCCGGGTGTAATGCACTATGATTACGCTAAAGATACAACAAAAAAAAATACTCATGAAGATACAGATACAGATACATTGTGTGCGTAGCTGTAGATACAGTCAAATGTTATACTTGATATTTATAGGTTTTTGGGCGAATGTCGCATGCCGTTTCGGATATAAAGGAATATGAGTTACAGATACAGATACATCTATAGATACTTAAATGAATATGAGTTATAGATACAAATACATCTATAAATACGTTTAGGAATATGAGTTACAGATACAGATACATCTATAGATACGTTAAGGGAATATGAGTTATAGATTCTGATACTTCTATAGATATAGATAAAGGAATATGAGTTACAGATACAGATACATCTATAGATGCATAAAGGAATATGAGTTACAGATACATTTTCATCTATATGTAAAGGAAAGTGAGCTACAGATACAGATACATCTATAGAAACGTAAAAGATGTGAGTTACAGATACAGATACATGAAGGAATGTGAGTTACAGATACATTTACATCTATAGATACGTTAGGGCATATAAGTTACAGATACAGATACATTTATAGGTATGTACGTTAAGGAATATTAGTTATAGATACAGATACATCTTTAGATACATAATGGAATATTAGTTACAGATACAGATACATCTATAGATACGTAGAGGAATATAAGATATAGATACATTTACGTCTATAGATACGTTAGGGCATATGAGTTACAGATACAGATACATCTATAGATATGTACGTGGAGGAATATGAGTTACAAACACAGATACATTTATAGATACCTAAAGGAGTATGAGATATAGACACAGATACATCTATAAATACCGAAAGGAATTTGAGTTGCAGATACAGATATGACGGTTTAGTGGAGCCAAGTGGTTCTTCCGTACACTGGAGATTTGTAAGGATTTGAACATTCCAATAATTGGTGATACTATAAACAAGCAAGCCAGGAAATATTCCTCTAAATTAAAAAATCATCCTAATGTTTTGGCAAAAAATCTCCACAAAAAAAGACAAAGAAAACGCTTTAAAAGAATTGATTCAATTGACCTCAAAAAAAGAACTTTATAATTATGAAACGATACTATTTTTGAACTGATGTCCTGGCTATTTGTTTTTTGCTTAATATGTTTCTCATTATCACTTTGGCATAAGATGCTTGGGGCAACAGCAAGCTAAATTAAGGAAATAATTGTTGTTTAATAAAATTAATTAATTACAAAAAAAAAAAAAAAAAAAAAAACTCCTATACTCCTAAAATATTCTTACGATCATTCTGACGATCAGCAAAGGATTTCATCAAATGCTTTACTGAGATCATTTGCTTCATATATAAATTATATGTATAAATGAGTTTTGAGATCATTTTTTTCTCATAACCTATTTATACATGTAATTGATTTATACTTTAAAATAACTATTATATTAACAGAACTCTATTTGATTAACATTAACATTTATAAGCCTTTCACATGGTAACGATCGTAGTTAAACTCAACGATCGCTAATATCGTATCTCAGCTGAAATTTAGATATACAGTTGCCATCTTATTCAAGCAGACTGCTATTACTAAATTTTCCCTCTCTTACTAACCGTAGAACTATGTAGTATGCTTGGTGTTATATTCTTGAATAATTTACTTCAGGATCATATTGACTCTGTTAGTTTATTGAACAGACTTAACATCAATGTACCTACTAGAATTACTCGTAACTTCTACCCACTGTCTCTTGAGCATTGTAACTCTAATTGGTCTCTTCATGAACCATTTAGAATCCTGTATAACAGATTATAACAATCTGTACAGAGTGATTAGTTCCAACTGTTCTTTACATTTTATTAAATCTTCCATTCTAACACACTTAACTAAATTAACAAACTAACAAAATAACTAATCTACCGGTCTGATTGGGTTTTTTTTCTGGGTTTTCCCCAATCAATTTTCAACAAATGTTGGGCCTTAAATTTTTTAAATTTTAATTTTTATTTTCTTTTCCCCAGTTTAAATTTTAATTTAAATTTAAAATATAATTTTAAACTTCTAAACTATTTTTATGTTGTAACTTTATTATTAAACACGTCGACTGATCATAGTCTGACATTAAATAAATAAATAAATAAATAAATACTTATCTTATGTTTTAGTTTAAAAACGCATCATTATTTAATTACCTTACATACAATATATATTTGGCTCCTAACTAGTTCTTACGATCATTCTGACGATCAGCAAACGACTTTATCATATGCTTAACTGAGTTCATTTGCTTCATATTTAAAGTTGCTTCATTTTACAACCTTGAACTGGTTTTAATATTTTTTTTGGAACCGAACCATATATAAAGTGAATGATCTTCGCATATATGTTAAGAACGATCTTCAATATATTAAGTTAAATATGTATTTCTATAAATAATCCAACAAAATATTATACAAATCACAAAAAGCAAACTTCCTACTTTACTGTATAGATCAATATTACAATCACTTTTCGTACGATCACTGATCGCTCTGATCGCTCTCACCTTCACCTGGTGGCCAACTCAACGGGTATTGAAATTGAAATCACACGTTTTGCACATGTCTCTGGAGAATTCTCAATGGGTTAATCGAGCAATCTCTAAACGATTTGTATTGCAATCTACGAGCATTTCCGATTTTATTTTATTTTACTTTTATTTGCTATACGCCTATATATGCATGACATCATTTTAAAGTTCAGCTTAAAACAGATTACTGTCACTTTAGCTATTTAATAGCTAGATTTTAAAATTTTTTATGCTATAAATAACTATAAAGAAGTAAAAAAGTGTTTTTAAAGTAATGAGTAACTTTGAACTAAATAAATAGCCACATTTTTGTCGATTATTTTTAGCTTTTTTAGCACATGAAATGCTGTCAACACTTCGTCTCTCAGTTAAAATTGTTGCTGATATTGCGACCGGCCTGCTTTACATTTTAATGAGAGTAAGAAAAAAAAAGAGAGACAGAACGGTAGCTGTGCGGTGCGTAGGGGGGGAGAGCGGCACCTTCAGGGTCTGTGGCTGGTTCAACGTATTTTGAAAATTGCACGTTGACCTTTGAGTTGTGAACAAAAATTTCTTAATGTTTCGCTTTTTTTTTATTATATTTTTATTCTTATTTATTATTATATATTTTGCGACTGTTTCGCTGTTGCTTCCTCAAACAACGCGTTGTTGTTGTTGTTGTCCTTGCCAAAAGCCAACGCCTTTTGAATGCTAATCAATGGGAGTCTAAAGAGGGGAAAAGGGGAAACAGAGACAGGGAAGAGAGAAGACAGAGAACTTCAGCATTTTGACCTGCTTACTAACTCTTTGCTTGGGAATTATACGATCAAAATTCGATTCAATTTGGACCGTTGTGATTTATGACAGCAAAAATTTCCAAATAATATGTGAATTTATGTCACTTATTTAGGAGTTTTACTTTGATACTGAATTCGACAGTTGCTTGCCTGTTGGGCAGTTTAGGTTATGTTGAAGTCCCACTATTACCTTTTCGAAAACTTTAAATTACGTTAACTTTGCTAAAAAGGCAGCTATTGCCAAGCGGAATACCATTTTATATTGAATTTTACTGCACAATTTGTTCTGCATTTAAATTTTAAACTTTTCCGAAATTTGATTTTTTTTTCAAAATTTATCAATTTTTCCATAATTACCCCTTGACATTTTTACAAAAAATTTTTAGAAAATTTTTTTTTTCTAAAAATTACACTATTTTATTAGAAATTTTTTGCTGATTATAAAAACATATACTTTATGGGTTCGGAAATAAGTTTATAGCTTGTTTTGTGCTGTTGAAGTCTTGTTTTGAGCTCTTTTAAAGCTTTGAACTACGATGAGTTTTTCAAAACTGAAGCTAGTCGGCATATTTATTTAGACAACACTTAAAGTGAAATCTACTTAAAATTTAAACTTACTTCGAAAGAAGTTTTGGTATCAATGGATAGGTCACTTCAATTCCGTTTTAATAATACATAATGCTTCTTAACCCATTGAGTACACGTGGAATATTTTCAATTCTTGCAAAGGTCTAATTTTTAAACTTTTTCCCCCGGGCTGAAACAAAAAATGTTTGTATGCAAAAAGATTTTCCAAAAGAATCTATTAGTGATGGAAAAACAAATTTTTTTCAAAAATCTCTTCGCTTGTATTTTTTATGATTTTTTGAAAATTTAACTTTAAGTGTTGTCAAAATAAATTTGCCGACTAGTGTACATAAAATATAGACACATCAACTTTTTGGTTCAACGTCAAAAGACGGATCGATATAGCTATGTCAGTCTGTCTGCAAGAAAACGACTAGATTTTATCCACAGCACAACCTCTTACCTCAAAGTTCATTGGCTTACTAAAGAAAAGAGACCCCACAACGAGACTGTGGTGAGTGAATAGATCACCATGTTAAGAATTTCACCACGAAGCCAAAAATAGAACAGCTCTGGGGAATAAATACACAGGTAAAGAGAAGACTATAGTTTTATTTAAAGAAGAGATATGATGAGCCATGGCTCTTATACAATTTCTATAGCTATAGCTATAGTTTCCAGCTAAAATATGCATAGCTAGATATCATAAAACAGGGTATTCAACAGTCGACACCTTTTAGCTAACATGATAAAACTAAATTAATAATGACTCAGTCTGAATTTGGCGTTCGACCAAAAAACAACGTTTCACACACGCTGTCGGAAAAAGTTTGCATTTAGTTAATAAATAAATAAAAAAAAATATATATATATAAATTATAAAAATGATAGCAAACATTTTGGACTTTCCATTGGACATACTTATACTCATCTTCGAACAAATTAAAACACATAGCGATAGGAATAACTTCGCCAGAGCCCATCCAAAATTGTGGCAAGTCATTTATCACAGCCGCAAAGATGTACGCAACGAAATTGTGTTCTACAACAATAAGGAATGCGTAAAAAATTGGGATTTTATTTTAGAATGGTGGGGTCCATGTCTGACAAGAATCGAGAATATTTTCCGACGCGTACACTCGGGAAATATGCTAGAGATGGCGGCCAAATATTGTACCCATTTGGATACGCTGTTATGCGAAGTAAAAGATGAAGATATAGAGAAATTTGAAGAAAATTTACCAAAATTAAAAACCATAAAACACATAGAAATACGTTATCATAATTTAGAGGAACAGGGTGCTGAAATAATCTACAGACTTTTAAAAATACTAGAATGTTTACCAAATCTTCGGCATTTATTCTTCAATGGTGATTGTTTACTTCAGAAAACAAGTAAGTAAATTTCTTTCTATACCCTCTGAGGGGTATATTGGGTTTGTGAAAAGTATGTAACAGGCAGAAGGAGGCGTGGCAGATCCCATAAAGTATATATATTCTTGATCAGCATCAACAGCCGAGTCGATATAGCCATGTCCGTCTGTCCGTCCGTCCGTCTGTGCGTCTGTCCGTATGAACAAACATAACTCAGAGATGGTAAGAGCTACAATATCCGTTTTAGTCAGTATCGACCACATATTTAGTCAGGCAATAGTAGAATCTTCTATTTTTTTCGATGCCACGCCCCATTCGCCTACAACCAGCGTAAAACCAGACATACCTCGGAAAAAATACAGGTTTTTAGCGAATATCTCGGTAACTATAACACCTAGGGACACCAATTTTGGCAAGCAGGTTGCTTGATGCAATATAAAGACAATGCCATCAAAATTTTTTGGATGCCACGCCTCCTCGCCCACCCAAAGCATTATTGCGTTGCAACTTTGCATGCCGCTGGCTCACTTATTTCCAAACTTATAGTTTTGTAACTTAGCATATACTAAGAGACAAATAATATCAAACGATTGTGAAAATTTCATCGAAATCGGACTATAATTAAAAAAGTTTGTCATACAATGAAAATCGTTACATTCAAGCAAGGCATAGCCACGTGCATTGCACTGAACTGTGCACACAAGCAACGAAAACGAAAAGCGTGTGAGCGAGAAAGACATACAAATATGTGTGCATATTAAGTTCTACTCCAATTGGAACTCATCTAATTGGAAACGAAACTCAGAGGGTATTACACGGTCGGCATGCACGACTGACATTTTCTTTCTTATTTATTCTATCGAAATAATATAAGATCTTGAACTTTTACAGGAGAGCAGCTAAACAAATTGATTGATTTGGAGGTATTGGAAATTTGGAGATTTCAAGGCGAACATGTTATTGACATATCTAAAATGTTGGCAAATTTGCGTGTTTTATCCATAAATGAAACCAATACACCTTGCCTAAGTCATTTTGCTGAACATTGCATAAAGCTGGAAAAGCTAATGCTATACGATTATTACAATATAGCGGTATTTCCATACTTTCCGAAACTGAAATATCTTCAACTAAGCTCATATAGAAAAGATGAGTTTATTGATTTTCTGCGCAATTTAAACGATCGATATTACAATCAACTGGAAGTTCTTGACATGGAATATTTGACTATGGGAAAATCGGAAGCTATACATATTCAAAAGCTTAAAGCTCTCAAGACTCTTATCTGTTGGACCATATTACCCGATTGCATTGAAGATATTATCCAAATGCCATTGCAGACAATTTGTACACACAACTTGACTCAATTGGAATACTTAAGATTGGTTAAAGAATGTTCAACATTAAGGGAAATAACTTGTAATTATCGTGAAATCAATGAGGAATTTCTACCCGAACTTACGGATCTATTGAAGACCAAAGGATTTGAACCAAATCAAACTTTTCAGCTTAATATTCGTGCGGATAATAAAGCCAAAAGAATTTTAACGTCTCAAGTAAATTATATTATTATATTGATATGCTATATATATTATTTTTAATTATTTTAAATTTTTGCAGTTTGCATCTCTGCCCGACTCAAATTTGCTGAACATACACTATAAAAAACTTTAGTGTACAATTCGGTTTCATGACTTGAAGACTGAAATCTCAAGAACTCTTGAATTTAACAATTCAATTTGGAAATTATATTTATTTGTGACTGTTTTTCTTAAATTTAAGCCAATAAAATTTGTTGAGAAAATATCAAGTGTGTAAAGAATTTTAGTTGTTAGTTTTATCTTAGATAAATGATCAGTTTTATAGATAAACCAGAAAGATGAAAGCTTATTTAAAAAAAACTAATTTTAAAAAAGCTAAAAAAGCTAAAGCTAATAATTTAAAAAAAAGCTAATTTAAAATTTGTTGACAAAAAATTAAGTGTGTGAAGAATTTTAGATGTAAATTTTATCTTAGATAAATGATCGTTTCATGATCAGTTTTATAGATAAATCAGAAAGATGAAAACTAATTTAAAATCAATTTAAAGCGTACACAAATTTATATACCTCTTAAATAGGTATACGTGGTATGGCAAACAATCTGAAAATATGATAATCAAATCAGCAGTAGCACGCCTTTCGTTCATGCACAAATCCCACCGATAGGGGGCGTGTTTCGCGAAGTACCAAGTGTTCTATATAACACAGATAAGTCTAACGACGCTTTCGATTCAATTTATTTCACTTTGTACTTATTTTCAATGCTCTGGGTGTTATTTATAAATTAATTGTTAATTTTATTGTTGCTCTTAGACTTAGGCTATAAATAAATACAAGCATTATAATCAAGAATTGCGATTATCTGGAATTCCACAACAAACAATTTCCGTTTTTTTTTTTTGAGACTTTAGCAATGGAAGTATTTAAAATAGAAACAAATGCAGTAATAAAATGGGGAAAATTAAAGAAACACTTGCTTAAAAATAAAGTTTAACGATAAAAATCAATTTTATGTATAAGAGGAATCGTATTACTATGACACATTATTTATTTATTTAACAAAAAACAAGCTTTAAACTATTTATAGGCATCTAGGCTTGGGAAATACACTTTTTAAACATTTATTTTTAATTTCTTAAATACTTTAATACAAATTGAATTAAAATCAGCTCAGTAAGGTTAAGTCAGTCAGACAAATGGTCACTTTATCGCGACGTGGATATGAATAATCACTTTAAAGTGTTGAAGAGCGATAACAAACACACACGTATGTGTGTACTCATTTATGATGATCGTCATGCAGCAAATTTTCGTCACAGACGCTGAAATATCGACTAAAGTCACCCACTTAAACAAAAAGAAATTTAAAATTGGTAATAAATTAAATTAGAGTGTAGGTAGTTGGCTTTTAAATACCCTGTACTTATACGTTGACTATTGAAAATTAGTTATTTTGATTAGTAACATAACTTTAAGCTCTAGCTCTTATATTTTTACAAATTTTGAAAATATAATCTATCCCATCAGACATTTGTGATCATACTCGACTCACTTTAAAGTCCCCTTGCTGATTAAAATAGTCATAAATGAGCTCATTTTCTGATCATAAATGACTCCTTCGTCGGGAGAAAAAAATACCCTACCCGCGACTCATCTTGAGGAGTCGCCCCTGACCCTCTTTTCTAATCAGTTTCGAATCACTTTCGAGACATATTTTTAAACATACGCGACTCGTTTCAAAGTCTTCTAATGAAAACAAACGCGTTTTAATCCCCAGTACGATCAATTGGCGATTGTTGTCCATTTTGTTGTTATGCTTTGAACTAATCGCATTTTGATCATAAAGGCGACTCATTTTCGATCCTTTCTTGAATCGCTCATAAGATTAATAATTTTTTAATCTTCCCGGGGAGTTAAAAACGACTCGCCAAATTCAGTTCTTACAAAATTATCTCCCAAATGCTAAATGGGATAAATGCGAAGCACTTTGCTTCCACCTGTCAGCAATAGAAGCGGTATACTTTATATTTAAATACAGGGTCTAAAAACAACAACAACAATGTACACAATTTAGCAACAAACTCAATAACAATTGGGTGTGTGTATGAATAAGTGTCTGTGTTGAATGCGCACTTGGGTTGTTTCCATTGCTTTTCACACACGCAGCAAACAACGAGCCTTCTCCAAGTGTTCTACTAACAACAACCACAACAATAAAAACAACAACCATAAATCAACAATCGCCTCAACAACAATAATTTGCCAGGGACAGTTATCGACCTATAGTACACTCCCCACGCGAGTCCGATATCAAACAACGCCCCGTGAATACTCGTACTCATATTCGTACTCGTATTCGTACTCTTACTTGTATTATCTGCGCACACATGGCGTATACGTCATATTGTTGCTCGAAATAAAGTCAAAGATAAACCCAACACACGAAATAAAAACTAGATAAATATTTATTGCAGCTTGTGACTGACTTCCCCAATAATTTGTTTAAACATTCGACTGATCCGAAAATTCTCTTCTGTACCTTTTGCCTCTTTACAATATTTGTATTTTCATTTATTGCAAAAGTTATATATAAATATATTTCTTTATTTATATATTTGCTTCTTTTTTTTAGAAATGATTCATTTTTTATAATTTCACAATATAATAAGCACTGTGAATTATTATATCTGAAGTTATAGAGATGATTTCTCTATGGAAAAATGCTGAAAAAACTAATGAAATCTTTACATTATTTGTATTTTCATTTATTGCAAAAATTATATATATATATATTTCTTTTTATTTATATAAATTGCTTTCCTTTTAAGAAATGACTCATTGCTTATAATTTCACAATAATATAATAAGTATATTGAATTGTTTCCATTAGATTATACATCCAAGCACTGTGAATTATTTCATCTAAAGTTATAGAGATGATTTCTCTTTAGAAAAATGCTGAAAAAACTCATGAAATCTTTGTGAATTTATGGAAATCCCTTCAAAATAAAGTTCTTTAGCTAATTTTCAGTTATAAGCAATTTGAATGGCATAATTAATATTACCTATAAGTGCATATTCTAATCTTAAATCTCTACAAAAGACCTTCTGTACCTCATTACATTATTTGTAATTTCATTTATTGCAAAAGTTATATATATACATATTTCTTTATTTATATATTTGCTTCTTTTTTTTAGAATTGATTCATTGTTTATTATTTCACAATACTATAATAAGTATATTGAATTGTTCCCATTAGATTATACATCCAAGCACATTAAATTATTATATCTGAAGTTATAGCGATGATTTCTCTACGGAAAAATTCAGTAAAAACTAATGAAATCTTTGTGACTGAATTGAAATTCTTTCAAAATAAAATTCTTATAGCTAATTTTTAGTTATAAGCACTTTGAATGGCATAATTAATATTACCTATAAGTGCTCAATTCTAATCTTAAATCATAGTTAATCGTTTGAAGGTGACTTTCAATCTTCATTGATAGGGAAACTCATTCACAAGTATTTTCCGAGACAAAAACAAAAACAGAATTCTGAATGTCATGCAGAGATCACGCCCACAAAATTAAAAACTGCATTCATTAGCTGCAGTTAACGCCCACTTTTACGCCCCCCGTATAACCCATTGAGACTGAGTACGATCGTATCTACAATTCAATCTATTTGTACTTTTGTCCGTTTGGTCGCACGCCGCCTCGTGATGCAGTGTGAACGATAAGCCGTAGACATTTCACGTTCCGGGCTGTGATAAGGGGGACAGTTCCCCGTTCCCCGTTCCCCGTTCCCCGCCCCCCTACACTGCTACCCGCCCCTTGTTGCCTTATCAAAGTGAGTGCCACGCCTTAAAACCAAGTCTGTGGGAGCTGTTCATGCGTTGAGCAGCTGCTTCCCTTATCACCCCATAGGGTTGTCCATAATGGCTTGACCTTTGGCTTGCGCTAGACGGGCGGGAGGGGGAATTGGAGGCAGGTGCTGCCCACCCGTAGAGCTGCTAACGTCATGCAAATTTATGAATAACGCAATAAGTTAACGGCTACTCTATCTCTCTCTCTCTATCTATCTTACGCTCTTTCGTTTTCACTCTCTCTTTTCACACGATTTGTATTCACCGGCTTTAGTGCTGTAGAATTATACCTTGGTAGAGGGTATATGCTTTTTGTGAGAAAGTTTTTAGCTCATTGCCAGCTGAGTGACAGATATATATATATATATATATATACATATATATTCTTGTTCTATAGAGCAACTTTTCCAAAAAATAAATTATTATAAAAGACGTTTTATACTTCATAAGGGTATCAAATCTTCGACCAACTTTGAATAACATTTCCTGCTCTTTTGATAGATATATACATATATATTCTTGTTCTATAGAGCAACTCTTCCAAAAAACACATTATTATAAAAGACGTTTTATACTTTTCTAGGGTATTAAATCTTCGATCAACTTTGAATAACATTTTCTGCTCTTTTGATAGATATATACATATATATTCTTGATCTTAAGAGCAACTTTTCTTTAAAACAAATTATTATAAAAGACGATTTATTTATTTCTAGGGTATCAACTATTTCACCAACTTTGAATAACATTTCCTGCTCTTTTAATAGATATATACATATATTTTCTTGATCTTAAGAGCAACTATTCCATAAAACAAATTATTATAAAAGATGTTTTATTTATTTCTAGAGTATCAAATCGTCGACCAACGTTGAATAACATTTCCTGTTCTTTTAGCAGCTATTTGTGTACGCTCTCTCTTTCTCCCCCTCCGCCTCTCACTCGCGTTCTCCCCTCTCTTTCTAGATGTCTTGAGAGCGCTCTCTGTTTTGCTGTTCACGTTGAGTTCACGTGCTTCTTTGGACGCTTCCCAAGCGATGATGATGATGACCTCGTCAACGACAACGACGACGACGCTACACCACTACTACTATAGCTAAATACTGGTCTATCCGTCTATTGATCTATGCCAGATACGTTTGGCTAATCTCGTAGCTTCCTCTTCCAATCCGCTTACCCCTTTCTTGTCAATTCTCATTCTAAATATATGTTATTTGTTGTTATATTTTAATGTTATTTGCGTAAAATCAACAATAAACAAGAAAGAAAATGTCAGTCGGGCATGCCGACCGTGTAATACCCTCTGAGCTTCGTTTCCAATTAGATGATTTCAAATTGGAGTAGCTGCTGCAAGAACTTAACATGCACACAATTTGTATATCTATCTCACTCACACGTTTTTTGTTGCTTGTGTGCACAGCTCAGTGCAATGCACGATTTTAACGATTTTCGTTGTTCAAGAAACTTTTTTAATTATAGTCCGATTTTGATTAAATTTTCACAATCGTTAGATATTATTTGTCTGCAAGTATATACTAAGTCACAACACTATACGTTAAGAAATAAGTGAGCCAGAAGCATTTGAAAATTCAACGCAATAGTGGGCGAAGGGGGCGTGGCATCCAATAAATTTTGATGGCATTATATTTATATTGCAAATAGCAACCTTCATGCCAAAATTGAAGTCCCTAGGTGTTATATTAACTGAGATATTTGCCAAAAACATGTATTTTTTCCGAGGTATGTCTGGTTTTACGCTTATTGTGGGCGAATGGGGCGTGGCATCAAAAAAAGGAAACAAACTTGTATTGACTGACTAAATATGTGGTCGATACTGACTAAAACGGATATTGTAGCTCTTACCATCTCTGAGATCTGTTTGTTCATACGGACAGACAGACGGACAGACGGACAGACGGACAGACGGACAGACAGACGGACAGACGGACATGGCTATATCGACTCGGCTGTTGATGCTGATCAAGAATATATATACTTTATGGGGTCGGAAACGCCTCCTTCTGCCTGTTACATACTTCTGACAAACCCAATATACCCCTCAGAGGGTATAAAAATTACTACAACTCACGAATTCCCGACTATGTCATTCATGATGATGATGATGAGCAAGACTCTAGATGATGATAGGCAAAACTGTCGTTGCCCCTTTTTGTTATAAAGAGCGAAAGAGAAGGCATTGAGCCTTAACTGAACCGGTTCAGGGGCAGTCAACACAACAGTCCACAGTCAAGTCGCCTTCATTCCTGCCACGTTCCATGGACGAACAACTTTCAAGTTTAGTTTGGGAAAGAATTTGGCAAGGGCAGGAACTGGGCCAAGGTTAGCAATCGCCAGAATAGCAGGTAGACAGACAGATATATATAGGTATATATATATATATATATGATACAAGGGGAATGCCTTCTCGTCAAGGTAATCAGAATATCTTAAGGCTGCTCTGATGATGATGAAGATGGGAATTTTTTCAGAATTAAATATTGGGGGGAAACCTTGAACGCTATCGTAAATTTCCACAAGGAATTGGGAAGGCCTTTGAGTTGTGCCCGCTTCCTAAGACCCTGCACTTAAAAATAAAGAATGGTATACTAAGTTTATCGAAAGGAAAAGGTGCGTTTAATAGAAAATCTGACTACAAATATTTTATATATTTAATATTTATTATAATATATTTAATATATTAATCAACTTCTTAACTAGTGACTAGCATATTTGATAAATAGCCAACTCTATATCCTAATCACATTCAGTTTACCTCATATCCGACCGGAAATTCTTATCGAACATAAAAACCATATCAAAAATTAACCTATATATACACTGGTAGGCATAAATATTTATACAACATTTAAAGTGAAATCTACTTAAAATTTAAACTTACTTCGAAAGAAGTTTGGTATCAATGGATAGGTCACTTCAATTCCGTTTTAATAATACATAATGCTTCTTAACCCATTGAGTACACGTGGAATATTTTCAATTCTTGCAAAGGTCTTATTTTTAAACTTTTCCCCCGGGGCTAAAGCAAAAAATGTTTGAATGCAAAAAGATTCTCCAAAAGAATCTATTAGTGATGGAAAAAAAAATTTTTTTTCATAAATCTCTTCGCATGTATTTTTTATGATTTTTTGAAAATTGATATTTAACCCATTTATACCTACTTTTCATCAAAATAGTCATTTTTGGCACATTTCAAAAAATCATCAAATATGCCGACTAGTGTATATTGTAGTTTGAATCTGATCACGTTAAAAAGCGTAGTATTTACAGGGTCTTCAACATTAGTAGTAAATCTGCTTAAAACATTTGAATTTGATCGATTCAAAAAAGTGGAGTAAAGTTCTCAGAGTTCTCTCTCGGACACAGATAGTGTTTCGGGTTTGCACAGCTAAAAACCGCAACGCGTCTAACATCACGTACGCCGGAAAGATCCGTAACGCATCATATGGCGACTCAGATGAGGGATTATTGAACGGTTTTTTTGGGAGGGGGCAGTACGAGCTCTCAACTTTCATGGCCAATTATTGCCTCAAATGGTTTGTAAGCAATGTAAATTATTACAACGTAATGGAATATTTTTTCTTCTATTATTTGGGGAAAAATTTTGAATCGAAAAAAAGGGGTAGTCACTATGAGGTCACAAAATCAGGGTGTTACGAAAATATGTATATATATATATATATGTATATAGTCATGATGTGGCAATATGCAATAAGTAAAATTTGGAAAAACAACTAAAACGAAACTAATTAAGAATATTTCTTGAAGAGTTCTTAGCTATTACAATAAGGAAAACAAAAGAAAATATTGTCCAAAATAAAGACTTATAAAAATCGTATTATATATTATAATTTTATTATCTTATACCTTTATCTTGAGCAAATAAATAAAAACAATGTCAAAATAAGTTCTCTTTACCTGGAGTTATAATTAAAATTTGGAAAAACAACTAAAACGAAACTAAACAAGAAAATTTCTTGAAGAAATCTTAACAATTAAATTAAAGAGAAAATACAAAATTTTGATTTACAAAAAAGACTTATAAAAATGGTATTTTATATTATAATTTTATTATTTTTATATATTTTATATATTATCGTATTAAAAATATATTATATTATTAGTATAGTATTATATTATATATTATATATTATAATTTTATTATCTTGTACCTTTATCTATAGCTTGAGCAAATAAATAAAAACAATGTCAAAATAAATTCTCTTTACCTAGAATTATGCCGAGAATGCTACTATATCTGTGTTTATATATCTTAAGCAAACTACTAACTGAATTTAAATAAATTTATCTTATAGATAAGCTAGCCAACAAAGTACCAAACTGTACACAAAGTTGTTGTGAAAGTTGCCCATAAAACGAATAATAATAAATACTGATAAAGACTTGAGGGAACTCTGGACTATCTTATATATAGATGGAAACTCTGTTTAGATCTATAAAGTGGGCTATACATAATTTGGCAAAAATTTCACAACAAGCAACAACAGCTTGTACAGCAAGTATATGCACATTTTAGCTAATTTATAGCTAGATTAAAACATAAATATTAAATGCAAAAGAGCGCACAGCTTGTTAAATATAATTAGCGGGTAATTTTAGCTATTTTTAGCTGCTGCACAAAAATAAACTGTAATAAATTTGTAAATTCTTCAGATATAAATCGTCTCTTAAGCATGATCTTTAATCTAAAAGTACTTAAGACTCTAGCTACATTTTCAAACTTTATGTAGCTGTTTTTAGCCAAACTTTTTATTAACAATTTAGCTCTGCTTTCGATATCGCCAGCACGAGTCTTCTAGTATATTGGATCAACAAGTGCTATATAGTGGGGGGCGGGGTTAGGGCCAGGGCCAACAACTTGTTTACTTCTGTTTTGGCCAAAAAGTCTCTAACTATCTAACTAACTAACACTTGGCAAATTGATTTGTAGCGCTTATTTAATTTATAATTTCGCTAAATATAAATTTCAATACGATTTTCGGTTTATTGGATCTCAGGAAAACAAACAAAAAACTTTAAGCCAGTGCGGGGAGTGAGACAAGTGTCAAGGGGCGTGGCAGTTGAAGTTGCTGCATTGTCACGAGTTACCCAATGACGTCATCATGCAAAAGGCAAACAGATTTTCGCATGCTTCTTGAATTTAAGTGGCGCGTGTATAAGAAATTGTGGTAAAAGACCAGTTCGGGGGTTTTACCCATTGCCCAATAACCAATACCCCCCCTCTACCACCCCGCCACACCGTAAATTGTATCTACAAGTTGAATGAACACATGCCAAGAAAAATTAAAAATTATATATAATATATGCAAAAAATACGAAATTGCAAAAGAAAAGCGAAATGTGAATGACTTGGGACATGGCGGGCAAATTGGGGAAAATTGGACTAGGGAAATGGGAAATGGGGGAAAAACAAATTGGAAATGAAAATGAAAAGGAAATTTATGTTGTCAAGTCGATTTTTAGACAAAAGGCTGCAGTCGTGTAGGCAGGTGATTTCAAAAAAACAACAACGAATCGTCGATACATTGATGATTTTTTCGATTTTAGCTCAATTGGTTGTCTGTTGATATATCGATAAATTTATCGAAGACTTAAATTGACAAATACATTGGAAAACTTGTTTAAAAAGCTACTTTGAAGTTTTTTTTAAAGTTCTTAGTCTAAAAATATCAAAACATCGATAATTTTTTATCGATTTTAACTCAATTGGTTGTCTGTTGATGTATCGATAGATTTATCTAATATTTAAATTAACGCAAAAATTGGAAAAACTATTTAATTAGCTACTTTTAAGTTTCTTAAAGTTCTTAGTCCAAAAATATGAAAACAATGATATCAAAAATTTCGATTAATCGATGCAAAAATCTTAATCTGAACGAAATCTGATTTTAAAATCGATTTTCAGCTAAATTTACAATCCTAAAACGAATTTTAGTTAGTTTTCGAATGCAGTCTCGCAAATTTCAACAAATTTTATGGCCACACTGGATATTAAATGTGAACTAAATCGAAATCTAAACTAAAAGTAATCGTTCCAGGAATCGTACTATTGTTTGTGCCACAAACATTCCTAGTAACTTTTTGCATATTTAAATAAATTGTTAGTTGGGTTTGGGCTTAGATCAGCTGACGTCACACTCACCTGTGATTGACGTACGAATGTTTGAAAAAAAAAGACGAATTTCATAAAAAAAAAAAACACACACATACACTTATGCCGCATTTGACGCAGCTTGGGGGCAAAAAAATAAAAAATTGTTGCTTGCTTCAAAAGCAAGCTCATTAATAAAGCATTTGGCCAAGGCCTTGAACCCTTGAAGAGAGACTCTCGAAGGCCCAGCGACGTCATTGGACCTATTGGCGCAACAGGAGTGCACGGCACGAGTGACGTCACGAGAGAGAGAGAGAGCACGTCAGGACCCAAGCAAACGTAACATTTCATTCATACATACGTCAAAGCGCGGGGGACAATTGCACTCTCTTACTCTCTCTTAATCTGCTACGCACGCACACTCGCACTCGCACTCTCTCTTTGGGCATGTCTGGCAACCCCATGCCGGCCTACGTGCACTAAGGAAGGTGCGTGGGCACGTGGAACAGTGGGTAAGAGTTGCTTGGGTTCTAAAGGAGCGTAGGCGGCGCTGCTGCTGCGTAGGTGGCCTCCAAATGCGTGTCAAGGCAAAAAAGCGTACAAATCCCGCGCACTGAACTTGAACTGCTGCCGCCTGGAACCGGAATTATTGCTAATTTTAGATGGCACCCCCAACCAACCCCCCAAGCTCTTCAAACAAGTCACAATTGCTGATTAAATTGAAACGAATGTATGTACAAACATAGCTCAAGGCAAACATACAACACTGTAACCACTGTGCATTGCAGTGTACTCGTATGTGTGAGGGGCGCAACTCTCTTAAATGTAGCTGTATGGGATGCGTACTTTGCATTAAAAATTAGCAAAAGTGGAAAGAGGGGGAGGTGAGGTAGGCAGCCATTTTACACGCCAACGCAACAGCATTACACAGTGCACTTGAGTTCCGCACAAAAATTTCAAACCTACAACAACACACGAACATATGTATTTCAATTCCGTTTCCAATAACAAAACAAAACACGCAGCAACAAACTCACAACACACACACATACAAGTCGCACATAAATAGAGAAACAGACACGCCGCCTAGCTGTGCTGCCCGTCTCTTTTCCGCCTTTAGTTCCCCCCTCGTGCGCTTACTCAGCTGAGTATCAACAAATGTTCACGTGAACATCATGAGGTCAACGCGTGATACACACACAGAGTATGATAATTCACAGACACACACACAAAAAACTCTCTTGCGCGCGTGTTTTGTATGCAGTGCTGACAAGTTAGCTATTTTCACACTAATATAAACTAATAATAGATTTCAACAGGGAAATGCATAATAAATTGTAAAATAACAACTAGCTATAAGCTACGTTTACACATTAAGTACTTCATAATATGAATAAAATTTAATTCAATTTAATTTAATTCCATCATAATTATATGCCAGTAGTATTTTTAAAAAAGCTAGAGATGAAACGAACCTAAATAAGTTCAGCTCCCAAGACGATATGTTTAATGATACTTGATAAATTCAATAAAAAATATACTTTCACTACTCTAGCGCTTTTTTACGCTATTAACTAAATTTTTAGGCTATTTCTAGTCTTTTTCTATGGCTAGCTTAGCTCTTTATTACCCGATAAGGCGTTATGTTTGATAATACTAATAAAAATTCAATAAAAAATATCGTTTCACTACTCTAGCGCTTTTTTTCACTATTAATAAAATTTTTAAAGCAATTTCTAGTTTTTTCTACGGCTATTTCTAGCTCTTTATTACCCGACGAGTTGCCAGCACTAGTGTATGGCGTGCTAGTTTCAGTTACTCTCAACGTTGGTTCGCGCTCTCTCTCTGGTTGTTATTGTTGCGCCACTTTGTTATAGTCACAGCTGTTTGACGGTGTCTTTTTCTCTCTCTCTCTCTCTCTCTGTCTCTGACGTTTGGCTGAGTGAGTGGCACGAGCCCCTTTTTGCTTATGGGGGGAAAACAACAGCGTTGCCAGGCACAAATTTCATTTGTTGGCATTTCACAAACCATTGACTAATTGCACACATAAAATACTAAATTTGCGTCATACTACAGCACGACGTTGACTCGCCATGCTAAAACATTAAACTCAACTTGTACTTGATAAGTTTTGCAGCTGGCAATGCTGTGCTGTGCTGCGCTCAACTGTTGAGTAGCGCACAGTGGATTTGCGCCCATTAATGAAATCTGTCTGCTGCGTCTCTGTTTTGATGTTTTTTATTCAAATGCTTAGCTGCTGCCCCTTTTGTGCCAGACTAAATAACTGCAAATGCATGCAAATTTATGCACTATACAGACGATTTTAATGCTCTTCCATGTCTGTCTGCCTGTCTGGGCCACAAGTGCGAGCCTGTTTTTTTTTTATATTTTTTTTGTATGTCTATTTTTTTTTCGCTTAATCACGAACTTCCGTAGCAACAAATGCGTCAGCTACAGCTACAGCTAAGCTTTAGTACAGTGGAGTACAGTGGGCCTTAGACTTACCCATGGGCCATGGCTTCGGGGTGTGTCTGAGTGCTGTGCACGCTCTGTGTGCATGAACAAAAACAGCTATGAATAGATAGTCCAATTGGAATTTTTATTTTTTTTCTGTATTTCCCACTCCACTCTTTCAAGCAACAACGCGAGGTAAACAGCTGATGACGTCCATGCGTTCGTTACGTGCTCTGTATATGTGTGTGTTTCTCCGGCCCTGCGTGGGCCACAGACCTGACCTTTTACCGCCAACAGTCAGTCCCACGCCTCAACTGAATGTCAGCAAGAAGCAGAACAGTGAAGAGAGAAGAGAAAGCAGCAGCAGCAGCAAAGAGAGCGACGACTGCCCACGCTTCGAGTGCCTGCTGCCAGGCATACAATTCGTGTCCTGCTGTGTGTGAGCCTCGGCATTCGGTTCGTTGCGCTTCGGTTCCAATGCACTGGCTGCGACGACGTCGATGACGATTTTCTGCTGCCTGCCTGCCTGCCTGCCTCTCTCTCTCTCGCTGCCACTGCCCACTTACATACAAATGATTACGTCGGCAGCATACGAGTACATACGTCGTCGCAGCGTTGCGACTGCGATGGTCTGTTGGTAGCTCGCTGTCTGAATGTTGTTCATTCGTCTGTTGAATTTCGAACGCTTCGGTTCGCTTACTCTCTCGGCCATCAACTGCTTTTAGCCGCACATCAAGTGAAACAAAAATATAAAAAAAATATATATAAAAAAAGTGTTACAATAAACAGAGATTTTTATAAGAAAGTGTTATACGGCCTCCAGAGAGGCCCACAAAAAAGGACTTAAAAAAAAACTACTGCACAGTGAAGCAAAGTAATAAAAATAGTTTAAAAAATAATTAACAAAATGGATATCGATACGTTGCTGCTACCATCGCCGCCTGCAACGCCACCGCTGCGGGAAAACAAAGTGGAAAATGTAAGTTTGAAAAAAAAATAAATAAAATAAAAGTGACTCAGTTTCCCCCCCACGAAAGAGATTGACCTACAAAATGTGTGTTTACGAGTAAAATAAATAAATCGAGTGCGTGTGAGTGTGTGCAATGCAATTAAATGCAATAAAATGCAGCCCTGCAGCCTACCCCCCACCCTCACCCACACCCTCTTACTCTACCCCGGCTCATCTCCTTTCCCGCATTTTTTGGTGCTGCCAGACAGTCGAAGGAGACAGCGACGCCTTCGCTTTTGACAAATCACGCAACAAAAAAAAATAATACATGGCAGAGGCAAAGGCAGCGCCATTAAGTGTGTGTTGTTGCCGCTCTCACTTGCACTCACCGCGTTTCTAAAAACAAAAGTCATGCATCTCGCTCGCACTTGCCAAAGGCAATGCCGATCACGCAGCCAGCACGCTTTCACGTGAACACCGCATGCACAGCGAGTGATACGAACATTGGACTCCAACACACACACAGCAATGTGTAGTATGGAGCTGTCGCAGTTATTTGCCCGTCTGTCTGTTTGTTGTTGTTGAGATAGAGCGCAAGAGCGCAAAAGAGCGCGCCTAAGTTAAAGAGCGCGCCCCATGTTGACGTAGTAGGCAAGAGAGAACGTTTTTTGTTTGAGAGCGCATTCTTGGTGAAGGTGAGCTGCCAATTAGAAAATACTAGCGGCATTAAAAAAACAGTGCCAAGCCCCAAACCGCCGCACACTGCTGCTGCTGCTCATCATAAATAAATATGTCACATTTTTTACGCTTTTTTTTTTTTTTTTTTTTTCTTATCTGCCTGGCAAACAAGCAAACAATGTATAACGTGCCGAGCCCATAAAAATATTTCGACGACGGCCACCTGAAGCGTCGCGTCGCTCTGTTTGCTGCAACATTTTGTGTTGCCTGCTTTTAGGCTGCAGTAGAAATTATTAATTTAAGCAGTTGAGTGCACCGTGTGGTAAATTACCCTGTAGTAATTTTTTTAAATAAAATTTAACCTTTTTTTATGCTCGTTTGCATTTCATTGAACTCTTTGGCAAGTTCAACCAAAATCCATTGACGGCCACCTGAAGCGTCGCTCTGTCTTCTGTCAACATTTTGTGTTGCCTGCTTTTAGGCTGCAGTTAAAAATTTTTAAGCACTTGAGTTGCACCGCATGCTAAATGACCCTGTAGCAATTTGTTTAAACAAATTTAACATTTTTTATGCTCGTTTGCATTTCATTGAACTCTTTTGGCAAGTTCAACTAAATGCATTGAACTGTCGGGTTAAGTTTAAGAGTGAATGGCCTTGGCCAAAACAGTTATTGTAGGTCAACTCAACGTGGGTGGGTGGGTGTTGGAAGGGGGGGGGGGGTAATAAAATGGGGGGGAATAAAAGTGAATGTCGCTTTTGGGTCTGTTGAACTTGGCTCGCGAAATTTACGTTACGTTTATTGACCCTGTAATTAATCATGTTCCTTTTCTCTCTCTCTCTCTCTCTTTGTCTCTTTCTCAGGCGGCCAAGGACAAACAGCTTGTGTGTGAAAATCTGCTCAAGGCCAAATTGAAGCTGGTTAGCCATAATAAAAATGTTGGCATCATCACACCCAATCCCTCGGACACAGAGGATGATGCGGAGACACAGCGACCCTGTGGCAAGAAAGCGCGCTACGAGTTGCAGCAGCAGCAACCAGCGATGACCTTGACACCGCCGCCGGAACAGCAGCGGGAAAGGGAACAGGAAAGGGAAAGGGAGCGGGAACAGGAGCGGCAGCGGGAACAGGAGCGGGAAAGGGAGCGGCAGCGGGAGCGGGAACTGGAACAGGAGCGCTTGGCGGAGCAGGAGCGTGCCCAGCGGGTTAGCGTTATAATGCGTGTGAATAGCTTGGGAAATGTATGCTGCTCCTCCTCCGCCTCCTCCGCTAGCTCCTCCTCCGCCTACTCCTCCGCTAGCTCCTTCGCTGCCTCCTCCGCCTACTCCTCCCCCTCCTCCTCCGCCTGCTCCTCCGCCTCCACCGCCTGCTCTGCTACCTCCTCTTCTGCCATCCCTTCTCCCTCTACTCGGGAAGACACTCCCATCACCGATGACTATCCGGAGCAGAATGTCTGGCGCAATCTTAAGTACAAATTGAATCGCAAACGTGCCGCCGAAGTGGTTTATCTCACACCAACACAACAGGAGCAACTGCAGCAGGAGCAGGAGCAGGAACGGGCGAGGAAAGAGATGGAGACACGGCAGCGGAAAGAGGAGCAGCAGGAACAGCAGCAGGAGGAGCAGCAACAGTTGCTACCTACTGTGGCGCCACCAACCTCAATCAGCATTTATCTAGGAGCAACAACAGCGCCGCCCTCACAGCTCCTACTGCTCAGCACAGTGGCCTGTCAATCAACGCCCTGCACCACTCCAACCCCCTCAGCTACCCCCTCACCCTCCCCTTCACCCCGTCTAAGTGCCGCACAGGCAGCTGCCACACGTAGTCGCATCTACAAATGCAGTTTCCCGCAATGCGGCAAGGATTACTTCAAGAGCAGCCACTTGAAAGCACATCAACGTGTCCATACGGGTGAGCGTCCGTTTATCTGCAAATGGGATAACTGTGATAAACGCTTCTCACGCTCCGATGAACTGTCGCGACACAAACGCACCCACACCGGCGAAAAGAAATTCCAATGTGGCGTCTGTCAGAAGAATTTCATGCGCAGCGATCATCTGTCGAAGCATGTGAAGCGTCACAATAAGGATAAACCCAATGGTGTTAATCGTAATGTGATGGCAGTGGCAGTGGCAACAGCGGGGGCGGGGGCGGGGGCGGGGGCTGGGGCAGCAACACTTGCCCCTTTCAACGAGGCAACTGTGCAACTGCGTGCAATTGCGCCGGCAACAGCAACAACAAGTTACAGCAGCTGCTCCAATGCCTCTCAAACCAGTCAGTGCTCTAGTAACAGTACCAGTTCCATCTCCAGTTCCAGTTCCAGTTCCAGTAGCAGTAAACTGCAAATCTTCTCAGCGCTGCAGTATCATTAGCATCCATACTAACTTTAAATAATTAATTTAAGTCTATTACTATATTACTATCAGAGCTGTTAAAAAAAGCATTCGAATATAAAATGGAAATGGTTTTAAAACCATTGAAAAAAAAGGCAAATGGTTTTAAAACCATTGAAAAAAAGGGAAATGGTTTTAAAACCATTGAAAAAAAGGGAAATGGTTTTAAAACCATTTTAAAACCATTTTCATTTTATATACGAATGCTTTTTTTTAACATTAAAACCATTTCCATTTTATATACGAATGCTTTTTTTTTAACAGCTCTGACTATATGCATATATCAAGCGCATATTCAATCTACATTATTATATACATATATATAGTAGATAAATTCTATTCTACATCTATATATATATATATATATATATATATATATATATATATTCATATACAAGTATAGCTACATCTGTGATATTTAAGTTTTGTTTTTTCTTAACTATTTTCTAAAATATATTATATAAACTAATCTATGCTAAATGTATTTACTGTACACAATCTAAAATCTTTGTTACTAAGCTAAAAGCAGAGCTGTTAAAAAAGGCATTCGAATATAAAATGAAACTGGTTTTAAAACCATTTCCATTTTATATTCGAATGCTTTTTTTTAACAGCACTGCTAAAATCTTTGTTACTAAGCTAAAAGAAAATTATTGTATTTATTGTGGAAAATATTTTAGTAAAAATGGACAAAAAAAAAGGAAAAAAAAAAACCAGAAAGCAACACACAAAAGTCCAAATCTCAAATGAAAAGAAAAACAACTTAAACAAAAAAAACTTTAAAGTCAAGTAAAGTGTGAAAATGAAAATATATATATATTTTCCATATGATAATTTATACCAAGTGTTTTTTTCTAATGGGCAATGGGGGCGGTACCAGGGGCAGCGCTACGAAACGAAGCTTAAGGCAAAGGGTTTTAAAGCAAAATTTTGAACAGTTCGTTAAGCAGTTGCTAAGACTAATTAGCAGATATGTAATCTACTTCTGATGGTATTATACAAATAATATGCATAGTGTATTATATATACATATAAGAATTATTATTTTCTCTCT
The DNA here is from genome assembly GCA_035047385.1 of Drosophila tripunctata. NCBI lineage: Eukaryota > Metazoa > Arthropoda > Insecta > Diptera > Drosophilidae > Drosophila > Drosophila tripunctata. Next base: position 8,114,551 of record JAWNPS010000160.1, on the reverse strand, counting down.
TTTACTTGTGGTCTAAAACGCTACGATTCATATTTCAAGACTTGGCTTTAAAGAAAATTTCCTTTGTTAGAAAATTTCATTTCTATTCTTTGTAATTTTTTGCTAAAATCATTTTAATTAAATTTTATCATAGAAGATATAATGGAATTTTTAAGATATGAGACTTAAATAAACTATTATTAAAGATTATCCTTTAGAAATCTGTTATAATATTAGGATTTTCCACATAGAGCTCAGTTTGAATAAACTATATTTTTTTTTAATATACTTAAAAATATTTTCTAGTTCTATGGATTTGAGTAATACGATGCTCTATTAAAGAAGCATATCGTTTAGTAATTTGGTATAATATTAGGGGTTTCCACATAGAGCTCAGTTTGAACATTTTAATCAAATTTTATGATAGGAGATATAAAAGAATTTCTTAAATAAACTATTGCTAAAAAAGATTAAAAAGAAGATTTAGTATTCAGGTATAATATTAACAGGTTTCCAGATAGAGCTCAGTTTAAATAAACTATATTTTATATAAAAGTTTTCTATTTCTATGGATTTGAGTAATACGATGCTCTAAGACGAATTATATAATAACATAAGATTTATTATTTCCTCTCTTTTACCTGTGGTTTAAAATCCTACGATCCCCATTTTAAGACTTGGCTGTTCCGCGCTTTCTTTTTTAGAAAATTTCATTTCTATTCTTTGTAATTTTTTGTTAAAATCATTTTAGTCAAATTTTTAAGATATAAGACTTAAATAAACTATTATTAAAGATTATTCTTTAGTATTCTGGAATAACATTAGGCGTTTCTACATAGAGCTCAGTTTGAATAAACTATATTTTATTTTAGTCTACATATAAAAGTTGTCTAGTTCTATGGATTTGAGTAATACGATGCTCTATTAAAGACTAATATCATTTAGAATTCTGGTATAATATTAGGGGTTGCCACATAGAGCTCAGTTTGAACATTTTAATCCAATTTTATAATAGAAGATATAAAAGAATTTCGTAAATAAACTATTGTTAAAGAAGATTATCCATTAGAATTCTGGAATAATAAGAGGGTTTTCCACATAGAGTTCAGTTTGAACAAAGTATTTTTGATTTTCGTCTACATATAAAAGTTTTCTAGTTCTATGGATTTTAGTAATACGATGCTCTATTAAAAAAGCTCTATGAAGAAGCATTTAGGTATAATATAAGGGGTTTCCACATAGAGCTCAGTTTGAATAAACTAGATATTATTTTATATTAAATATTCTATAAAATATTTATATAAAAATTTTTTGTTGGGTAACATGAATCTCTAACATTGTTAAAACTTATTGTTGCCATTAAATCTTTATTTATAAAATGTGGATATACGAATCAGTATGCTTAAAACTACTAAAAATATTGTTCCGAAATCCATATTCAAGATCTATCTGTCTGTCACACAAATTTAAACACCCAGCAGCGCACTTAACTCACAGATGGGTCTTGGCTTCGATTGCGGTGAGCATGCTTGACGCACTGCCATTTCCCAGGTGTCCAGCAGATGGGAGAGTGAATAGTTTTTGGGCAACTTGGACATACGGGCCACAAGCGCCTGTTGCACCATCTGCAGAAACGGTGTGGCCGAGTATTCCTGTTCGGTGAGGGAGCAATCTGGCGATTGCCATGGATACTCCTCCGGCACACTGACACTCACGGGCGGCACACTGGGCAACCGCTTATCATCGAGGCAACAAATCAATCTAATCGTTTTATTATTATTCTGTGCCGTCGTATCCAGTTTGACCTTGAACTTGGTGTCCAATCGTGCTATTTCACCCTGCAGCACATACGGCACTTCCTGCTCAAAGGCTGAGGATTTCTCCGCCAAACGTGGCTTCTTGGCCGGCACAGGAGCACAGATGTCGGTGCCAAAGAGCAGCTCCAGACTCGGACGAAATGTGCGATGCAACGTATGATTGGCCAAGGGACTCTGCAACGTTGTATTGATTACTTCCAGCAAAGGATTCGAGGATTTCTATAGAAAGGGGAAAAGGGAGTTGAATAAAAATACTTTGAGGCGTTGCTTGCACCTACGCCAAATTGCTGTCCCGAATAGGAGAACAAATCCATTTTCTCCAACGCCTTTTCGCACTTGAGCAACGTGTCCAGCTGCACGCGCTGCGTCGGATTGCACAATATCTCTAGCAATTTGCTCATTTTGGTCATCTTTTCCACATCTGTAAGCAAAACCAAAGAAAGAAATTGTCAGTCAGTCGGGCATACCCTCTAAGCTTCTTTTCCAATTGGACGAGTTCCAATTGGAGTAACTGCTGCAAAAACTTAACATGCACACATATTTGTATGTCTATCTCGCTCGCACAGTGCAATGCACGTGGTTATGTCTTGCTTGAATGTAACGATTTTCTTTATATTACAAACTTTTTTAATTATAGTCCGATTTTAATGAAATTTTCACAATCGTTTGATATTATTTGTCTGCAAGTATATGTTAAGTTACATTACATTATTACTAGTTAAGTGAGCCCGCCGCACACTGGGGTGAGAGACCCCAAAAACGACGATTAATTCAAAATACAAATTTTGGAGTTGCGGAATCAAATTAATATGTGGTCAAAGAAGATAAAATTCTGCATTATGGAGTGAACAAATTATGGCTCTATGTCTAATAGAAACCCTGTAATGTGACGCCAAAGTTGAAACTTTGTGTTTTCGTTTTTTGAAATACGAAAAAATTATATTTTTTGTCACTTTTGATGACGAATTTCACGTAAAAAATTAGCAGAAAATAATTTTTTAAAAATGGAAACAATAAATTTGAATCCTTAACAATTTTCCAACATTTTTTTGAATCGAAATTTTTTAGTAATTATATGGAAAAAAATTAAAATAAAAAGTACTTGTGAAATTAGAGGTATTTTTATCTTTAGATAGGCAAAAGTTGCTTCAAACGTAACCAAACGTAACCATTCTTTCTTTATTAAATTTGTTACATATCTGTCTAAGTGTCCTCCAAAGGGTTTTGCGCCCCGTTCTACCCTAAGAGAGTTATTTAAATTCAAAGTTGCGCGGAAAATCACAAAACAGCTGTTTTGGTCAGCTGTAAGCTGTCTGTCAATTGTCATTAGCGCCGCTTGCAAAGTTACAACGCAATGGTGCTTTGGGTGGGCGAAGGAGGCGTGGCATCCAAAAAATTTTGATGGCATTATCTATATATTGCATCTAGCAACCTACATGCCAAAATTGGTGTTATATTAACCGAGATATTCGCTAAAAACCTGTTTTTTTTACGAGGTATGTCTGGTTTTTCGCTTATTGTGGGCGAATGGGGCGTGGCATTGAAAAAAAAAAAAAACAGATTCTTGTATTGACTGACTAAATATGTGATCGATACTGACTAAAACGGATATTGTAGCTCTTACCATCTCTGAGATCTGTTTGTTCATACGGACAGACAGACGGACAGACAGAGGGACAGACGGACATGGCTATATCGACTCGTCTGTTGATGCTGATCAAGAATACATATACTTTATGGGGTCTGCCACGCCTCCAACTGCCTGTTACATACTTTTCACAAACCCAAAATACCCATACGGATGGACGGACAGACGGACATGGCTATATCGACTCGTCTGTTGATGCTGATCAAGAATATATATACTTTATGGGGTCGGAAACGCCTCCTTCTGCCTGTTACATACTTTACACAAACTCAAAATACCCATACGGATAGACGGACAGACGTACATGGCTATATCGACTTGGCTTGTGATGTTGATCAAGAATATATATACTTAATGGGGTCTGACACGCCTTCAACTGTCTGTTACATACTTTTCACAGACCCATTATACCCCTCAGAGGGTATAACACATTGATTATCCACTGCTAACTCTTCCCATTGCTAGGTACAGGGTCTAAAGGGGTCTAAACAGGGTCTAAACTTACTGGTGCCATCGTTGCTAATCTTGCCCAGCATACGCTTCAGTGGCTCAATGTATTTGGTTAGCTGCTTGTATTTCTCGCGATACAAAGCTTCATCCTGTGGATTAAATGGACTATTCCCGGTCACTTGGCCCGGTGTGTTCAGGGATGCACTGGGCGAGGGTTGGCGTATGCTGCGCTGTGGATTTTGCATCATCATTTGTGGACTGGATTGTGGCACCAGAGCGGGACTTGGTATCATTTGTGGTGTTGGCATTTGCGGTGTTGGCGGTTGTTGTTGTTGTTGCTGTTGTTGTGTGGGCGTCTGATTGCCCACCAATTGTTGTTGTTGTTGTTGCTGTTGTTGTTGTTGCTGCTGTTGTTGTTGTTGTTGCATTTGCTGCAACTGTTGTTGTTGTTGCTGCTGTTGCAGCTGCTGTGCATCCGCTGGCGATGGACTTGAGCGCATAAATGGCTGCTGCTGTTGTTGTTGTTGCTGTTGTTGCTGTGGTCCGCCGCCAACAACACCGCCTCTTTGACCTGCAAACATTTGTCCTGCTTGCCCCATGGCCATTTGTGGCTTTTGTTGCATATTCGGTGGCATATTCATGCCCACGCCCATTGGATTCACGGCATTCGGTGGCAGCACACCGCCGCCACCCGGCACGCCCACCTGTTGCTGTTGCTGACCCGCTGGTCCTCCGCCCACCACATTGTGTTGCTGTTGCTGTTGCTGCTGTTGTTGTTGTTGCATGTTCGTTGGCATTCCCTGCATGCCCTGATTGAGACGCAACATTGGATTCATGCCCAGCTTAAAAGACAAGAGCCACAAAAATAACAAATTATAAAAACAAGAAAGAAAATGTCAGTCGGGCATGCCAAGCACTGATGTCATTTCAGCTTTTTTCCCGCCAGATCTGGCTGTTTTGAAAATGCAATTGCGGGAAAAATTTGAAAACAGCAGGTAGCGGGAATTCTAGCTTTTTTAGAAAATTAAATTAAAAAAAATTACACTAGTAGGCATAAATATTTGGACAACACTTAAAGTATTTTTTATGATTTTTTGTAATGTGCCAAAAGTGACTATTTTGATGAAAAGTAGGTAAAAATAGGTTAAATATTAATTTTCAAAAAATCATAAGAAATACATGCAAAGAGATTTTTGAAAATTATTTTTTCCCACCACTATTAGATTCTTTTGGAGCAACTTTTTGCATTCAAAAATTTTTTGTTTTAGCCCGGGGGAAAAAGTTTAAAAATTAGACCTTTGCAAGAATTGAAAATATTCCACGTGTACTCAATGGGTTAAGAAGCATTATGTATTATTAAAACGGAATTGAAGTGACCTATCCATTGATACCAAAACTTCTTTCGAAGTAAGTTTAAATTTTAAGTAGATTTCACTTTAAGTGTTGTCTAAATATTTATGCCTACTGGTGTACTTTTCATTACTTTTTCGTAATATTGTGATTAAAAATAGATTTCTATTGGTAAAGTATCGATATTTACTTTTATCGAATAATTTTTACTAATAATTCATAACTTTGTAAATTGATACGACTTCTATGACTAAGATTGTGAAATTCCTATGACAAATAATTAAAAATTGACGATGCCGAAGGAAATATACAAACATAAAGTGCAAGATGTGTGTCCAAAAAACAAGTAGTTTAGGTAGTGACTGAGAAAGAATCCCACAGATTTACCTCAGGTGTATAAAAATTTTATTTTGAAGTGCAAAATTATGCGATTTGCGAGCACTCGGTGCTTTAGCTTTTTTTTCAGCTGTTTTTCCCGGAGATTCAGCGGTTTTTAGCCGTTTTTTTTCGTCAAACTAGCTGTTTTTGCTCAAAAAAAAATTACATCACTGCATGCCGACCGTATAATACCCTCTGAGCTTCGTTTCCAATTATATGAGTTCAAACTGGAGTAGCTGCTGCAAGAACTTAACATGCACACATATTTGTATGTCTATCTCGCTCGCACAGTGCAATGCACGTGGCTATGCATTGCTTGAAAGTAACGATTTTCATTGTATGACAAACTTTTTTAATTATAGTCCGATTTTTATGAAATTTTCACAATCGTTTGATATTATTTGTCTGCAAATAAATGCTAAGTTACAAAACTTTACGTTAAGAAATAAGTGAGCCAACGGCAGGCAAAGTTACAACGCAATGGTGCTTTGGGTGGGCGTAGGAGGCGTGGCATCCAAAAAATGTTGATGGCATTGTCTTTATATTGCAAACAGCAACTTGGATGCCAAAATTGGTGTCCCTAGGTATTATAGTTACCGAGATATTCGCCAAAAACCTGTATTTTTTACGAGGTATGTCTGGTTTTTCGCTTATTATGGGCGAATGGGGCGTGGCATCAAAAAAAGGAAACAAACTTTTATTGACTGACTAAATATGTGATCAATACTGACTAAAACGAATATTGTAGCTCTTACCATCTCTGAGATATGTTTGTTCATACGGACAGACGGACAGATGGACACACGGACATGGCTATATCGACTCGGCTGTTGATGCTGATCAAGAATATATATACTTTATGGGGTCTGCCACGCCTCCTTCTGCCTGTTACATACCAATATACCCCTCAGAGGTTATAAAAATTCCAGTTTCTAGCTCTTACGGTTTGGCTGCTACTCACCACCATGGGCGACATTTGTCCGGGCATGCCGCCTGGACCAACGGGTCCGTTGGTGGGGCCACTATTCGGGCCCGGACCCACCATTTGATTGGGCATTGGACCGCCGCCCACACCGCCCACAACGCCGCCTGGATTGCCCACCAGTTGCGATTGATTCTGTGGATTCCCTGGATTAAGTTGCATGCCACCAGCGACCGCTGAGTTGGGCAACACTTGATTGCCAGCAGCACCAGCGACCATTTGTTGTTGTTGCAACTGCTGTGGCAGCTGCTGTTGTTGTTGTGGCAACTGGCCACGTATATTGGCCATATTGGGTTGCATCTGTTGTTGTTGCTGCTGCTGCTGCTGTTGTCCGGGTCGCTGCTGATTGAGCGACTGCAGCAAATTGGTGGCAGTGCCGGGACCAACGCCGGGTCCGGCCATTTGACCGGGACCCACAGGACCCGAACCCACAGCAGCGCCGCCGCCCATTGGCATCAGTTGGGGATTGCGATTTCCCTGCGATGCTAAATTCTGCAGCGCATTTAAAGGATCCTGCATTAGATTCTGTTGAGCTAATTCCGCATTTGGTGGCGGTGGCTGCTGTTGTTGTTGTTGTTGTTGTTGTTGCAGCTGCTGTTGTTGCTGCTGCTGCTGCTGTTGTTGTTGTTGTTGCTGCGCTTGGGATTTGCGCTGCGACATATCCTTGTAGTGCATAAATAGCTTGGCCACCAAACCCAAATACTCATCTTTGGTGCGCGACTTGCGGAATATATGATTCTCCATCATGCTGGCATTTTTATTCGGCTCCGGTCCACTCTGTGGCAACATGTCGTGACTGCCACCAAAAAAAAAAAAATGAAAGAAAACAAAATTGAAAAAACCTCAAACTTCATAAAAAAAACGCTACTCACATTTTGGAAATGACATTCTGTCGAAAGTTTTGGCTCTGCCACTCCTCAGTCATGTTGCAAATTGTTTAATACACTTCTTTTACTTTAATTAACACGAATTTTCTGTAAAAACTTTTTCTCAATTTACTTTCGCGTCGCTCAACTGCTGGCAATCGATAGGCAAAGCGCATATCGATTTTTGCTAGTCGTACAAAATAATACTGCAAACAGCTGTTGAAGCAAGTCTGGCAACGCTGTGTTTTGCGCTATGAGCATAACAGTTGATTATTAATGTTTGACTTTTTTTGTTAGCATAATTTTAGTCACGAATAAATGTTAAAATAAATATTAAAATAATAATACACTTGTTTTACGCTTAATTAACACGAATTTTCTGCAAAAAACTTTGTCAATTTTACTTTCGCGTCGCTCAACTGCTGGCAATCGATAGGCAAAGCGCATATCGATTTTTGCTAGCCGTACAAAAAAATACTGCAAAGAGCTGATCAGGCACGTCTGGCAACGTTGTCTGTTGCTGCGCTGCGTTCTGCGCTATGAGCATAACAATCGATTATTAATGTTAATTTTTTTTTTTTTAGCATCATTTTAGTCACGAATAAATGTTAAAATAAATATTAAAATAATAATTAAATATAGTAAATTTTTTATTTTAATATTTAAATTAAATATAGTAAATTTTTTATTTTAATATTTAAATTAAATATAGTAAATTTTTTATTTTAATATTTAAATGTATAAAGTACTATGCAGCTTAAATTTCTACATATAAATAAATATATAATACGTATATTTTAAATACTGGTTTTATTGGCAGCCTTAGCATTTAGACAGACTGGCAAAATTAAATATAGTAAATATGTAAATTGTAATTTTAAAATAAAAAATTAAATATAGTAAATTATTTATTTTAAATATAGTAAAAATATGTATATTTTAAATACTGGTTTTATTGTCAGCCTTAGCATTTAGACAGACTGGCAACGCTGCGCAACTATTTTTGTCTCTGTTGATCTGGCAATTGTGCAAAATCTAACTGACCGTTACGTTTCGCGCCAAACCGCTGCTGCTGCTGCTGCTGCAACTTTGTTTGTCAAATAAACAAATTGAAGCTAATTATAAACGAACTCGGTTTATGCTTTACTGTAATTTGTTGTTGCTGGTGTTGATAACTGTAAATACAGCACGTTGTGTTCAATTAGCACTTGCGTGGCTGACGACGCTGACGGCGCAGCAGCAGCAACAGCAGCAGCCCAAACCACCTGTATGAACTGTGCTCTCTTTTCGGGCTGTCTGTTTGTGTGTGCTCAGCCGCTCTCCCACTGCATACTTGTGTGCGCTGCGCTGCGCTCTCTCTCTCTCTCTCTCTCTCTCTCGTTGTACTTTTACTAGCTTTCGTTTTGGCGCGTGCTGCTCGTGCTGCTCGCAGCTCACCGTTGTTGATTTTTCCGTTTTTTTACCGTTGCGCTCATTCGTAACTCGACTTTCGGTTGGAGCGCACGTTCGTCGTCGTTTTTTTGTTGTTGTTCGTGGCGCTGTCGACGTACGTGTGTGTGTGCGTGCGTGCGCGCGTGTGTGTTTGTGTGTCTCTGTTTATTTCTTTGCGTTGTTATTAACTTTTTATATATATATATATATATGTACAATATTTACTACTACGTCGCTACGTTGCTCTACGTTGTCGTTTATTTGTATTTAGTTCTATTTCGTTTCGACACGCTGCTGTCAACTGTCACCCCCCCTCCCCCTAAACAGTCTACTCTTTTAAAAAAATAATAATAATTGGCAACGCTGTCAATGCCGGCTGCATTGCCAATTGCGTTTAACAAAACGTGTAACTGCAAGTGTATGTGTATGTGTGTAAGTTGAAAAAAAAAATGCAAAAAATTGTTTCATAAAAAAAAAAATATATATATAAAAATAAAAGCAAAGTGCAGAGCGTCGTATTATCAGCGACATTACCTTGGGTCACACACACACATAGAAAACATACAATTTGTGCCAAGCAGCAGCTGAGCAGCAGCGTCGCGTTTAGCGTCGCTGTCGACGCAGTGCGCACAAAAAATGTTAATTGAATGCAATAAATAAAATAAAAGCAGCCCAAAAAAAGTCACAACAACAACAACAGCTAAAATTTATTAAATTATATCACAACAAAAATAACAGTGCACAAAAGCGCTACAACAACAACAGCAACAACAACAACAAAATAATCAAGCGCAAAGCGCAGCTACAAAAACAAACACAACAATAACAACAGCAGCAGAACGTTTAAGTGAAGCAGCAGCAGCGACAGCAGCAGCAGAGCGACAGCAGCAGCAGAGCGACGGCGCAGCCACAACAGCAACAGCAGCGAAAATAGCAACAAAATGTCGAAAAACTGTTGAGGTACGTACATGTACATGGTTATGTATGTGTGTGTAAGAGCTTTTCTCTTGAATACGTGGTTTATTTTGCTGCTTCAGTGCATACGCTGGCTTCAAAGCTGTACCACCCCCCCCCCCCCCACACACACACCCACCCCACCCCCCCCTCCTACTCCTCCTTTGCACACTCACTTAAGCATTTACTCACACACACCACTCTCTTCCACTCTCCCTATGCCCACTCTCTCTCTCCCTCTCTCCCCATTCCCACTGTCACTCGCTCTCTCTCTCTCGCTCTCTCTCTCTTGCACACACTCTGAGCTGTGGCTTATGCTGCCAACGTCGCAGTCAACGCAATCTTGCTGCTGCTCTACTTATTCTCTTTTGGTTCTTTTGGCGCTTTTCGTTTTTTTTGTTGTTGTTTTTTTTTGCGCCCCAATAGCGACAATAGCAGAAACAACAACAAAGTGTGTTGACATTTTTTACTGTTGTTGTTGTCGTGTTGTTGTTATTGTTGCTGTTGTTTTTTTTTTGTGTTTTTTTTTGCCGTCTGTTTTGCTCTATATGCATGTATGGGTATATGCATGCATATATGGAAATGTGTGTTTGTGTCTGTGTGTACGTGTTTAAATTATCAAGCCAAGCTTGTCAACGCAAGCAGCACGCACATTTGTACAAACACATGTACATACATACATAAGAGAGTGACAGCTGTACATCAATTTACATATGTATGTACATACGTACTAGAGGTGGAGTAGTATCGAAAGTCATCACAATCGATAGTGTGCGATAGTTTTTTGCAATGCACGTGGTTATGCCTTGCTTGAATGTAACGATTTTCGTTGTATGACAAACTTTTTTAATTATTATCCGATTTTGAAATCACAATCGTTTGATATTATCTATCTCCAAGTAAATGCTAAGTTACAACACTACACGTTAAGAAATAAGTGAGCCAGCGGCTTGCAAAGTTACAACGCAATTGTGCTTTTGGTGGAAGGAGGCGTGGCATCCAAAGAATTTTGATGGCATTATATTTATATTGTAAACAGCAACCTGCATGCCAAAATTGGAGTCCCTAGCTGTTATATTAACTGAGATATTTGCCAAAAACCTGTATTTTTTCCGAGGTATGTCTGGTTTTTCGCTTATTGTGGGCGAATGGGGCGTGGCATCGAAAAGCAAAAAAGATTCTTGTATTGACTGACTAAATATGTGGTCGATACTGACTAAAACGAATATTGTAGCTCTTACCATCTCTGAGATCTGTTTGTTCATACGGACAGACAGACATACAGACGGACGGACAGACGGACATGGCTATATCGACTCGGCTGTTGATGCTGATCAAGAATATATATACTTTATGGGGTCTGTCACGCATGTTTCTGCCTGTTACATACAAATCGCCCTCTGACAAACCCCTCAGAGGGTATAAAAACATGGACATAATCATCTATTAAAAAAAAATTTTTTTACACCTATTAATCTGACCTTGAGTGTATGTGGACTAAGTTACAACAATTTGTTTATGCTTCAATTATTTACATATTTTAAACAATAAAGTAGAATCCGGCTATAATAACGGTTATAAGTTATAACATAAAGTTTTGTTTTGTAAAATATTATTTAAATGTGTTTATATTTGTTTTCATAATAATATAATATAATATAAAATAATATTAAATTTATTTATTATATTCGTTTTTATAATAATTTAGTACAATAATAATTAATAGTCAAACACAATTGATAGACACGAACTACTATCGATGGTGTTTCGATAGTGCTCCATCGATAGTTCTCCATCGATAGTTTTCCATCTCTAATATGTCTCTCTCTCTCTGTGTGTGTGTGCCGTGTTGGCCTGGAATTTGTACTGGAAGTGCGCATAGGGCTTCAAATGACAGACAGACAAACAGACAAGCAGACAGACAGACTGAAGAAGCAGACAGACAGACAGACAGACAGACAACCTATTGATTTACAATCGATAATAATCAGCTCTGCTGCTGCTCTCACCCCTTCCGCCCTCCGCCGCCTCCTCTCACCTGCTCCCCACAGCTACACACAGTGTGACTAAGTTTTCAATCGTGTCTTTTTTTTGCTTGTTTCGTTGTCTGCTTTTGCTGCTGCTGCTGCTTCTTCTTCTGCTGCTTCTGCTTCTTCTGCTGCTTCTTCTTCTTCTTCTGCTTTGCAATGTACATAGTTTTGTTTTTGTTTTTGTTTCATTTCGTTTTGTGTCGATTTTTATTTTTTTTTTGTTCGAAATTTGTTTTGCATTTGAAAATTGTTGTTGCTTCTTTTGCGGCTTCGTTGGCGGCAAAGCGTTGACGCTGACGCTGACGTTGCGTCGCTGCTTGCTGCTCGCTACTGTTTTGCTGCTTCTTCTATGTTTTGTTCATTCTCGTTTCACCTTTCGGGTCTCGTCTCTCTTCGTCGACTCACGACTCACTCACGCATGCATAATCAACAACTGTGTGTGTTTGTGTGTGTAATCGCGGCTTTTTTATTATCTTTTGATTGCGCGCTGCTTTTATGGTTGCCGTTGTTGTTTTTGTTTTTTTGTCGCCTATTTTTTTTTTTGTTTTTGTTTTTGTCAATTGCCTTTTTGCAACGCAACCGCAAATCATTTTTGTAGCTGTATTTTTGCTGTTTTTTTCTGTTATTTTCTGTTTTTTTTTTTGTGTCTTGTTTAATTGAATTCGGTTTTTTTTTTGTAGCTTAGAGTCCTATTTTTGTTGTTGTTGTTGTTGTTGTTGTTGTTCCACCTGAAGTTTTGCAAATTTCTCAATTTCTCAATTGCTTTGCATGTTTTTGATTTGCTATTGCACTTTGGCTATATATGTATATACACTAGTCGACATATTTATTTAGACAACACTTAAAGTGAAATCTACTTAAAATTTAAACTTACTTCGAAAGAAGTTTGGTATCAATGGATAGGTCACTTCAATTCCGTTATAATAATACATAATGCTTCTTAACCCATTGAGTACACGTGGAATATTTTCAATTCTTGCAAAGGTCGAATTTTTCAACTTTTTTCCCGCGGGCTAAAACAAAAACAAATGTTTGAATGCAAAAAGTTGCTCCAAAAAAATCTTTTAGTGATGGAAAAAATCAAAATTTTTCAAAAATCTCTTTGCATGTATTTTTTATGTTTTTTTTTGAAAATTGATATTTAACCCATATTTACCAACTTTTCATCAAAATATCAACATTAATCACATTATTTTTTTATTTACGAACTTGTTACTCAGCTTTCATACTAAATTATTTTGAAACTAATTGATTAATAAATTTTCAATTCAATAAATGAAATATAAATTTATATCTAATTTTAAGTTTTTTTTTTTTTTTCAATTTTTGGTTTATTTTTAATTTCTACATTTTATGTAATACTTTAAGGCTTTAAGTTAATAAAACTTTTGGCACATTTCAAGCTCGAAATGGGACATGTTTTTTTGGTTTGTAAATAAATAAAATGTTACGATTTGAAATTTAAAATTTTTTGTTGTTGTTTTTGAAAGATAGGGCATTATAGATTTAGGATAAAATGTTAAAACTGAATATATAAGTAACTTGGTGCATAAGAAAACACACCTTTAAAATAATTAAAAGGTCTTAAACCACTGTATATGCCGACTAGTGTATATCTTTCTCTCTCTCCCTCTCTCTCTCTCTCTCCCTCTCTGTCTATTGCTTTCTCGTTCTTTGTCGGCTTGTCGCTTGTTTGTCACGCTTTTGGCATCGAATACCGTTAGGCAACGTCACCGGCCGTTAATGGGAGCGTAGACTGCAATTGTAGTAAAGAAGGTGCGGGGTGGGGAGCGGGGGGTGGGGTAGGTGTGAGGCACTGTCATGTTTGCTTATGAGCCAAAGTCGACATGCATGTGCATGCATGCACAAGTTTGTACGCCTTCATTTCCGCCAAAGCTGCCAGCTGTCAGATGTGCCAGCTTCCTTACCCACTCCCCCTCCCCCTCTCTCTCTTACACTCTTTTTTTCACTCTCTCGCTGTCTCTCTCTTTTTTGCTCTCACCACGGCAACCACTTGTTTTGCTAAGCACAACAACAACATTCACTCACACATACAAACATACGGTCTGCCTGCCTGTCAAGTGGCAGCGTTGCCACCCTTTTCTTTAATGCTGCTGCTGCTGCTGCTGCCTTGCTTACAAACAGGACTTTCCGCTCTGTTTGTGTGCGACGTCGACAGCAACAGCAGCTTGGGCGCCAGCGTCAGCGCCTGCGTCGACGCCAGCCGCAATTTCAAACACACACATTCAACATTCCGTTGCTTCTCACGCGTCTCACGCACGTCTCTCGCAGCAGCGACGGCGACGACGCTGGCGGCGGCAACAGTTGGACAACAGTTGGACAACAAAAAGTTTTCAATCAAAAAAGCGAAATTTCAATTTTCTCACTACAAGTATTTCATTAAAAAAATTACGCATACGCAACGTCGTGCCAGTCAGCCCTTAAATAGACTACAAAAAAAAAAAAAAAAACTCAAGTATGTGCAACATATTGTATACGATTCTGTGCTTGTGTGTGTTAGTGTTTGTGTGTGTGCTTGTGATTTTTGCGCGCGTTTTTTACTTGCAACATATGGCAACATAATTGTGTCGCAGTCGTCGTCGAATTCGCCGTTTTTCTTTTCTTTTCTTTTATTCAACATGTCGTATACGCAATCTATCAATATAGCGTAACATCTGGCCCGATTTCCGTTTTCAGTTGCATAGATTGACATACTATATATATATATATGTGTATATATGTATATGAGACTGTTACTTAAAGTGAAACGTCTTCGATTTCGTTTTAAATTTCCATACACTACAAATACAATGCATAGAGACATACGTACATACATACGTATTGATTTCCAATATACCCATTGGCTTCTTAGACTTGTAGTGTATTATGTGCTTGTGATAAAGTCTGCAATATGGTTTATAAGAACTTGCAAAAGTGAACTGTGGAGAGAATTTTACGGTAAAAAACGGTTCTAAATACTTTTTTTTATGGGTTTTTTAAACATGAAGTTCTTAGAAAAATTTAGAGGTTAGAAAGTTTGATTTGTAATAGAAATAAAGAAATGAACTGTAGATAGATTTTTAAGTGATTAAGATACGCTTATATATCTGACTTTCATTAGCTATTAGAAATCTAAAGGAGAAAACGGGTCTAAAGGTTTTTTTATTGGTTTTTAAACATGAAGTTCTTAGAGAAATTTCGGTTAAAAGGTTTGATTTTTAAAGGAAATGAAGTAAAGTTACTTTTAAAACTATTCTTGAAATTCATACCCTGGTATCTAGTCTCATATAGTTTACTAAAGGTAGTTAAAATCGTTCTCAATTGAAAGACATGCACACACATTTGTATGTCTATCTCGCTCGCACAGTACAATGCACGTGGTTATGTCTTGCTCGAAAGTAACGATTTTCGTTGTATGACAAACTTTTGTAATTATAGTCCGATGTTGATGAAATTTTCGCAATCGTTTCATATTATATTATTATATTATATATATTTCATTAATATATGCTAAGTGACAAAACTATACGTTACGAAATATGTGAGCCAGTGGCATGCAAAGTTACAAAGAAATTGTGCTTTTGGTGGGCGAAGGAGGCGTGGCATACAAAAAATTTTGATGTATTTGTCTTTATGTTGCGTCTAGTAACCTGCATGCCAAAATTGAGTCCCTAAGTGTTGTATTGACTGAGATATTTGCCAAAAAACTGTATTTTTTCCGAGGTATGTCGGGTTTTACGCTTATTGTGGGCGAATGGGGCGTTGCATCGAAAAAAGTAAAAGATTCTTCTATTGACTGATTAAATATGTGGTCGATACTGACTAAAACGGATATTGTAGCTCTTACCATCTCTGAGATCGGTTTGTGCATACGGACAGACGGACATGGCTATATCGATTCGGCTGTTGATGCTGATCAAGAATATATATACTTTATGGGGTCTGCCACGCCTCCTTCTGCCTGTTACATACTTTTCACAAACCCAATATACCCCTTTAGAGGGTATAAAAATTAAATACTTTTGAAACTATTCTTGAAATTTATACCCTGGTATCTAGTCTCATATAGTTTACTAAGGGTAGTTAAAATCGTTCTCAATGAAAAGACATAGCTTCGCTATTGCTTCGATATGAAAAGCACGACAAAGTTGATGACTTTTTGTCTAACAAGTTTCTGAATATGATCAGATAACTATAGACTATAGACTCTTCAGTTGTTTTTTTTGGTTCGGTAAAGTAATTTGACTATGCAAGAGTATCTAGTCTTCGTTATAGATTTTTAGATAACCGTGACTTGTTTTCGTTTTCATTTTCATTTTCAATTTCGATCATGATGTTGATGATGACGATGACGATGTCTGTTTGTCATTATGAATGCGACTGATGATGATAGAGCTTCCCTTGCTTGGATACGCTCAATTAAACTAAAAGCCATCAATATCCATAGCTCACGAGTGATTAGACTCTATATATTTTCACAATCTGTAGCCCTCAATCAGTTTGGTTTTTTCGGAGATGATTATAATACGAGTAGTATAGTTAGCTGGTTGAAAAAATAACTTCCTCCACAAATGTACTATATAGTACTATATGTATTTGGAATCGCGAGTTGTGAGCATCGAAAGTGTCTGTGTTGAAAGTGAATTAACATAATGAATACGAGTACTCGTTTGCGTATTCGTCGTACTCATTCTAGTCTATACTCGGATTGTCCGTCGTGCATTTATCAGCGGCGTGCGGTGGGGCGTATGAGTGATGTACATAAAACTACAACGGCTGCAACAACAACTTGCGCTTTCGCTGACCGCTGTCTGCTGCATTTCCTCGTCACAGGTGGTCCACTTGTCACTTTTGTCTCCTCTCCTCATTATTATTATTATTATTATTATTATTGTTTTTTTTGTGTTCAATGGGAAAAAACACTCATTACGAATGTAAAAAGGGAAACGGGGAAACGGGGAACGTGGAAGTGCGGTGTGTGGAGTGTGCAGAGTGGAAATAACACTGCGCTTTGCTTCTTTGGCTCTGCTAGATCCATTGGCTTATATGTTAGTAGCACCCTCGCAATTATCTAGACAATTATTTGTTGTTGTTGTTGTCCTCCATGTATGTATGTACTTGTGTGTGTGTGTGGCCCACTTTGTTGCCATTTTGTGGCTTCTGTGCTTTCTGGTTTTAGACCCTGTACTTCAAAGACATAAACAGTGCGACTGCAAACACCGATCTGTAATTAATCCCTAAACCAGCTCAGTAGTTATTGCCCACCAAACATTTGTGATCATACTCGAGTCGCTTTATAGTCCCTTTACTCTCTGATTAAAATAGTCATAAATGAGCTCATTTTCTGATCATAAATGACTCCTTCGTCGGGAGAAAAAAGTACCCTACCAGCGACTCTTCTTGAGGAGTCGCCTATGAGCCCCTTTTCTAATCAGTTTCGACTCACTTTCGAGTCATATTTTTAAACATACGCGACTCGCGTTTCTAAGTCTTCTAATAAAAACAATCGCGTTTCAATCCCCAGTACGATCAATTGGCGATTGCTGTGCATTTTGTTGTTATGCTTTGAACTAATCGCATTTTGATCACAAAAAGGCGACTCATTTTGGATGCATTCTTGAATCGCTCATAAGATAAATCATTTTTTAATCTTCCCGGGGAGTTAAAAACGACTCGCCAAATTCAGTTCTTACAAAATGATCTCCCAAATGCTAGGTGATTGATCACCTCTATAGGGATTTTTCATTAGATTTGTTGTACTTTAGTAAGCTATTTGATAATAGTTTCTGTCCTTAAATTTCCCCCTCACACTTTTTACTTAATTTCTACATAAAATAAAGATTTTCTGTATACAGAATAAAACTCAGAATTGCCAAAAAGAGTACTACCGCGCTGACAAGTAGCAGTTTCGGGCTTAAAGTATTAAAAACCTATTAAACTGGCCATCTGCAAGTCGAGCATGCTCGTTAGTTACATTTTTACATGTTTGCAGCGACGCTTGTGCGTTGACATTGAGCGCAGTCCAACATTCAGCTCCCAAAGCAGACGTGTTGTCGTCCTCCACTGTCCACTGTCCACTGTCCACTGTCCATTGTACGCTATCCATTGTCCTTTGTCCACCTGTGTTTAGGGGTATGTGTGTGTGTGTGTAGGGGGTGTAAAGGGGCCCATGTAGGGGGTGGTAATCGTTAATATTTAATGAACAATCGCATTTCACTAAGTCGCCGCGTTTTTTATTTCGAAAAAGGGGGAAAAATGGACAAACGGAAATGGAGACAAACGGCAGAGAAAAATTAGAAGCAGGTACAGTAACGAGCAGTAAGCAGAACTCTAAAAGACCCTGTAGTTAGTCTGCCACGCCTCTTTCTGCTACGCCTCTTTTCGCCTCTGACAAACCCAATAATGGGAACAAAATAAATCTTAATAAACATGTAAGGAAGATTACAGTCGAGCTTGCCCGACTGTTGAAGACCCTGAGCCAGTATTTTAAAAATAATGCTTTGATTAAAAAAAAATTTAATTGAGCCAGTATCCAGATAATATTTTTTTGATTAAAAGAAAATAAAATTGAAGATACATGAATGAATGAATTTTAATACAACTCTACATCGTATCTATGAGATGCATTTAGTTCGAAACATTAATGTAAAAAAAGCGATAGTAAAAAAAATAAAATATGGACAGTAATACTGTAAACTGTTTTCACATGTGGGCGGAGGGGCGTGGCATTTAAAAAAGTGATTTTTTTCAAAAAAGTCAGGAATTAAAAAAAAAGAGTAAATTTTCTTTAGTTGAGAAAAAGTTTCCGCTACCGAGGATCGAACTCTAGACCCCTCCTGCTCTTCGCAGGCGAGCACTCTACTCCCTACGCCACCAAACTCTTTTGAGAGTGGAAGCTTAAATACATAATTAAGTAGAATTCAAAATAAATCATCATCAAATGATTTTCTTTGGAATTTTGGCCAAACAAATTTGGGGCGTGGCATCCAAATTTAAAAATAAACTTGATCTGCGTAACAGAGCTACAAAGCTTCTGCAAAAAGAATGGAATCTCTAGCTATTATACTTGCTGAGAAACAGGCGTTCCATACAGACGGACAGACAGACAACTTTTCGCACAAAATCATTAGTCCCTTTTGCTCTTTTTCAAAGAGCTCAGGGTCTAAAAAGCAAATGCTAGTGAGAATTGCTGGATATTCGTCTAGTTTTTTTTAGTAACTTTTTAGTAAATTTATAAAACTGACGCCTGAGAAAAACTTGAGATTGACCCATTGTACCCACTTAGGTACAGGGTCCAAAATGTGGGGAGGTCAATTAGACATAGACACATCAGGCCCAGTGACACACTTGAAGCGAGGGACTCAGGAACTGCGCTGCGTGCTGCGACATTTATGACCATTAAAGTCAACCCACAAAAGCAACAACAACGTCAACAACAACAAGTACAACAACAACAACAACAAATATAACAACAACAACAAATATAACAACAACAACAAATATAACAACTACAACAACAAGAACAACTGGAATACCTGTCCGAGGGTTGCGGGTTTCTCCATTTTTCATTCAAAATGCCATGGAATAATTGCTTTTTCCTGTGCTGTGTGTTCCAGTTGGGGGTAGGCGGACTGCGGGGCAGTGCGGGGCAGTGCGGCTTGCCACAACTGTAAACAATGAAAAAATGTCACACATACATAACACACACACACACACACACTATATAAACTCATTGGCTTTTGTTATTGTCTTCGTTCGCTTCATAAGCCAAATTAGTGAGAACTTTTAAAAGGTATTAAAGATAGATATATAACTAGATGCGTAGTATTCCAGATTATTTACAGCTTATAAAATATGCCACTGCAAAAAAAAAACTATAAACCGATGCTAAGAATATATGTACACCCAGAGAAAAAACAACCTAAAATCAATAAAAACCACATTGATTCAATAAGAAACATTAACAATATTGTAGTCTAGTAAAGTTGAAAATTATTAAATTAATATTTCGCGTTTGTGATTTTAAAATGGGATTTTTGGCTCAGTGTATTACCTTGATCAAAAGTTTTTCACTATTTAAAGCATTTCTGGAACTAAAAACCCATTTTGGAAAATATTTTAAAGTGTTATACATAGAAGAAAAAAAATTTTAAGAGCGTATTTAAGCTGTATACCCTGTGTCGAGTTTAAAACTAAATTTGTTAACCGAAAATACAAGATTGTAAAGCTAGGCTATTTTAAAGGTATATCTTTGGAATGGGATATCTAGAATATATCTGATGTCTAGAAAATAGTAATATAATTAGATCCTAAGAGTTTCCTAAAAGTTAAGCTCAAGGTATAAAGGTATACCCTTGGAATATATCTGATTTTAAAAAAAAAATTCATATAAATGGATCCTAAAAGTTTCCTAAAAGCTATTCTAAAGGTATAAAGATATACCCTTGAAATGGGATATCTGATGAATAGAAAATAGTAAAATAAATAGATCCTAAGAGTTTCCTGAAAGCTAAGCTAAGGTATAAAGGTATACCCTTGGAATATATCTGAAGTCTAGAAAAAAGTAAAATAAATAGATCCTAAGAGTTTCCTAAAAGCTATTCTAAAGGTAAACCCTTGCAGTATATCTGATGTCTAGAAAATAGTAATATAAATGGACCCTAAGAGTTTTCTAAAAGCTAAGCTAAGGTATACCCTTGGAATATATCTAGTGTCTAGAAAAAAGTTTTTAGTATAAATAGATCCTAAGAGTTTCCTAAAAGCTATTCTAAAGGTATAAAGGTATACCCTTGGAATATATCTGATGTCTAGAAAGAATCCTAAGAGTTTCTTAAAATTCAGTTCATTAACAAAAAAGTTAGCTATCTGGCAACACCTGTGCAAGCGAGACAGAGTGAAACAACTACCCAAGAACACAGACATAAATCATTTGACTGAAACACAGTTTATAGCACTCTTATTACTTACGACACTAACTGTAAAACATTCCTGCACTGCCCACAATTTCCAATTCATAGGGTATTTTACAACGACCTTGAGTTCTGCGTTGCCACTCTTTTTAATTGCCATTTTCCTTATGGTGTTTTTCCTTTTTGTTTGTATTATTGCAGCTGGCAAAATGGACGCGGCGGCCACCATGGCCATTGCGGTGGGCGGCAGCAGCAGCAGTGGCAACTCTGGCCCTGGCAGCAGTAGCAGCAGCAGCGCTAGCAGCAGCAGCGGCTATGGCAGCGCAACAACAACACCAACAACACCGGGACAATACGAAAGCTCAACAGCAGCAGCAGCAGCAGCAGCGGCAGCAGCAACGACACCAATGGCTACGATTGCCACTGTGGCGCCGTATTACAGTGAAGCTTTAACCAGTCTGGATGCACAGCATCGACAGCAGCAGCAGCAGCAACATTTACAGCAGCAATATCTACAGCAGCAACATCAGCAACATCAACAGCAACAATCGCATTTGTATCAACAGAATTACAATTACAGTGGCGGTGGCATCTCTTTGGAGACGTACAACTACAGTGCCTACAATTATAATGTGCCAAGTGCGCGTTACGAAAAGCTAGCCAAATACAACAGCAATATGAGCATCAACAGCAACAACAGCAGCAACACGCTCAGCAGCAGCAACAGCAGCGGCAGCAACATTAACAACTCTAAGCCTCTAGCAGCTGCCACGCCCTTTTATGCGCAAGCTGCAAGTCCCTACGACGCCTACAAATACAAAGCAACGCTGCAGAGTCAACAGCAGCAACAGCAGCAACATCTGCCACAGCAGCAGCAGCAGCAACATCTGCCACAGCAGCAACATCTGCCACAGCAGCAGCAACACACACAGCAGCAACACCCACAGCAGCAGCAATATCATCAATTGAGCATGGGAATGGGAGGGGGAATGGGCATGGGTATGGGAGGGGGAATGGGCATGGGCATGAACATGGGCATGGGTATGGGCATGGGTTTGAGCTTGGGTATGGGCATGGGAGCGGCTCAAAAACAACAACAGCAGCAGCTTCAACAGCCACAACAACAGCAACAGTTGCTGCCGCCATTGGAGCCCAGTTATGCGGCCATTAAGCCAAGCAGTCGCTATCAGCATATGAGCAACAGTGCGTACAGCAATACGTTGGCAGCAACAGCAGCAGCAGCAGCAGCTGGCACGGCAACAGCAGCAACAGTTGCTGGAGCAACTGTGCAGAGCAATGCTGCTGCTGGATATTATGATAAATATGCCATGTCCATCTACTCTCCAACGCCGCTTTACAGTCCGCCGGAGTTAGCAGGAGTAGCAGCGGAGAATCTGTATCGCAAGTCTGGCAACGCCAATTGCCATTGGAGCAGCATGGAGTATGCCAATAGCAATTGTCATGTCAATGCAGCAGCAATGGGAACAGCAGCAGCAGCAGCAGCGGTAGCAGGAGTAGGAGCTGCCAACACTGCTAATCCCACGGCAATCTATCCTAATACATCGGCTAATACATCGGTTAATGAGCTGTACTACAAATATGATAAATATGGCGGAGCACCCACAAATTATAACGGTAGCAATCACTATCAAACAAATCTCACGCCTCAGCCCTATGCAACAACCGGTCGTGGCATGTGGAACGGTTCAAATGCGATTCAAATGGACAACTCGCCATCCAATGCCAGACAGAGTTGCTGCACACAGAGCTTTGCTGCTCAACAGAGTTGCTATTATACGCGTGGCAATGCCTATGACACAGTGGCGCCATCTACCAACAGCGCTTTAATGCTGAACAAGCTGAAGCCGCCGCCGACGACTGAACTCTATGGAAATAACAACAACTATGAGCTATCGCCAGCTCAAAGAGCTTATGCCTACGGAGGAGTAGGAGGAGGGCTAGGAGGAGGAGTAGGAGGAGGAGTAGTAGGAGGCGTAGGCGGTGCTGCCACGCCCACTAACACTCAGCGTTATGTGCCACAGTTGAATATGAATATGAATATGAATATGAGTGGCATGAGTGGTTTGGAGGCAAGTGTTAGCACTGCTTATTACAATGATCTCAATAATTTGGATGTGTATGGACAGCGTGTGCAATCCTACGCCCCCTCAGCAGCTGTCCCCCCCACCGCAGCAGCCGTCTCCTCCTCCACTTCTGCGCTAGAGTATCAGTATCGCAAGCGTAGCTTAGCAGCATCTGCTATGGCGCCCAACGCGAATTATTATCAACACAATTTGGAGAATTTGCAGGCAAATGTGGATAATTATGTGGGCTATCAGCTGCATGCCACGCCCCCCTCAGCACCCATAAAGCCCAACAATTCAAATCCAAATAGCGCTAATATACGTGACTTTCTGGCCAGCTGGAATGATGATGAGGAGGAGCTGCCTAATGGCACGCAAACGGTTGCAATTGTGGCGCCCACACAACCGTCTGGTTTTATGTATGAGACTTTAGCACCAACTGGTCCTGTTGCTACCGCTGTGCTGGATGTGCAGGTGAGCGAATTAAATTTGCCCGACATCATAATCGATCATCATGAAAAGGCAACAACTGGCAGCAACAACAATTTGGCGCCCAACGTGGAGGATACGTTTGAAAGCTTCGATGTGGAAAAGGAACTCGATGAGTTGCGACTAAAAAAGTCAAATGTTGAAAGTGGCGAAAGTGATGCACTGGCCGAAATACTAAGAGAACCCGAGTTAGCTGCTGAGATGGAGCAGGAAACACCGCTTAATCCAACACAGACCTCCCTACCTCAATCCCAACAGCAGCCTGTACCTTTAACAAGTCCCATTGCTGGGGACGTTGAATTTGATCAGAATACGAGCAATAATTCGACAGAGTCCACATTTGAAAAGGAATACGAGACATTTATCCACAAGAGCGGAGGGAGCGAGAGCGACAACGAGACCAATGGAAGTGATGATGAGACGTATCGGGAACAGATCAAGTTCAAGTTTTACAAGCGTAAGCGCAAGACAACCGATCAAACTAACAAGGATAAAGTTTTTTCGAGTTCCCCCATGGAGCAAGAAGTTCTTTCTACTCCCATGGTTGAGGAGCTAGTTCCTTCTTCTCCTCGGGATGTGCTTACCGCTCTTTCAGTTGAGCAGAAAGTCGTATCTTCTCCCCAGGAAGTAGTCACTTCTCCCCAGGAAGTAGTCGCTTCTCCTCAGGAAGTAGTCCCATCTCCCCAGGAAGTTCTTGCTTCTCCGTCAATGGAGAAGGAATTAGTCTCTTCTCCCCAGGAAGTTCTTGAGCAGGAAGTCCTCTTTGTTCCTCCAATTGAGCAGGAAATTCTGCTGCTTTCTCCCCTGGTTGAGGGGGAGATCGTGAAGCAAATGTCTCATTTAGTCAGTGCTAAAGTGTGTGCCAGATCGAGTCGCAAGCTGTTGGCGCGTCGTCGTCGAAATCGCATTAAAATGCTTAAAATTCTCGAATTTGAGAGTCCCAAGATCAAGCATCGTTTCTATTTTCGTACGCTAAAGCAGCTCCATCGTCGATTTGCTCAATCGGAGATGCGGGAACAGCGATTGCAGCGCATGAGACGACAGCTGGCGCTACGCAAGGAGCGGCATTTGCCCCTCATCAAGCGACAGTCGGCCATGCAGTATGCCCAGGGACAAAATAAAATTCCTGGCAGTCCGAAGCAGGAGATCAAGATGGAGACGAGTTCGGGACGCGAAACGGTCATCAAGAGTGTCTACACTTTGAGGGAACAGCTGGAGAGTACGCTTGGCAAGCACAATTTGGCGCCCAACGTGGAAGATTCGGAAACTATGGAGTCTGGGGAGGTAAAGGAAAGCGTCTCAGTAGAGCGACTGGAGCAGCACAATTTGGACTCTAATCACAGTCTGTCTATGCAGTCAGTGGAACTCTTGGGAAGCTTGGGTAGCTTTAGAGGCTTCGATGATGTGGAAAACACAAATCTATCACCAAAAGCCAAGCTGCGGGAGGAGGAGACGCCAGTGGAGGCTACGAAACAGCTGGAGATACAAAGATGGCTGCGCCATAGCATGGAGGAAACGTTGGAACCATTGGAGCTGAAGGTAATGGAAACCACCATCATTTGTCTCTCCTCAGCCTCGTCCTCAACGTCAACCTCCTCCACGTCGTCGAGCTCAACGGAAAGCAGCAGTTCAAGCGACGACAGCGAGTCGAGTAGCAGCAGCAGCGAGGAGGACAAAGATGTTGAAAAGACCATCAAGAACTGTGGAGCAAGCAGCTCAAGTAGCTCTAGTTCAGTCTCTGGCGAGGAAAGTGACTTTAATGAACTGGCGGCACTGCAAAAGGAGCTAGCCCAGCAGCCAGAGCAGCCGTTATCAACGATTCCCAATGATGATGCACTGCAGCAAGTGTCCAACAAGGAGGACATTGCCAAGCTCAAGCAAATACTCGAGAGCGATGAGAGTGATGATGATGATGAAGAGTTGAATCAAGTACCAAAGCTAAGTGACCTTAGTAAAATTGCCTTAAATAGTTCCTTAATAAAAAGTAGTAGCGACTTAGTGTTAAGATGCCCAGATGTACAAAGGGTTAACAAGTTGGAAAAGGAGGTGGATCAGCCTCGAGAGTTGAGCGTGGAGGAGGCTTTGGCTGAGATGTATCAGCAAATTGGTGTCGCCTCCGATGCCGAGGATTGTTGTGAGCTCAATGAAGCTGTCACGCGCAAAGATATGGAAGAATCTGCAGAAGGACAGAATGTGCTCATCAATTTGGCCGAGATTTTTGACAACAACAGCAATGATTTGTATGTGGTGCAATGCGACATGAATGAGAATATATTGGGTGTGGTCAATGGAGAGCCAAATGAGTTGCAACAGCAACAACTAATTGAACTTTTGGCACAGCCCGAAACGGAGGAAGAAGAAGGACCAGATTTGGAAGAAGGACCAAATTTGGAAGAAGGACCAGATTTGGAAGCAGGAAAAGCAACAGATGTAGAAGGTGCAGTAGAAGAAGTAAAAGTTACAGCAGTTGGAGGAACAGAAAATGGAGCAGGAAAGGTGGAAGAAATTACGGGAGGGTTAAAAAGGGCAGGAATAGAAGAAGAAAAGGGAGAAAACGGAGCAAGAAAAGTGCAAAAAATAATTGGAGGGTTAAAAAGGACAGGAAGAGAAGAAGAACAAGGAGTAGAAGTAGTAGAAATAACAGAGCGAGTCAATGGAGAAGCTGTAGGAAGAGAAAAAGGAGGAGATAATGGAGCAGAAGTCGGAGCAGAAGTCGGAGCGGTTCAAGTAGAAAAAAAGAGAACAGAAGTGGAAGAAATAGTAGAATTGGTAACAGAAGCAGAAGAAGAACTCGGAGCACAAGAAGTACTCGAAGCACAAGAGATCTTGTTGCCCATTGCTCCGG
Source organism: Drosophila tripunctata (assembly GCA_035047385.1). Lineage (NCBI taxonomy): Eukaryota > Metazoa > Arthropoda > Insecta > Diptera > Drosophilidae > Drosophila > Drosophila tripunctata. Next base: position 8,088,339 of record JAWNPS010000160.1, on the reverse strand, counting down.
AAGACGATGGAACGCCGCTTATACACCACGAGGAAATTGTGCCACCCGAGAATTGTAGAATCCTGGAGAGACGTCGTCAGTTGCTCAAGTATTTGCATTGCAAGTATGTGCAAAGTAACATAAGTCGCTTCTATCACGCGCAGCGTGTGCTCAAGAAGTACCAGCGACAACGTATACCCTGTAAGCCAAAGTACGCATGTGCAGAGGGTAAAACGAACAGAGTTGAGAGATCAGAACGATAGGCAATCAAGTGTTAAATGATCAATTTACCCCTTTGACTCTCTCTCTCTCGGCAGCTAATGGATTTTAAATTTGAAACCAAATTATCCAAAAAAATTCATTTTACACACACACACACACATTTGGAGAATCTCAAAAGACTTGTTTATGTAAATCAAATTTTTTGGCATTTTAAGTCTAGACATAAATAATTATAATAATTATAATAATTTTGAAACAGCTTAAAATGTAATTAAGAAGTGCAAAAGTTTAGGCTAAACATTTATACATATAGTACATATAGAACATATAGAACATATATATATATATATACTATATATATATTTCTAGATAACAGTGCAATATTTTTTTACATGAAAATATCGTGTTAAAGTTTTAAGAGTAATTTTTTTAGTTTTTGTTTGTTTAATTTCGAATCTCGGCGAGACTGAGAAGGTGGGGGTGGCGGGGCGTATACGTGATGTGATGCATAACCATAGCATTTGCTGTCTCACTCCTTCTCTCTCATGGGTTCTATCTCGCGTGCAATTACCTTTTAAAAAGCGAGCGCATATGTCATTTCAGCCATAAAAAATAGTTATCTATTGTACATTAACATTCCAAAACTACAGAGTTGCTACATTTTATATACCCTGTAACTACAAGTACGTGGGTGAAACCATTGAATTGGTTAAACAGTCTGTTAAAGTGCAGCTATCAAGTGATTACAGGGTATTTTGCAGAGTAGCTGTACAAAACATTATCAAGTAGAAGCTATGACATGGCTTTCTAGCTTTTACGCAAAACACTGGGTATCTGTAAGTCGTTGCATTTATCAGGGAATGCAACAATTTGGAAAGCACTTGTCAGCGAGAAAGAGGTCAGAGAGACACAGCAATAAACGGAGACAGTTACAGATGTAGATACTAAAACACATATGTATATACAGCTGCGGAAAAAATAATAGCACCAAAGGTTTATGCAAAATTCAAAGTGTAAAAAATAAGTATATAACTAAAAAAAAATTTTAACGAAAAGTTGTTTAAATCAATTTATTGATCTCTTAACATATATGTGACACAAAAATATCCAAAATATTTTTTGCACATTTTAAAAAATATTCACTTTTTAAGTAATGTCTAGTTAAAAAGTTTTTTTTTTTCCTTTTTATATATTAAGAAAATCACTAATTCTTTCAAATTATTAAGTTTCTCAATGTTAATTTGAACGCAAATGTTTTTTTTTTGACGAAAACATTCATTCTATCTTAAATTTTTCTTCTTTTCAAAAGAACCGTTATCATTTTTGTTCTGGTTTTTGCTGTAAACTTTTTGATGTAAACTAACTCTTAACTAAATTTCTTTTAACAAAGTTTTATTGTCAACTAAAGTAAGCTGCTTTCTTTGGTGCTATTATTTTTTCCGCCACTGTATATATAGATTCAGATACAGATATTCATACAAATGTAGATACAGATATAGATACAGATAATATGGTATGTGCGTGTTGTTTTTGCGATATTTTGCGTGTTGGCAACTCACACGGCTAAATTACCAACAACAACTGCAATTATGGACGAGGGTCAACACTATTATCAGTCCTCACACACATATCTATTTGATAATCATGTGCAATCACCCCTTTTCTGGGATCAATCCTTGCATAGATTCTGTCCGTCTGTTATAAGGAAATTTTGAGGAATACTAATAGAACCCATAATACATTATATAGTTACCAAACCTATAAGGAACTTGAACTGTTTCTTAATATTTTTGATGATAGATCGTTATAATTTACTTCTATTAATTTAAAAACTTGAAAATATCTCTGCAAGGGAACTTGAACTGTTTTTTAATATTTTTGATGAAGTTTTTTTACATCTATTGTTTTAAAAACTTGAAAAAATCTCATTGCAAGGGTTGCACAACTTTGGCATGCCAAAGGAACCATTTTTTTTATTTTCTTGTTTTTGCTTAAGTTTCAATATTTAAATAGTTGATTTAAGTTTTGCAACTGCCTTCAAGAAATCAAAACGATTTGAGGTGCATACGAATTTTTTTATTTTCGTAGCCAGCAAACAAATAAAAATGCAGCCTAGACCAAAAAAAAATGTGAAAGAAATCCAATAAAAATAAATATATAAAAGAAAAGCTGTTAGATGTTATATTCTTAGAAATATTAGTTTTGTTTTTTTAGTTCGTGAACTGTTTGTTTTATAGTGCAATCTATGTTTAAAGCTAAAGAATTGTTATATTTTATATAGGGGGAAAAGTACTATGTAGATCTACAAATACACGGTTTGGCCTTATATGGGATCTATATGTAAACAATTTACATTCACATATTTACACTATATATCATTATTAATACATGGGTTAGACAATGTTTGGTATGCCGTAACAAAATCGAATTGTTATGGATCGTAAATTGAATTCGTAACGCCGCATACCGTTACACACGAGATCTACGAACATTTGTCAAGGGCAGTGCCTATAATAATAACAATAACAACACTATTTAACTAGTGAATTGTTTAGATTAAATTTATTAGTATAATTATGTCAGACCACCTATAGCAAAAACTATATATATATATATATAAAACTATAATAATATTCGTACTAGATGTCATTTCTCTTGCAACACATTCCAAAGGACCAAAAAACTTTTGTAGTGATCAACAACACTAACAAATGTTATTTATAAATGTATAGATTAATTACAAAAAAAAAACAACAATTTTTTATAGCTAATATTTTGTGCAATTTTTTCCCAAAAATTAAAAAATAAAAAAAACCCAAAAAAAAAGCAAATCAAAGTAGTATAATGTAATACGCTTAATTTTAGTACAAAAGCAAAATCAAATGCAAAATGCTAGCCCACTAAATGTAATAAATATTTATTATGCAATCTGTAATATGTATATGTATATAACCCAAAACTATATATCATCTAAATGTATCCTTTAAACACAGACACACATTTGTATCCTACCTTTATTTATAAAAACTTTTAGCCCCTAAGTACGATACGATCTGTCCAGATTGTGACTATATAATATATAAATGTGAGTGTCTTAGAGAGATGAATACAAAAAAAAAATACAAAAAAATACATACACAACAACACCAGCAACCAAAAAAAATATTGATTGAAATAAATGTTTTATGTAAATGTTATTGCAAACTGAAAATGTAAAGTGTTTTTTTATTTAGTCAAATCTGACCGATCTGGCAACGCTGTAAGTGGTTTGAAAATGAATTTTAACACAAAGCTACATGTATATATGTATTTTTGTTATATACAGAAATATGTATTGCATATTTATTCGATTTTGTTCATTTGTTATATAATTCAAAAAACAGCACAGTTCACAAATCTAGAATTTGCAGGCTAAAGTAAAAAACCAACTGCGGTTAGGTTTCTCCTCTCACATTCACGTCCTTCCAATTGGAACTCCATTTTTAATTTTTTTTTTTTTTTGTAGTTCATTTAGTTTATTTTGTTTCGTTACGTTGCGCGCTCTCTTAGCCAACCTTAAGTGGTAAGAAAGTGCGCTCTTTGGTCTCTTCCAATTCAACCTATGGTGAATTTATTAACTTGATCGCTTTTCCTTTTCGCATTGTTACACTGTTCTATGGTGAAACTATTAACGAGGTAAAGTTTTGACTAAACCTGGTGTTTTTATTTATATCACCACAATGAGATAAAGATTTGATTAACAAATACTCCAACTTGATCGCAGTCGAAAGTGTGGTCAAATTATTACAAAGTTTAGGCATTCACTCAGGGTATTCCTTTCTGACTTTAATTAAAAGCTAAGATAGGCAATTTTATAATTGCATTATTAATTAATTTGAATATGAAATTTACAGTAGTAAAATCTGATGGCCATAAAATGTTGCAAAATATTTTCAGAAGCAATATTACTATTGATTTTTAAATAAATGAATTTAAATAAATTTTGTGTGCAATTTACATATTTTAAAAGTGTTTAAAAATTAGCAAAATCTTTTTTTTTAGCAATATTTATGGAATGCTTTAGTTATTATCTTAAAAATTTAGATAATATAGGTCGTGCAATTATGCTAAAAACCAATATTCCAGTAGAAGTGCAGATCTTCTTGGCCACGATTAAAAAATCAGAGAATTTTTTGGTAATATTATAAATAATGTAGAGAATAGACTTTGAAATATTATGGTGAAATAAATAGAACTACCAAGAGAAGTTTCGCAACTTCCAAAAGTGTTTAAAAATTAGCAAAATCTTTTTTTGTTAGCAATTTTTATGGAATGCTTTATCTTAAAAATTCAGATATTGTAGGTCGTGCTATTATGGAAATAAATAGTATTCAAGTTGAAGTGCAGTTCTATTCGCCACGATTCAAAAAACTGAGAATTTCATGGTAATATTATTAATAAAGTAAAGAAGTAAAGACTTTGAAACATTATAGTGAAATAAATAGGACTACCAAGAGAAGTTTCGCAACCTCTAAATAATTTCACCACTTTCCAAAAAGTTCACCTCAGTAGAGCAGTACCAGTTATACCACCATTACTTAAAAGCTAAAAACATTGTGGTGAAATAAATTAAACTCCAAGGTGACTTGACTCCTTAATAGTTTCACCAGTTATATAGTTGCTCATTAGCAGAAAGTGTTGCCGAAAAGAATACGTCTTGAGAAATTCCATTACTCGTACTTGTCAAAGTAACGCTTTTTCAGATCCGGCGGATACGTGACATAGATATAATGCTCATTCTGTCCACCCGCAACCTCTCGCTCGCTCTGCACAATCTCATGCGTGGAGGCAGAGGTGCGCAGCGATTGCTGTGATGAGCTGACATGGCGATGACGCGTCTCCAGCGGACGTGGATGTGTGTTGTAGTGACGCTGTTCACCACCACCACCGCCACCACCTCCAACGGTTACCACAATGCCAGTGCCCACGTTGCTGCTGCTGCTGTTGGTGTTACCCACCACACTGGTGGCAATGGGATGCGTACGATGCGAGCTACTATTTGTATAGTCGCGTCGGTCTAAAATGTCCTGTGGGTAGACCAGGCTCGTGGCCTGCATCGAATGTCGATGCAGCGGCGTGTTGGCGTTGGAGGAGCTGGAGTTGACTGCCACTGGACGGCCGCTGCCGCCGACGGCTGCTGCTTGTGTTGTTGTTGGTGATGATGTTGCTCCCGCCCCCGCCCCCGCTGGACGCTGATCGGCGATGTAGTGACGCGGACTGTGGCGATGATACTGCATCGTTTCGGGATACAAATCTCGTTGCTGTTGCTGTTGCTGTTGCTGCAGTTGCTGTTGGTAATAGTACTGCTGCTCCGCCGCCCGTCCTGCTATCACGTCGGTGTCCTGCTGTGCTGCGGCATAATCGACATGGTAATGATGTGGAGCAGGCATATAAATGCTGCCGCCGGCTCCGACGCTTCCATATGGATTGGCATTGATTGTCGTTTCCTCGGAGCTGAAACAAATGACTTCAGTTTGCTCAATCTCAAATTTTGAAAGTGCCAACAAGAAAGAAAATGACACTCGGGCATATGCCGACTGTGTAATACCCTCTGAGTTTCGTTTCCAATTAGATGAGTTCATTTTGGACTGCTTACAAGCAGTGCACTGAGTGAGTTTTAAATACACACTGCTTGTGCACTGCTTGTAAACACTGCAGCGTAAACGAAAGCAGTGCACTGCTATTGCGATAAAAATTTAAGTTTGTATGACAAACTTTTTTAATTATTGTCCGATTTTGATGCAATTTTCAGTATTACTTGATATTATTTGTCTCTAATTATACACCAAGTTACAAAAGTAGACGTTGAGAAATAACTGAGCCAGAGGCATTCGAAGTTTCAACGCAATTGTGCTTTTAGTGGGCGAAGGGGGCGTGGCATCCAATAAATTTTGATGGCATTATATTTATATTGCAAATAGCAACCTGCATGCCAAAATTGGTGTCCCTAGGTGTTATAGTTACCGAGATATTCGCCAAAAACATGTATTTTTTTTTAGGTATGTCTGGTTTTTCGCTTATTGTGGGCGAATGGGGCGTGGCATCGAAAAAAGGAAACAAACTTGTATTGCCTGACTAAATATGTGATTGATTCTGACCAAGTTTGAACTTGTAGCTCTTACCATCTCTGAGATCTGTTTGTTCATACGGACAGACAGACAGACGGACAGACGGACATGGCTATATCGACTCGGCTGTTGATGCTGATCATAAATATATTTACTTTATGGAGTCTGCCACGCCTCCTTCTGCCTGTTACATACTTTTCACAAACCCAATATACCCCTCAGAGGGTATAACTAGACATGGTTCCAAGCAGAGTTGTGCCTGGGTACAACTCTGATTGGAAGCGCCAACTTGCTACACTTACTCAAACAGTATCCAGATGATGTAATAGCAGAAACAAATGCCAGTGGAGAGCACAAAGATCAGAATGACAATAAGACCCCAAGGGAAGGCACGCGGTTCGAGGGGACCATCCTCCCAGTAGCGATCGCAGGTGAGATACCAGCACACCGCCTTATTCATCTCCTCCTCCATCTCCTTGAAGGCCTGATCCGACATGGACAGTAGCAGGCCGCCAATGCAGCTTCGGAGCAGCAGTTCACAGCGTGTCTTCAGTTTGCTCAGCTCCTCCGGTTTGCAATTCGCTCGCACCTTGGTCTGTGCCGCGCCAGCATCATCATCGTTGCAATGCACAGGAGACGCTTGTCCACTGCCCTCCGCTGAATCACTGCCACTCTGCTCACCCCCCTCCTCTGTTTCGTTGTGCCGCAAGTCAGTCGCCGACTTGGACTCTGTCGAGGCATCGGTTCGCTTTAGATGCGCTTGTCCCAGTTCCTTCAGCTTCATCAGCAGCTTCTCTCCCGCCGACTTTGGTTTTAACGCTGAACCATCCTCTCCAGTTCCAGTGCCAGTTGCAGTTCCATCTGCAGCTGTAGACGACTGCTGCTCATCCCTGCTTTGACTTGGCTTCTCTGGGAGTAATTGACGATTTTGTACTTTGGCTGCACGCGTGGCACTCAGTGTGGAAGTTCTAGAACTGTTTCAGTTATAGTTCCTCATAGGGTATCAGTTAAAATATATAATATCTACCCACCTTGGTATTAAACTCATATATGCGGCATTCGCTTTGGCCAACGCGGAATTCTGACCCAGAGAGTCGCCCCAAACTTCAACATCGGTGACGATATGCTGATCGCCAAACTTAAGGCTAGATGCATCCTCCGTTTCGAACACCTCACAACGCATTATATCGCAAAAGTCGGCCAGACAGACGGAGTCCTCTGCCTATTACAAATATGGAGAGTAGTATAAAGAGTAAGTAAAGATTAGCTAAGAATTTACAAGTTTGTTTAAGGTTTATCAAGAAATTACAAAGGGATCATACTCGTAATAGAGGTACAATAGGTAGAGTGAATGGAATAGGTTTAGTTGTAATATCTACCAAAACAACAGGGTTTAATACTAAGAAATAATTTCATTTCTATATGTAATAGTAATCTGAGTATTATTAAGACTATTGAAAATTTTAAAAATAGTTATAAACATAGAGTATGTATTTTTGGGTAAGAAACTTTCCTGTATATGCTTTATGATATAAAAATTTATAGTAAATTCAGAATTTACAAGTTTGCTTAAGATTTCTCAAGAAATTACAAAGTGATCATAATAGAGGTACAATAGGTAGAGTGAAGATATAATAGGTTCTGTTATAATATCTACCAAAACAACAGGGTTTAATACTAAGATATAATTTCATTCTATATGAAATAGCCCACCAGCATTTGGGAGATCATTTTGTAAGAACTGAATTTGGCGAGTCGTTTTTAACTCCCCGGGAAGATTAAAAAATGATTAATCTTATGAGCGATTCAAAAAAGCGTCCAAAACGAGTCGCCTTTATGATCAAAATGCGATGAGTTCAAAGCATAACAACAACAAAATGCACAGCAATCGCCAATTGATCGTACTGGGGATTGAAACGCGATTGTTTTCATTAGAAGACTTTGATGAAACGAGTCGCGTATGTTTAAAAAAAATATGACTCGAAAGTGAGTAGAAACTGATTAGAAAAGGGGCTCATAGGCGACTCCTCAAGAAGAGTCGCGGGTAGGGTATTTTTTTCTCCCGACGAACGAGTCGTTTATGATCAGAAAATGAGCTCATTTATAACTATTTTAATCAGCAAGGGCGACTCTAAAGCGACTCGAGTATGATCACAAATATTTGGTGGGAGTAATCTGAGCATTATTAAGACTAGTGAAAATTTGAAAAATAGTTACAAACGTACAGTCTATATTTTTGGTTAAAGATCTTTTCTATATATGCTTTATGACATAAAAGTTTTATAACAAAATATATTATTTATAGATAAAATTTATGAGAAATGAAATATCTTCGAAAACAATAAAGATTTTTATACTATGGATTAGTTTTTGTTCTACAGTTACTATAAAAACTATATGATTTAGACGTCTCACTTAAAATTTTGCCCAACAAAATTGGTTAAATACTATATTTTTATACGATTCGTTGCTATAGTGTCTTTCACATGGGTCTAATACGACTAGTTTGGAATATTCGTATAGGGCGTATGTTTTTTTACCTCATTGATGATGGCCTTGTGACGTGTGTCAAAGTGCAAATCCAGATATTTTTCCTGGTAGAAACTTTTGCCGCAACGCCTGCAGGTCCATTGGGTGGGACGATCCCGTTGCTTCTCATCCTGACGAGGAGCAAAGACATCTCGCAATGGATGCAATGGACACTCCAAGGGTAGCTTGACCTGAAAATCCAACGACAGTTTGCTTTATACTTAACCGTAACTGATTTTCAAAATACTACTTACCTGATGTTTATCCAATATGGGTGTCCATTTGGAGCGTACGATTTTGCGTACCAGTCGACTGTTATCTCTGGAGCAGAGTATTTTGATGACATTGGAGGGGGGCCATGGTATTAGCAGCAGAATGAAGATTAGAAATTGCTTGGATGTCATCAAGCAGTGCGTGGACAAGTGCAATCTGCGAACAGCGATACATGGATGAAAAAATTGTGACACAGTTGTAAAAAAAAAAAAAGAGGAGCAGTGGTGGAGCAGTGGAGCAGTGGAGGAGCCGTTTGGAGAAGCACCTACTGACCAACTGGCCAATTAATTAAGGGCTAAGGCCCTTGGCACGACTCACAGACACGCAATTGATGCCGGTTACCCCCTCCCCCTTAACTACCCTTCGCTGTTTTCATTTTTGGGTCACTACATGTAAAAAATCGATAAGGCAGCGTACGAGGGGCTTTAAGGGGTTAATGCTAACCGTTACTTACGCCTTGCAGCGGCAAAATAATGTATTTTTATTTATTTATTTATTTATTTTTGGGTTTCCAAAACTCACCTTGAATTGATTTTGTGTTAATCAGACGACATTCATTATCTATCTGCTGTGTAGTTTTTTTTTGTTGCCGTTGAATTATTAATGTAAATTTTTGCGTTGAATTTTTTTTTTTACAGGTTATGTATGCGCTTCTAACGGTACTCAATGCGTAAAAGAGTTAAAAATTTCACAAAAAACTTTTTTTAAATTTCGTACAACTAATTGTTGTTATATTTTTTTTCTATGTTGTGATTTTTTGTTTTAAATAAATAAAGCAGCAGCAGCAACATTTGCCTCACATTCACACTACTGAAAATTTCAATGCTCTTTAACCCACAACTGACATGTCACACGCTCTCTCTCTCTCTTTAGCTCCTTGCGCTCTCTCTCTCTCTCAACAGTGCGCTCTCTTTTGCCTTTTAGTCCTGCGCCGCAGTCAACAGCTGTTTTGCAGGGTTGCAACTCTTGCTAAAAGGAAATTTTTTAGAATTTAAGGCACACCCTGTATTGAGGTGTATTAATAAGGTGACATACTCCCATTTGGTGAGTTTCTAAAATGAACTTTCCTATACTCTTCAATTGCCCTTCTATACTCTTTAAAACTCATTTCCGACCCCATAAAGCATATATATTTATGATCAAGATAAACTGTCTAATCAATTAAAACCACATCTGGAGAAAAAAAAATTTCAAAATTTTTTAAAAAATGTCAAGTGGTTAGTATGCAAAATATGCAAAAAATTTGAATTTGAACAAATCTCCCAAGATCCTAAAATCCCTTATCCCCCCCCCCCCCCCCAAAACACTTCTATTAAATTGATGTTGTAATGTGTTTTTACGTAGAGTTAACTCTTGTTGTTGTAAACCAGAAATTCAGAAAATCCAGCAAGCAATATTAACCCAAAACTTTTGGCGTTGGCGCCACAGTGGGTAGACTTTAATAAACCAATTGTTAACGTATCAATAACAAAAAACAAAAAAATAAAAATAAAATGGAGTTGCCACAAATATTTACGAAAAAAACTAAACAAATGCATACAATTAATCCACATTGTTGTTGTGATCTGCAGAAATAATTAATAATAAACGTTAAACAAAAGTGAATAAAAACCTTAAAAACGAAACTTAACTTTATTAATATTATTGTTTGATTCTCTTGCTCGTCAGACACGTAAAAACGTATTAACTAAAAAACTTACAGCCTAAAACATTGATAGTAAAACTTACATAAATAATTTCGATTTGATATGTTTACAGGTCTTACAGACATATTGGCAAATTTTCATGGAGCATTAAAAACAATCACAATTACGAAAACAATTGTAATAAAAACATTAGCTATCGGTATGACTTAAAGTACGAGACGGTCACAACATCTGCACAAATGCCAGACTCATTAGGGAACCAGCTGCCATGCCCACACTCAAGGAGGCGGCCATTATGGATGAAGCCAATTCCTTTTCATGCTGCTCCACTGTACGCGGTGCCATAATCAACAGTATATTGGTCAGATATCCATTCGATAAGGCAAAAACTATAATCAGTCCGATAAATGTATAATCGTGCTGAATCAGTGTGGGCAGAAAATGATGTTCACTGGTGTTGGAGCACAGCAGACAGGGCACCAGCAGCACACGCACCACAGTCAGCAGCAGTGTGGTGTGCTGATTGGACGGTCGCTCCAGAAATCCAGCGATTAATCGGCCAAAATAATCGCCACAATTGAAGAACAAATAGTTTACCACCGGCAGATAATAGACATCTGAAAAGAGCAGCAAATTTATTGGGATTAATTTTGGTAGCATAAAGGTCTTATGGGTAAGATCTACCGAAATTCGAATAGTTCCAATCAAGTGCTGTCAGTTATCTTACCTGTCCATTGGGTATGGCTTTCGGAATATTCAGACTGCATGAGAATCGTAACCGCTGGATAAACCGACAGCGTTGTGGCATAGAGCAGAGCCAGACAAGCCGCATGTATGTAGATTTTGCCCATTACTTGCCGCAAGAGCGGCTCCAGAGGCACACCCGTGTCCACGTACGGACTGTGAGACGGTTGTGCACTTATCACCTTGTATTTATCCCCACCCTCCAGATAATACCTGAAGAAGGGCTTACGGGCCATGGCCAAAAAGCTGAGAATGCAGCAGAAGATCAGTACAGAGCCAAGACAGAAGAATACAAATGCCGTTGCCGAGGGTCCAGCATCAAAGGCCAGCACCAGTATGAAGGCCAAGGCGGTGAGAATGCCGCCCAGCGCTTGACCGCTCACCACAGCCGTCATGTACTCGGAGGGAAAGAGGCCAGCGACGCCATATAAAGCACCCGACATTGTGGCAGCGGAAACTGAAAGATTAAGAAAAATATTTAGAAGGGTTTCTAGCAATATATATACACTAGTAGGCATATTTATGTTGACAACACTTAAAGTAAAATCTACTTAAAATTTAAACTTACTTCGAAAGAAGTTTGGCAACAATGGATAGGTCACTTCAATTCCGTTTTAATAATACATAATGCTTCTTAACCCATTGAGTACACGTGGAATATTTTTAATTCTTGCAAAGGTCTACTTTTTAAACTTTTTCCCCCGGGCAAAATCAAAAAATGTTTGAATGCAAAAAGATTCTCCAAAAGAATCTATTAGTGAAGGAAAAAAATTTTTTTTATGATTTTTTGAAAATTTAACTTTTAGTGTTTGCAAAATAAATATGCCGATTAGTGTATATATTTATGTATATATTGATTTGACTCACTGTTTAGCAGCACCACAATGATGAGCGTTATGAGAAAGAATTGTTCCTGCCATTTGTCCGTGTTCACGTCCACAAATCCGGTGGTGACCCCAAACAACACCAAGATGGTACACAGTGTACCCAGCATTTTGGCCCGGAGTGTGACATGATGTCCATAGACGGCATTTAGTAGAAGGAATGTAGTTCCCGATATCGTTGCCGTTAAGGCCAAGTCACAGGTGAAACTCTTTTGCAGTGGCGTCAGTTCCTCATCCAGATCAGTTCCATTGATGGTTGTATTACGGAATTTATACTTCCAATACTGTCAATGAAATACAAGCATATGAGTATAAAATACAATATGAGGGTAGATAGGGGTTGAGAGGGAAGGGAACGGTGAAGGGGAGCTTAAGTCAACCAAAGTAGCGTAAACAAAGAACAAACTAAAGACGATAACAACAACAATAAAACAACAAAAACAAAGCAAACAGTGAGCTAGATGGCGAGAGAGAGAGAGAGAGAGAAGAAAGAGCAAGACAGAGACTGGGAAAGAGAGTGGGGGGCAGGCGGACAGAGAGGAAGCGTGATAAGGGGGCAGTGCTGACAGCATTTCAAGGGCTTACAAAGCTAGAAATAACGAAAAAAATTAGTTTTCTATTAAAAAAAAGCTAATAATATTTAACTTTTCCCAAAAACAGTTAAATTTCTAAAAAATTGAAATTGTTTACATAAAGTTGTTATTAAATCTGCTCAAAAAGTCAAAAATATAGCTAAATAAAAGCTAACTTTCATATAAAATTGAGTTGAAAATAGCTAAAGTTTTATATTTCAAGATTCTTTATGAAAAACAGCTAGAAATAGCGATAAAAATTTGTTTTTTATTAAAAAGAGCTACAAATATTTAACTTTTTCGAAAACAGTTAAATTTCTAAAAAGTTAAAATTGTTGTTAAATCTTCCCACATAGACAAAAATATAGCTAAATAAAGGCTAGCTTTCATATAAAATTTAGTTGAAAATAGCTAGAGATAAGATTAATAGCTGATAAATTAAATGTTTGCAGTGTAAACTGTAACAAAAATAATTCTATATTCCTCTCTAAATAAAACGTCTAATTGTTTAGCTATTTTTAAAAATTTCCTTACTGCCACAATAGCTAACTTAGCTCATAGCTTTCTGGCAACACTGCACAATGGATTAGATAAACAACAGGCAAAAGAAGCAGCCAAGTTGGGCAACACTGAGTGAAAGACCTTAGAGAGAGACGCAAAAGTTATGCACTTTGTGTTCTCCATTATAATGCTAATCTATTAATGTTAACAACGACGATGATTATGATGCGGGTTTTATATGCGGATCTACTTACATCCTCGGCGGTGACAAAGAAATTCCATGGTGTCATTGTGCCAATTCCCAGCAGATAGAAGACGCAGTAGGTTAGCGTGGATCCAGAGCTGGGGGCAGTGGACATTAGCACCACTTGATCCTGTTCCCGTCGTTCTGGCAGATAACGATCATTATCTAATTCTGCACTGTGAGTCTGAGCTGAGAAGGCGGGTACAAAGGAGGTGTGGTCTGCGCCCTGCTCCTCCTCCTGCTGCTCCAAATCTTCCTCTTGCCGCAACAGCAGCCTTTGGCGATCGTCTGCATTGCGCTGCATGTGAAATGTGGAATGTGTGGGCTGTGTGGATTGTGTGGAATGTGTTTAACAATTCCTTATTTATGTTCCCTCTTTTTGTTGTTGTTGTTGTGTGGCACAAAACAGCTGTTCTCTGTGTCTGGCGTCAGTTTAGTAAAAGCAGCAGCAGCAGTTACTCATTGCACAATCACCATAATACACATTTGCATTGAATTACACTAAATGTCCGCTGTTTGCCTCTTGTTGTTGCACTGCTGTGCGCTGCATAAATAATCTAAATTAACGTTTGAAATGTAAAAGTTGTGAATTGAGCAAAATTGCGTTGTTTGGTGTTGTGTGCTTAGAGAGTAGTGTTCTGTTGTGTGCTCTCTGGTCACACTGCGCGCTCAGCTGTTTTAGCAGCGCCAATGTAAAGTGCGCAACCGCTTTGCCAACCATTTAGCAGAGTTGTCGAGCACACTGAGCGTTGCCAGCAGGCTGCAGGCGCTGCCAGTCTGTTAGATGAGCGCGCTATTTAAAATGCAAATGCACAAGTGGCGAAAATGACAAATTATTAAAATATGGTTTGCTAAAGTATAATAAAATGTAATGTAATAATATATAATTAATTTAAATGGCAATTATAGCTACTTAAAGTGTGCTGCACTGCTCCTTGAATGCAGTAGCTGCCAGCTTGTTTAAAATTACGCGCGCCGTTTGTAACTTTTATTTTTATTTGTTATACATGAAATGCTAAGCTGCTGTTAGTTAACAGCACATGTTTTAATAATTATCAGTTATTTATGCTAGCTTTTTAAATGATGTACATTGTACAATGTAAACTGAGCTGCCTCTTGCTTCCAACACAAAACGCCGCGCGTTGCCAGACCATGTGCAGAGCTGCCAACTTGCTGCAGTTGCGCGCGCTGTTTGAAAATTTATTGTCTGCTTATGCGTAGTTTGGACTAATTGTGTTTTATAGCAGACGAAACGAGCGAATTATGTGCAGAGGGCTCAAATACAAAGTGTAATTTAATTGCCAAAGCAGCAGCAGCAGCAGCAGCAGCAACTGATGATGAATGAATGCAATTTGTATTTAATCAATAAGCACGCCCCGCAGTGTTTTAAATCAGCGCACAGCGCCGCTTTACGGCTTAGCGCCAGCAAACAGTTTCTCTCTCTCGCTCTCTTTCTATCTCCTTCTGTCTCTTTGCTTAACATTTTACATTTTTTTTTAGGTTGATATCGTTGCTCTTTTTGCAGAGTTAGGCAGTTTTAATTGGATTTGCATTCGCTTGGACTCACAACCCGTTTACGCACACACACACACCAACATGGCCAACGCCTTTGGGCCAAGAACATAAATTTATTTTTAATTTACTTATACGTATGCGTGAACTTCACAAAAGCTGCCCTCCGGTTGTTTGATTTGCGAATTAAACTGCATCAAAAAAAAAAAACAAAAACCAAAATAAAACGAAGAAGAAGCTCCCAAAAGCACGTCGTCTCGTTAGCCAACTCAGTTTTGGCCAACAACACCCAGTTTGGCCTCAACTCCAACTCGATTGTCATACCAAAAAAAAAAAAAAACAACGCGAAATGCGAAATGCGAAACGCACAACAAATTAGATTAGTTTTTAATGGAGCTGAAAGTTGAAAGCGAAAAAGCTGAGAGAAGTTTAAAGAGAAGTGCAACAAGAAAAGGCGTAACGCCTCATCAATTCCGCTGAGCAACAAAGCAACTAATAAGCAGCACTAAATACAGGGCTAGCCTGACTATTATAGACCCTGTGTTGGCAGTCAAACTATTTTTATACCCTCTGAGGGGTATATTGGGTTTGTCAGAACTATGTAACAGGCAGAAGGACGCGTGGCAGACCCCATATAGAATATGTACTCTTGATCAGCATCAACAGTCGAGTCGATATAGCCATGTCTGTCTTTCAGTCCGTCCGTCTGTCTGTCCGTATGAACAAACAAAACTCAGAGATGGTAAGAGCTACAAGTTCAAAATTGGTCAGTATCGATCACATATTTAGTCAGGCAATACAAGAATCTTTTTTTTTTTTTGATGCCACGCCCCATTCGCCCACAATTAGCGAAAAACCAGACATACCTCGTAAAAAATAGAGGTTTTTTGCGAATATTCTGGTAACTATAACACCTAGGGACTCCAATTTTGGCATGCAGGTTGCTAGATGCAATATAAATGCCATCAACATTTTTTGGATGCCACGCCTCCTTCGCCCACCAAAAGCACAATTTCGTTGTAACTTTGCATGCCGCTGGCTCACTTATTTCTTAACGTATAGTTTTGTAACTTAGCGTATACTTGGAGACATATAATATCAAACGATCCTGCAAATTACATTAAAATCGGACCATAATTAAAAAAGTTTGTCATACAAATTTGTATCGCAATAGCAGTGCACTGCTTTCGTTTACGCTGCAGTGTTTACAAGCAGTGCACAAGCAGTGCTTGACCCTTTGAATTCTATACTTACTACAGGGTCTTAAGAATATTGCTTGTAGTGTCGACTAATGCAACGTAGCCCCAAATCAATCAACAGTTGAGAGTCAGCAACACAGTCTACACAGCACGCTGCTGCTCTCTCTCTCTCTCTCTCGGCCACACAGTTGGCCGAGGTCTGTGGCAATTTAAAAATCACATTAAATTAGTCAGCAAGAAATCACCGCAACGAAACCATCAACAAATCATCTCAAATTAAATTCATTCAGAGAACTTGAAGACTTGGTGATGAGTTGAGGACTTGCAAGCTAAAGCATTGGGGGGTAGAGGAACATAGCGAGAGTGAGCAGAGGAGGGGGCAGGGGGGGACAGCGCAGCAGCAAGTTAGAGAGAAGAAGAATCCAGTTAGTCAGTTAAGTTAACATAAGATGAGGAGAATCATTCATGTTCGTGTCTTGTGCGTTGCGAGTAGCACTTCTTCTTCAACTACCCCCATCTACCTCCCCCCCCCTCTCTATTTCCGTTCCCTGTTCAATTCCCTCCCTACCCTTTACCACAACACTGTTTTTTTTTTTGCAACTCATGTCAAGCCTCTGGACTCTCGGCAATTAATAAAAATGTAAATTCAATTAAATTTATATGACAGCAAGCTGTCAGAAGAGCTCAAATTAAAAATTACTAACAAGAAAGTGTAGCTAAACACACGGAACAACGAATTCTAAATACACTTACAAGACTTTTCAAGCTTGCAACTGATTTATGAGCCTCTTTTGAGGAAATGATACTTTTTTTGTATAAAATTTAATGTATATTTCCATTTATACCCTTTGAAAAGGCTATAGTTTGTTTGAAAAGTATGCAATATTTATATATATATATATATATAAGGAAGTATATATAATCGTTATCAGCATCATACGATTCAATGTCTACATGTCCGTCCATCCATCGCTCCGTCCTTCAGTCCATCTGTCTGTTTTTGGAAAAGCTCCAGTGTTTCGTGCGGTCCGTCTGTCCGTCCGTCCGCTCGACTGTCCGTTTGTCCGTCCTTTCGTCCGTTTGTCTGTTCGCCTGTTCGTCCGTCCGTACGTCTGTCCGTCCGTTCGTCCTCTTGTCCGTTTGTCTGTTCGATTGTCCCTCAAGCATAGACGCTTGTTTAAAAAGATATACATATATATATAATATATATATATATAAGAAAGAATATATAATCGTATTTAGCATCATACGATTCAATATCTGCACGTCCGTCCATCCATCGGTCCGTCCTTCAGTTCGTCTGTCTGTTTTTGGATATAAAGTTACAGTGCCTCGTGCCGTCCGTCCATTCGACCGTCCGTTTATCCGTCCTTTCGTCCTTTCGTCTGACCTTTCGTCCTTTCGTCCGTTTGTCTGTCCCTCTCTTCTTTTTGGTCCTCCTTGGATCTGCCTACAAGGACCGTACTTACTAGCTAATACTCGTTATAGTCTTTTGCAGCTCTTAGATTGTGTTACACTTTTTATATAACGTACGCTATACCCTCTGTAAGTAGTATATGAACGTATAACAAGACATGTAACTTACTCACCTCCTTCCGCTTTCCATAGCTCTACCTCTCACGCACTCTCTTGCTCTGCCTCCCTCCCTCCCACTCTCTTGCTTACACTCCCTTCTCTGCTACTCATTCACTGATGAAATGGCCTGGGGTATAGCAGTCCACGCTTAATTAAAAATCCAACAACTGGTCAACTTGGGCAACTTAAGCAACTGTAGATCAACTGTAGTCAACTCTCTCCCTCTCCCTCCATCTCCATCTCCATCTCCCGCTCTTTCTCACTCTCTACACAATTCTCATTTGCGAGACTTCAATTTGAGTGACGTTCGGTTGACCACCCCGAGCGTTTGGGACCACTTGATGGACTCGGATTTGCGAGGTAGCCAAATGCCAGTCACTGACAGTCACGCCCGACAGCCGACGCCCAAAAACCCCAAAGAGACAGAGACAGATAGATAGGTAGAGAGAAAGAGCGAGAGAGGTAGATAACGAAGCGATTTAAAACCTCCTGTCTCCTGCTCGACGCTCGATGAGTTTTCGCTAATAGCGGAAGCGTTGACGGCGACGGCGACGTCGGCAGAGGCGGTGACGGCGGCGTCGACTACAGTGTACCGCCTAATAATTAATAAATTAAAAAATAACTGGTAGTTAAGATCTGCAGTCAAGTAACCGACGAAAAGATACCCGTCATTCAATTTGGAAAAAAATTTAAAGCTAAAAAGTTATGATTACTTAAAGGCAAACGAACTTAAAACAGCTATAACTTTGGTTATATAAAGACGATCTGCATAAAATTAGGCAAGTTGTTAGAATAGAACTAAAGGCAACACTGAACACCAAACTAAACACACTATCTTTAATACTAAGAGTTTAAAGAAGTTTTAAAAAATGTTGAGCCGAGCTGAACGAGCCCTTAAAGCACTCTTTGTCTTAGAATCTGTTAAAATTTGTTTACTCAGCAATATATACCCTTTATACACCACATCAAAATGGGTATAACACGCACATGACGGAGTGAAACGAGTCTCGTCCCAAATTAGCTGAAACGCAGGATAATCAAATGCTGATTTATGGCAATTTTCAACTCGCTTTTTGAGAATTCTAGAAAGAAACACGATGGCACATCACTTCCGGCGCCAGCTGTGTGAGGTCCTCTGATCCCTACGTCCTCCTGCCTTAAACAAAAAATTCTCATTCCCGCTGCCCAATTCTTGATGCCCGATTCCTCCATTCCCATTCCCTGTTATTCTGTTTCTGTTATTCAACCTCAAACTCTCATCATCATCATCAATGAGTGTGTTGTCTGTGAAAATTAGTAGCTAATTTGCGCTGTCATCATTATTGTGTGTTGTGCAAACATTTGTTTGACTCGACAACAAGCTGAGCACTGGGCTACCAGCGAGACAGAGAGGGAGAGAGCGTGAGCGAGAGGGAGATAGAGACAGGCTGAGGATCAAGAAAAGCTGTGTCGAGACATGCATATAAATGAGCAGCATGACGACGCAACTGGCAAGCACAGTAGATTGAACATCCATGTTTATAGACTCTTTACAATGCACCCAACAGCGATTTCAATATTCGTAACACTCGTCAGCCAATCTAGTAATTCGTAAAGCAATTCCATGTCGGAAAGAATTCCAACAAAAAAAAAACAGTTAAATATAAAAGAAAGTTTAGTTTTAAAACGAACGATTAGCAAAATTTTGGGGAAATGAGAGACAATTTTGTGTTGCTTTAGAAAAAGTAGCGTAAAGAGTATTGGTTACATGGGTTATATCAAAATAGTATGGATTTTCTTTAAGATTGTCTTTAAATCAAAATAATTCTATGAATTCGACACATTTTTTTGGGAAATATCAGAGATAAAGGAACAATATTTTATATATAAAACATTTTTCTAATTATTTTACAAAATAAATAATACTATCTATAACAAAAATAGCAAACTGATAAATATGTGTCTAGTAAAACAATAAACTTGTATACCTTAAAAAAAAATTGAATTGTGTTGAGCAGTGTTCGTATTAATTAGAGTTTATGGCAAGAACAAGACACGCGCACAACCTGATGTGATATAGCCATATTTAAGAAGCTAACGATCTGGCGAACAGACAATTAATATATTAACAATAATGCATATTCATGATCCACAGCGATGATGTCGATTCAATATTGCACTAAACCCACGCAAAATCAAAATCAAATTCGAAAAAAAAACAAAACCCCAAATCGAAATCAAACGTAACGAATCGAAAAAGAAAAAAAATAGAGAAGAACGAAATAATTTTCCAGTTAATAAACACACGCCAGGGGCAAAAGGGGTGCTTGTAGCGTTCAAGGGGGCGTGGCAGTATGCTTAAAGTACTAATTAAAATTATGCAAATTTGAAAACGTATTAATGAATAAAGACACAGCTTATGATTCCACACACAAATGAAAGATTTAGGCAACGAACTTGAACTATGAGTGTCATAAATTAAATTCATAATTCGCCAAAAATAAAACAAAAATGCTAATCAAATTAATTAATTAGTAGCCGCAGCCCCAAAAAGATTAATGAGCCAAACATTTTGAGCTGCCTGAAGGTTCGTTTTGTGGCCAAATTTGACAGTTGGCCGCTTAATTACCAACCAATTTGTGTTGTTGTTGTGCGAAATTGAAAGAAACTATAATAGATAGATTTGCCAAAAATTGAAAAACATTTCCGTTCAGCGAGGTTCAATGACAGACAATTCGATTTGTAATCGAAATCTGATATGTTATATAGTAAACCCCCTAATCAAATGTCTGACCCAGCAGCAGCACTTGGCTTAAATCGCCAAAATGAATGTTTCTTAATCATATTAGGACCAATTTTCTTGGCCAACTACGTGATCGATTTTGGCGATTTTAGTTCTGCGATTTCCTGCCAAAAACTTTAGCATGCGTTTCTTGAAAGACATTTTGCTCAAATTATTGTTTTTTTGTAACCGCAATTCTTGCAATCGAATTTTGGCGAAATATAAGAGGAGAGTTGCAGGCGTGGCAGGCGTTGATTTAAAGCTTCAATTTACGCAGTAACAAAAAAAAAAATTATTAAAATTTATCTTCGATTTCTCAGAAGAAATTTATGAAATTACTATAAGTTTCCATTTGTAAATTTATATAGTTAACAATTATTTAATGTCATATATGTAGATTGTCAACTCTATTATACTGCATTCCTCTTTACACGCTTAGCATAGCTTATACATATAACTGTCAATTAACATAATTATGTTATCTCACATAACAGAATGTAATAAACAGTCAGAATCAATTATTCAATAAAAAAAGATGTGTGTCTCTTGCATGAACACAACATTTAAAATGTTTTTAAATACAAGAAGTTTATGGAAAATTTAGCAAACTTTGCTTAGCAAAAGGCGCAGTTGGGAAAAGCTTTAAAAACGACTATTTTTAGTCGATACTCTATAGCTTTTCACTATCGATTACTACTTAATAAAGCGTAAAGGTTTCACTTATAGATTTGTTTAGTTAACAATTACTTAAACTGTTTTTAAATACAAGAAGTTTAAGGAAAAGTTTAGCTAACTTTGCCTAACAAACGGCACAAGTGGCAAAACCTTTAAAATAGATTATTTTTAGTCGAAGCTCTATAGTTTTCCACTAACGATCACTACTTTATAAAAGATATTTTAAGTATTTTACTAAAACCTTACAATATCTATATTAAACACATTTGTTTTAAACATTTCTGAGATTGCAGTTAGGCTACTTTATTACACTTGTAAGTTTCGCAAAAGAAGGTTTTCTAAAAAAAAACGCTAAAATGGCAACACTAGAGTCCCTACTGAATAGGCTTATCTAACGCACAGCTTTCTGTATAAGAGCGAAATGTTAAATGTTATATATGAAAAATGTTTAACAAAATGTCTTAAAAATAGACAGAAATTACAAATTTACATTTGTTAGCTTGGCATATCAATTGGCCCGCAAACAACAACAACAACAGCAACAACAACAACACAAACACGAACAACAACAAAAGTGACGGGTTGCACATGCCACAGGCAATGAAATCAAATTAAGTACACTTAGAGAAACATGAATGCAACAAAGTGCAGGCAACAAACGACAGCTGCTGCTGCTACCTGCTACCTGCCCCCCAAAAGAGGAGGCCCTGCCACGCCCACAAAAAACGCTAATCAAATTTAGTCAAAACAAAACAAAGCAAAAATTTGTAGAGAGAAAAGCAAAGTTATTCAATTACTCACTTTGGGGTCGCATATGAATTCAAATTAAATTATGTGAGTTGCAATTGCAACAACAACAACAACAGCAACAACAACAAGCACAACTACAACAACAACAATAGGCAATTACAACAACAGCAATTACAGCTATAAAAGCGGCATTAAACACGAATCGCGTGCAAAAACAATTTAAAAAACAATCAAAAAATCAAATCAAGAGAGAAACTTTAGACACCCCCTACGCCCTTATACTCTCTCTACTCTTCTTCGAGTTGCAGTTACTATTTGGTTACACCCACACACACACACACACTAGCAGGTAGATTTGCAACAACATTTGAAGCAGCCATCCACTTTACACTTGCCCCCAAAAATGGGGTAAAAGTTTAAGTAAACAGAACTTGAGTGGCACTAGCACTAAAGGCGAGAGTCATACCCTACACTCCAAATGGAGCATATTAGTAAGTATAATGGAAGATGTACTGTTTGAGCAAACTTATCATTATATTATACTCTCTGACAAGGGTATATTGCGTTTATTAAGACTAAAGTAAATATATTCTTTAACCCACCTAGTATTTGGGAGATGATTTTGTAAGAACTGAATTTGGCGAGTCGTTTTTAACTCCACGGGAAGATTAAAAAATGATCGTACTGGCGATTGAAACGCGATTGTTTTCATTAGAAGACTTTGAAACGAGTCGCGTATGTTTAAATAAAATATGACTCGAAAGTGATTCGAAACTGATTACAAAAGGGGCTCATAGGCGACTCCTCAAGAAGAGTCGCGGGTAGGGTATTTTTTTCTCCCGACGAAGGAGTCATTTATGATCAGAAAATTAGCTCATTTATGACTATTTTAATCAGCACAGGGGACTCTAAAGCGACTCGAGTATGATCACAAATGTTTGGTGGGAGTATACTCTCTGACAAGGGTATATTGCGTTTATTAAGACTAAAGTATATATATTCTTTTACATCATCGTCTGTCCGTATGCATTTCTTATTTGAACTTTTAAATCAATTAATCGGCAATGAGAGGCAGTGGGTAGTATAAAGTCGGGCATGCTCGGCTGCACTTTTCGTACTTCTTAGGATATCTCTTTACTAGTAGCACTTTTGCTAGTCATTGATGCCTAACCTTTCTAGCGATCTGTCTCTCTCTCTCTCTCTTGCTCTCTTGCTCTCTTTCTATCCCTCCGTATTATACGTTTCATTTTGATTTCATGTAAATTGCCTGTCGACGACACAACACCAGCAACAACAACACCAGCAACAACAACAACAACAACAACATCAACACCAATGCTTACACCACAGCAACACAAACTAGCACTGACTGACTCTTTTGCTGGTGTTTTGCTGCACGCTGATTGGCTGATGGCTTTGTTTGAGAAGGCGGTGCTTAAGCTACAGAGAGAGCAGAGCGAGAGCAGCAGCAGAGAGAGCAAAAGCGTGAAAGAGTGTACACGCTTGAGTGCTTTGGGCAAGTCGATAGCTGAGACAGGCAGTTGGTCTGTGTATGTGTTTGGTGAGGTGGGGAGGTGGGGAGGGGAGGGAGCAGCAGGTGAGGTTAACTGAGGCAGGTGTCGCCACTGCAATTTGCTATTTAACTCACAGCGACTCGAATTTTAGGCTCGAAAATTAAATAAAGCGAATTTTCGTTTGCACGATTTTGTAGTTGGCTAAACGAAAAGGATAGAGAGAGAGAGAGGGAGGGAGGGTGGAAAAGAGACCGCAAATAAGCCGACGGCAAAACAAAAATTTGAGAAAATTAAAACTAAATTTTAAATAGAATTTATTTAAAAAAAAAGTTTTTAAATGAAATTGTAGTTTTTTTTATAGTGCGGCATACAGTTTAAAACCCTCCGCTTGATAATTCTAATAATAATCTAAGTTTTGGCAAAGCTATGGAAGTTTCTTTTTTTTTTTTTTAAATATTTGGACTAAAACTGTGCGTAGCAAGCTAAAAACTCGTTTGCAAACCCCTAAAGCATACATAATCGTAACCTACACAAATTAAATACTCGTTTAGAATAGTTTTTGGGTTAAAAATTAAAAAAAAATTTTCAAAAATCTCTTCGCATGTATTTTTATATGATTTATTGAAATGGGCCAAAAGTGACTATTTTAATGAAAAGTAGGGAAAAATGGGTTAAATATCAGTTTTCCAAAAATCATAAAAAATACATGCGAAGAGATTTTTTTTTTGTAATTTTTTTCCATCTTTATTGATTCTTTTGGAGAAACTTTTTGCATTCAAACATTTTTTGTTTTAGCCCGGGGGAAAAACTTTAAAAAATAGACCTTTGGAAGAATTAAAAAATTTTCCACGAGTACTCAATGGGTTAAGAAAAATGTTGTAATTTTAAAACGGAATTGAAGTGACCTATCCATTAATACCAAACTTCTTTTGAAGTAAGTTTAAATTTTAAGTAGATTTAACTTTAATACACATGTGTATACGTGTATACTATCAACCTTTTTGGTTTAAATTGTCTAATCTAGCTGCCTAAATAAAAATTTTTCCAACTAGTGATATCAAGTTGCCAAATTGTGCTGTTTTGGCCCCAATTGACCAACTTTGGTATTATTAGTGTTAATCATTTGAAACCAATTAAAAATTACAGTTGGAAAAACTCTTAATAATATTAATTTCAAATATGCACTGACTAAATGGAGTGGCAAGACATGGGTACCATACCAGACGATACGATACTCTCCATACCAAGTAGGTGACACCTCCTAAAAGCCAGCAAAGTATTGATGAAGAGAGATAGAGAGAGAGGGAGAGGAGTGATGGGGAGTGCTGTAGACGTTCTGCTTGCACAGAATTGACAATTGTCAACTTGTTTGCCACTTGATGACTATTTTTGGGCTCTGTTTTAACTGGGATCGCATGGAATGGTATGGAATCGAATGGAATGGAATGGGATGCGTTGGGGATGGATGACAGGTCTCTGCATGCCAATCACGCGTCAATTGCAAAACAGACCTCGGGCTATTTAAGAAACCCATCCACAGCCATAAAAAATAAAAAAAACCGACTCTGTCAATGCTGATGATGAGTTGATTTTGTCGTTGACAATCGTTCCTTATCCAAAAGTGCCCACAACTTTACTGCATAGCTTGGATACACTCTTCACTACTGTCTCTCTCTCTCTCTCTCTCCTCTCTCTCTCTCTCTCTCTCTCTCTCTCTCATTCCCACTGACCATCTCTAAGATCTATTTTCTTAAGTGTGATTCTAAAGCGTTACTAAATCTGCCTAATAATAGATATTAGCTTTAAAATCAACATTAAAAAATGCTTAGAATAATAATATTGTTCAAAATTGAAATAAAGTTATTTAAACATATTTTACAAAATTAATATGAAAAATCATTAAATCAAAATTGGAAATTGTTAATTTAATGTATTTCAATATTATTATATTTTCCCTAAGTTGAAAATTATTGAATTAATATTAAGTCGCGTTTGTGATTTTAAAATGGAATTTTTGGCTCAGTGTATTAATACAATAACAATTGTAAGTCATTTTATATTAAAATTAAAAATTTAAGAATTTTTAGTTTATTTTTTTGGGTAGAAAATTAATATTTAGCTAAGAAAAATTTGTTGTTTTCAGAGATGTCTAAATAGAACTTTCATTTTGTTGTACGTAATTGTTATAGAAAAAATTTAATAATTTTCCCTGAAATACCATATTCCCGCTCCTCTTGCTTTTGCTACTCCTGCACCTGTTTCCACACACCCCCTTCTCCCATCCTCAGGCGCCGTGACTAATGCCATAGAGCGGCGTGTGCCTGAAGTGAGTTTTCCGGGGGCAAACTCCGCTTATCTCTGAAAAACTATACATTTGGGGTATTCCTGTATGTGTCTTTAGTTTTACGACAATCGCTTTTCTTTGTTCTGTTGTTGTTGTTGTTGCGTATTAGGTGATATCTGTAATACTCAAAGCTGTGATAAAACCATTAACAATTTATTAGGCGTGTTCGAAACCGTGTCTAGAATTAGGGGGATCATGTGACTCACTGTCATGAGTCAGTCTATAGTCCATCTCGCTCTCTTGCTCTCCCGTTCTTCTTCTTTCTCTTGCTGATCTGTCCTGTCAGTGCAGTGATTCTAAAATTGTTATCAACACTTATCAGCTTCCAATTCAATTAAGCGAACAATCAATTATGATTTGTCACGCGAGCAACAAAACACAAAAACAAAACAAAAAACAAAACAAAAAACCAAAAAAAAAAGCCAAAAAATAGTTTAGCGATATGAAGAAAATACACCTACGCCCCTTCCCCCCTCCCCTCAACTGTTATCAGTTATGTGCGCGGGATTCTCGTTTTATGTTTGACATTTCTTAATTATTGATTCTATGTTTTCGCTACCTTTTGAAGATTGAAACATGTGTTCCATGTGCCGCAGCTACGAAACGGAAATGAAATTAATTGGAAAAGTGCGTGGATCTAAACAACAACAAACTATTTGGAAATTCTAGACTTAAAAAGTTTGGTAGAAGTGAGTATAGCGAAGCTTATTCAACAAAAGTATTGAATTATAAAGGAAACTATTTTTTGAAAACATATTTTTATATTCCAAGTCTAGTCTCAGTCTCGTTGCTACTTGAATATTAGTAACTTTCTACTCTTCATTATGTTTAATTTAACAAGTAAGAAATTCAGTCGGGATACTCTCCCGACCGCGTAATACCCTCTGAGTTTTATTTCCATTTATATGAGTTCAGTTCGCGGACTGCTTTCAAGCAGTGCACTGCTTGCAAACACTACAGCGTAAACGAAAGCAGTGCACAGCTGTTGCGTTCAAAAATTTACGTTGTATGAGAAATTTACATAATTATAGTCAGATTTTAATGCAATTTTCATAATCGTTTGATATTATTCGTCTCCCAGTATATCCTAAGTTACAAAACTATACGTTTAGAAATACGTGAGCCAGCGGCATGCAAAGTTACAACGCAATTGTGCTTTTGGTGGGCGAAGGGGGCGTGGCATCCAAAAAATTTTGATAGCATTGTCTTTATATTGCATCTAGCGACCTGCATGCCAAAATTGGTGTCCCTAGGTATTATAGTTACCGAGATATTCGCCAAAAACATATATTTTTTACGAGGTATGTCTGGTTTTACGCTTATTGTTGGCGAATGAGGCGTGGCATCTAAAAACAAAAATGATTCTTGTATTGCCTGACTGAATATATAGTCGATATTGACTAAAACGAATATTGTAGCTTTCACCATCTCTGAGTTCAGTTTGTTCATACGGACAGACAGACAGACGGACAGACGGACATGGCTATATCGAGTCGGCTGTTGATGTTAATCAAGAATATATATACTTTATGGAGTCTGCCACGCCTCCTTCTGCCTGTTACATACTTTTCACAAACCCAATATACCCCTCAGAGGGTATAAAAAGACATATTTTTATATTCCTAAGTCTAGTCTCAGTCTCGATTCTAATTCTATATAACTTTTTACTCAACATTATGTTTAATTTAAAAATATTTCTAAATATAGAAAAATGGATTGCCATAAATTTGATACAACTTTTCAGAAGCTAAGAATTTTCAGTAGGCCCATAAACTAGTGTTAACTTTATAGTTATATTTTAGAGTCAAACGCCTTACACATTTGTCGTGTTTTTGAGGAGAGAGAGCAAACAAAGCAGCAACAAAAAATACACATAACACTCTGAAAAATCTCTTTAAAAATACAAGAAAATATTTGAAAGACAACCCCGTAAATAGTGTACTATATAGAAGATGTTCCGTTCGTATGTGAGTAAAGCGGTGCGATCGAGTCGGAATATGGCGCGAGTTTACTCCAAGGATGTGTGCTTTGGGGCGGAGGCGCGTGCGCGGGTAATAAGGGGCGTGGATATGCTCACCGATGCGGTGGCGGTGACAATGGGACCAAAGGGACGTAGTGTGATATTGGAACGGCCATGGACATCGCCAAAGATCACCAAAGATGGTGTGTCGGTGGCACGAGCGATAGCTTTAAAGGATCAGCATATGCAGTTGGGTGCACGTCTCGTACAGGATGTGGCGGATAATACGAATCAAGCGGCCGGAGATGGTACTACAACAGCCACTGTTTTAGCACGTTCCATAGCCAAGGAGGGTGTTTCACATATAACACGCGGTGCTAATCCTGTAGAGATACGACGCGGCATTATGCTGGCCGTGGAGCATGTTAAGGATACGCTCAAGGACATGTCCCAAGCGGTGGAGAGTCGCGAGGAAATTGAACAGGTTGCGACGATTTCGGCTAATGGTGATGTGGAAATTGGGCGATTAATTGGTGAGGCTACGGATCGTGTGGGCAGAAGGGGCACCATTACCATTAAGGAGGGCAAACGGTTGAAGGATGAGCTGGAAGTGCTGCAAGGGCTGCAGTTTGACAAGGGCTACATATCGCCCTTTTTTATTAATGTGTCCAAGGGTGCTAAGGTGGAGTTTCTCAATGCCTATGTGCTGATTTCGTTGAAGAAGATCAAGTCCTTGAAACAGATTGTGAGTGCTCTGGAGTTGTGTCTACGTCAGCGTCGTCCATTGCTCATCATAGCCGAGGATATTGATGGTGAAGCTCTAAATGCCCTGGTGCTCAATCGCCTCAAGGTTGGACTACAGGTGTGTGCGGTGAAGGCGCCTGCTTTTGGGGATTATCGGAAGCAGTTGCTCGGGGATATTGCAGCTGCCACAGGAGCTACAATTTTTGGTGACGATATTGATTACTCGAAAATCGAGCAAGCCAAGCTGGAGGATTTTGGTGAGGTGGGTGAGGTCATCATAAGCAAAGATAGCACCATGTTGCTCAAGGGTAAATCCACAGCGGAGACTTTGGAGCAACGCATCAAGGAGCTGCAGGATGAACTCAATGATCCGGCTACTAAGGAGGAGCAAAAGAATCGATTGCGTCAAAGGATTTCCACCTTAACCAATGGCGTCGCAGTCATACACATTGGTGGCACCAGTGAGGTGGAGGTGGGTGAGAAAAAGGATCGTGTAAATGATGCTTTAAATGCCACCAGAGCGGCCATTGAGGAGGGCATTGTGCCCGGTGGTGGCACTGCTCTACTCCGTTGCATTCCCCAGCTGGAGGAACTGGAGATGGACAATGAGGATCTCCAGGTGGGCATTGATATCGTTTGCAATGCACTGCGTATGCCTTGCATGACAATCGCTCGAAATGCTGGAGTAGATGGAGCTATGGTGGTGGCCAAAGTGATGGATGGTTGCGATGATTTTGGTTATGATGCGATGCAGGATGAATTTGGCATGTTAATTGATAGAGGCATCATAGATCCCACCAAGGTGGTGCGCACTGCGATACAGGATGCAGCTGGAGTGGCTTCCTTGCTCAGCACCACTGAGGTGGTCATAACGGAGCAGAGGGGGAAGGATGTGCTGGGGAGCCTAGCTGCAGGAGGCGGTGGAGCTGAGGCCTTGGAGCAGGCATTGGGTGGCATGGATCTAGGCGGCATGGGTGGAATGGATGCTCTAGCTGCGCTAGGGGGAATGGGTGGAATGGGTGGAATGGGTGGAATGGGTGGAATGGGAGGAATGAGCGATATGCAAATGGATTCTGGTAGTTCAGCTAGGGAAATGAATGAAGCGGTCAAGAGTATTCCGGGCATGGAGGATGTGGAGGTCCATGACATAGATAGCAGTCAACTTTAACTAAATATTACCCTAAAACCCCCCACACCCTCTCTCTCCTAGCTGCTCTACATTCCAAGTTTGTTTCGTTTCCTATGTTGTGCCAAATTCTATTTTAAGTGTTGTTGAAAGAAAAATTTTTTAAGTGAATAAATTGTCTTTAATTTATAGAACCAACAAGAAAGAAAATGTCAGTCGGGCATGCCGACTGTGTAATACCCTCTGAGTTTCGTTTCCAATTATATGAGTTCCAATTGGAGTAGCTGCTGCAAGAACTCAACATGCACACATATTTGTATGTCTATCTCGCTCACACGTTTTTCGTTTTCGTTGCTTGTGTGCACAGTTCAGTGCAATGCACGTGGCTATGCATTGCTTGAATGTAACGATTTTCGTAGCTTGAGAAACTTTTTTAATTATAGCCCGATTTTAATGAAATTTTCACAATCGTTTGATATTATTTGTCTGCAAGTATACTTTTAGTTACAAAACTATACGTTAAGAAATAAGTGAGCCAGCAGCAGGCAAAGTTACAAAGAAATTGTGCTATCGGTGCGCGAAGGAGGCGTGGCATCCACAAAATGTTGATGGCATTATATTTATATTGCATGTAGTAACTTGCATGTCAAAATTGGAGTCCCTAGGTGTTATATTTTCTAAGATATTCCCCAAAAATATGTATTTTTTACGAAGTATGTCTGGTTTTCCGCTAATTGTGGGCGAATGGGGCGTGGCATCAAAAAAAGGAAACAAACTTGTATAGACTGACTAAATATGTGATCGATACTGACCAACTTTGAACTTATAGCTCTTACCATCTCTAAGATCCTTTCGTTCATTCAAACAGACGGACAGACTCTGCTAATGATTCTGATCAAGAATATATATACTTTATGGGGTCTAAAGGTGGTATAAAAAGGTGTAGGGGGGAATGGGGGAAGTAGGAGCAATGGTGAGCATAAGAGCTGTAGGAATGCAAGGAATACCAGAATTGAGAATCATAGAAGTGAAAGATTCTAAGTAAAAGCAGAATCAATTTTGGGCAAAAATTCTGTTTTTCGAATTTCTGTTTTTTTTTTTTGAATTCTTAGCGACTTTCTAATTAATAATTATGCATATTTTATACGCATTTTGAAATTGTAAATTGCATTCCTGTCCACAGAACGTTAAAGAAATAAATAAATGGAGATATCAGGACGTGCAACAAGCTGTGACCCAGTGAACCACGTTTGTAATGCTATCAATAATTAAGTGCCGCCTGCCACCTCAACGGACAAGAGACAAGGGACAGCAGTTGAATGGTGAGGTGCAAAGAGGGGAAAAGGGGGGAGGGGGAAGCAAGATACAGACATGTGCTGCTTAATAAGCGGCGGCTGCTGCATAAATTTCCACCCAAAAAAAACACACACAAAAAACCCAAACGAAAAACTTAGCTAAAGAAGCACTCGGAATGCTCTAAAGTAAGCTCCTTATAGAGCGGTTTGTTAGTTAGTTAACTTAGAACTTATATGAGGGAACTTTTTATAAATCATTATGGTTAAAAGTGACGCATTTCTGCTTCTTTTGGTAAGCTTATTTTGAGATTCCCTCTTAGCATTTGGGAGATCATTTTGTAAGAACTGAATTTGGCGAGTCGTTTTTAACTCCTCGGGAAGATTAAAAAATTATTAATCTTATAAGTGATTCAAGAAAGCGTCCAAAATGAGTCGCCTTTATGATCAAAATGCGATTAGTTCAAAGCATTTTTTATTTTTCTTCTGACGAAAGAGTCATTTATGATCAGAAAATGAGCTCATTTATGACTATTTTAATCAGAGAGTAAAGGGACTCTAAAGCGACTCGAGTATGATCACAAATGTTTGGTGGGTTGTTTATCCCACTTTAAGCTAATTTTTCTTAAATTTCTACTAAAACTTAAAACTATTTTATAATTTTGTTCTACTCCAAAGTTAGAGTATTTGTTAAAAGTCGCCGTTTGTAGGTTTTCATTTGTTTTTAGGTGTTTTTGTTTTTGTTTTTTTGTTTGCACACGCAATGCAAAAATCTTGTTAAAAGTTGCCAACAGCCAAACAGTCGAATGGGCCAAAAGGAACCTGGCCAAAAAGGAACATGTGCAAATGCGCATGCGTAATTATTGAAACAAGTTAATTACTGTGAAGGTGCCTACACATTGGCCAACTGCCAACTCCAACTTCGACTCCAACTCCAACTCCGATTCCAATTCAATTCCAATTCCAAGTCAGACTGCAACAACTTTTGTGGCACGATCGTTGCGCGGGCGAATAAAGTCGAGTCTTGGACTGTTTTGTCTTATAATATATGCATAGATGGATGGAAGGAGGCATCTCAGAGAGTAGGTGCGGGGGTGAGGGGGGGTTAAACATGGAACTCTCTGCCACATTCCAAGCTTGTTCGGCGGGGGCATCCTTTTAAGGCAAATGTTAAAGCCTACTACTATAACTTGTCTCGAATCCTGTTTGCAGCTGCAGTTCGATCACTTTTCAAAGCGTGATCAAAGTGTGAAATGACTTGTTGCCTGCTGATGTCGAAAGTCTGTCTGTTTGTCTGTCTGTCTGTCTGTCTCACTGTCTGATCATCGCATACAAATTGCTTGATGCCTTCGATAGGAATCACAACTCTCACAATACTCGTGCCCCTGCTTTGTGTCCCCTCTCTCTCTCTCTGTCAATCTATTGTCTGTTCTTAATTAAGTTGTTCTACCTGTGTTCTCTCCACACACTTCCCAGTAAACTCTTGAGTTCCGATTTTCCCGCTAAATACGCATCCCCATAAAGTCATTGCTGGCATGCCAAAGTGCAGCTAATAAAATAATCGCTTAACTAGGCTTCAATTAAAATTTAATACTGGAAAGAAAAGTTATTGTAAACTTGCAGAAAAACATTGAAAATTATATTGACAAGTAAAAAATTTGATATGTTTTTTTATGGATATTTTATACATCATTATTATAGCAAATTATATTTTATTTTCAAATATTTTTGTAAATTTAATTTAAAAGAAAGTCAGTAAATAAATCAAAAGTTACATAAATCTGAAAAGAAATTGTTTTATATAATTGCAGAAAAATATTGAAAAATATCTTGACAAGTAAAAAATTTAATATGTTTTTTTTTATAGATATTTTATAAATTATTTTTAAAGCAAAATAACATTTTTTTTTTTCAAATATTTTTGTAAAAATAATTAAAAAGAAATTACACAAATTAAGCAAAAGTTATATAAATCTTAAAAGAAATTATTTTATATAATACAAAATAATAAATACACATGTATATATATATATTTTATATACTGATTGGTTTAAGTTTGATTGTCTATTTTGTTTTGCTAGCAACTCGATTATCTGTGGCGAGTTCAATTGGCTTATCAGATAAGGAAACCTCACTAAAAAAAACGTCAATCATAAAGAATTAAATTCAATTTGTTGACTTGTTTCACGCTACAAACAATCGACTAAATGACAAATGACCTCATATTGTATTATTTTATATCTATTTTATAACAATCTCGATTATTATTTCGACAGGAAGTTAAGATTTAGCTTAACACTCGAAATATTTGCTTCACTTAAGATCGATCTTTTTTTTGGGCTCATTGTAACTTCAAACTAACTACTCGTTTTCCTGATTTACTCATAATACTCTCTCTGTTAGGGTATTCAAATGTAAACCTTCTGAAGTGTTGATCGATAAGAATTCAGCAAAGAGGTAAATCAGATAGAAAAGCACGCGCTATATGGATAGCAATCAAATGGTTTACGAGTATAGTAGAGTAATATTTGGATTTGGATATACAAACCAATTAGGTAATAGAGTACCTCACAACCCGTTTGGAAATTTCAAAATGAATGAGATGATTTTGGATGTCCCACAGTTAGATGATTGGAGCTGCCCACTAATTATTAAAAGTCTTTCAATTAACAATCGACTCAGAACGCCCTTCGCCACGGTAGTTCCACATTACATACATATTTGCATTCTTAATTTGTTCCTAATTAAATATTCATCTTTTGTGCCTGTTCAGTGCCAGCTTCAGTTCCATCTTCAGTCCAAGTCTTTTGGAGTATCTCACGCTGTGTCAGTTTTATGGCACTTGATTTATTCGTATATCTCTGATTAATTGAAGCCGACTCGCGTCTAATTCTATTTTTATATATAATTTTTTTTTTGGAGAAAGTCTACAGTAAAGACAGGGAGAGAGAGAGAGAGGGAGAGGGAGAGAGAGTGGCTCCACCATTAGGGCTCGTTAAACGTAGCGCTCTCTCAGCTTGGCTCTGAGCGTACGTCCGTCTGTCCTACATTTGCTACGGTTTATTTTTACGCTTGAGCCGCATAATTTAATAACCCCAAGAGTCATGTGGCATGTGCATAAGTCTTTTGGTTTTTACAGTTTTTTTCCTGTCCCCTTCCCCTATCCCCCTATCCCTCAACCAACCATCGTTCATCTGCCTGTTTGCAAGACAAATGGGTTTATTATATGATGTCTGAAATTTATGCGCGCTATTAAATTGTTTATTAAACGGCCGCTTGGCGCAAATGGCGAAAATAAATCGCTTTTCACTTTGAAATTAATTCAACTAGTCTCCCCACTATCTCTCTCTCTCTCCCACTATCTACTCGCAGAGTTGCATTTTGTTGTTGGCTGACCAAAAGGAGCTGCTGATGAACTCATTTGTCAACGTCGCAATGTCGTTGTCTCTCTACCAGAAAGGAAGCCCTGATGAGCCCTCGACCCATCTATTTAATTACCAATATTTTCTTACCAAGTAGCCCAAGCTCATTTACCAGTAATTGCATTGTCTTTACTCCTCCCACTTGTCCTCTCAAACCTCTTACAACTCCTTTTCCTAAGTTTCCTGCTTAACGTATTCCTGCATAAGCAACTGCAGTATAACTTGCCTAGTTGTAACCTACAAAATTGCGATCAGTTATATACGAATATATAATATTAAAGCTTTTAAATATAAGAAAGCGAAATTTCGAATCGGATTTTTTACAATACATGTAAATAAACGCCTTAAATTAAGTAAAAGCGCACGAATTTGTTGGTAGTACACTCAAGTTATACAAAAACAACTTAAAGAATTATCAAACTAGGGACGAAAGCGATAAGTCAAACTCTAAATATTTTAAATAATATTTTTGTAGCATTTTAAACAAGTTTTATGTGTACATTTGGTACATAAAAACTCACTGAGCTATCAAACTAGGGACGAAAGTGAAAACTTAAACCCAAGTATACTCGGATATCGTTTTTGTTGCATTTTTAGCATTTTATATTTCACTTTCGGGAGTATTTGTTAAGTGAAAGTAGTCATTGAGCTATCAAACTAAGGACGAAAGTGAAAACTTAAACTCAAAGATATTCATATATCGTTTTTGTCACATTTTTAGCATCTTATATTTCACTTTCGGGAGTATTTGGTAAGTGAAAGTAGTTTGTCAACAAAACTATCAAACTAGGAACCAAATCAAAACCTAAACTTTAAAATTTCAGCTTTAAGATAACAGAAAACCTGTATAAATATTTGTTTGCAAGTACAACTTTAATTTTCCAATATAAACCATGCTAAATTTAAGTTTTCTTTTAATGAATTTTCTTTAATTTTAATCAAATATCGCTTATTAAAGAACGATAAGTTTTTAACAACATTCGATTTTAATTGACAGCAGATTTAATTAGTTTGTAACTCAGCTGGTTAGAAGGCAAACTTGTAAAAGACACGTTGTTTGTTCATTTTTATGGGATTTTTACTGTATTCGTTGGCGTCAAGTCAAGCATCGAGTGTGTATCGAGTGTATCGAGTGTGTCGAGTGTGTCGAGTGTGTGTCGAGTGTGTGTCGTGTAAACGGAAGCCGAGTTTAGTGCGAAATTCAATTTGCGAAACGCTTGGGAAACTGAAAAACTCTATACACAATAATAATAACTATAATAATTGACTAGCTGAGAGACTGTCAAACTGACAAACTGACGAACTGACTGACTGAGTAAGTGAGAGAGGTACGCGTATAAAATTTACATTCATTAGCTCGTTATCAATCTTAATGCGGTTCGTAGTCATCTTTGGGGCACTTATGACTTCCAACTCATGCCTCATGCCACTTGCCGCTTGCCACATGCGGCCAGCTATAAAATTTGCAACTAATTACAAAAAGTAATTAATAGTGAGCTCAGCTCTTAATGCTGCGCCGGCGCCGAAATGACGGTCGTCTCTCTCTCTCTCTCAGTCGGTAGTCGGTTTTCAGTCGGTTTTTACCGGAGGCCAACATCAGTCCATTGAAATTCAACTCAACTCATAAGCATTTCGCAATGGCGGCGTGAAATCAATAAATTAATATACGACAACTTACAGCAGCCATTATAAGATATGATGAAGATTAAATACGCTTTTTAATTGAGCTCTATGATGGTAGAAGTCTTAGTAGTAGTCTAAGCTTCTTATGCAAAAAAAAACCCTCTGAGCACTCTGGAATTCCCAGCTCAAATCGCCTTTATTAAACTATAGTTTCAGTTTTTTTTTTACCATTTACTAAAGCTCTAACCAAAGGCATTACTAATTAGGAACAGTCCTGAAAATTGCAACGGAAATCGTTAAGCAGTTTGTCAGTTATAATAGAATCATTGAAACCCCCTTTTAATATGCATTAAGCACTCTGGAATTCCCTTCACATTTCGCCTTTATTAAACTATAGTTTCAGATATTTTTACAATTTACTAAAGCTCTAACCAAAGGCATTACTAATTAGAAACAGTCCTGAAAATTTCATTGGGAAACATTAAGCAATTTGACAGATATAATAGAATCATCAAGAAAGACTCTTTTTGGCTTGAGTACGCCGATTACAAGAGTTACGAGAATATATACTTACTAACCATCAGCGAATCTAATGGCAATAAAAAAGTCGTAAATTAAACTAGCGGTGACATCAGTAGCCAACATGGATGGGCCAAGAGCCTAAATACAGAGATGGTTATGAAAATGGAAATAGACGGAAGCAATGGAGCATGGATAGACAGAGGGACGAAGAGAGGTAACATCATTTACAAGTCAATAAAATCAATTTGGGTAGCTGAGACCAAAAACAAATTGCCGACAGGCAAATAGGGATATTACTTAGGCAAACACATGCCGCCGCACCACCAATTATAATTCTATCGATAGCCAAAGGATGATTTCTCGGACCCTCACAAAGGCCGACCTCTAATTAATCAATTATAAAACAAACGAATTCGATGCGATGATAGCCTGAGAAGGGAGATACACAGAGAGAAACAGAGAAGCGAGCAAATGAGTAGAAGTCGCGCCAAAGGGATAAGCGAAGATTGTAAAATGCAGTCGTACTACACCTGGAACGTCCATGTCCTAACATCTGCTTTTCGAATGGATGTTAGTCAGCTCTGTGAACGAAGATAAGTAGAGGCTGTGTATGGATGAGGCTACAAGTGCTGAATACTAGAAGAGTTCTAGCTAACGCTACTTAAGTCGCTTGTGTACTTGATCAGCGCGGCGCTTAAATAGAAGGAGTTGAGGACTCGATTTTTGATTTAGTAGCTT
Organism: Drosophila tripunctata; assembly: GCA_035047385.1. Taxonomy (NCBI): domain Eukaryota; kingdom Metazoa; phylum Arthropoda; class Insecta; order Diptera; family Drosophilidae; genus Drosophila; species Drosophila tripunctata. Next base: position 8,050,881 of record JAWNPS010000160.1, on the reverse strand, counting down.
TGAAAAAACTTCTTAGATTTTGAAGCGGAACAGCATTTTAAACTATATTATATTAATTAAAAATTTCATTTCATATTAATTTACATTTTCAGTTAGAAAAAATATATAGGAAAATTCTTTTTAACTTACTTATCGACTCCTTAATATATTTAAAAAAAAAATTTTATTTCCAAATATCTATACTTTAAGGGGTCGCAAATGGGGTTTAAGCTAGTTATAGACAATTTAAGTATCGACTTTAAGTGAATTCGATATTTGATTTAGTAGCTTTGAAAAAACTTCTCAGATTTTTGAGCGGAACAGCATTTATATCAATTAAAATTTCTACATTTTCAGTTACAAAAATTATGGAAGAAAATTGTTTTTAACTTACATATCTACTCCTTAAAATATTTTTTTTTTCAAAATATGTATACTTTATGGGGTCGCAAATGTGGTTTACGCTAGTTATAGACAATTTAAGTATCGACTGTAAGTGAATTCGAAATTAATTATACATATTTGTTATATTATTTTCTTAAAATTTATACCAATTGATTTAAAACTATATATATATATATATATATATATATATATATATATATTCCCTATAAGTTTTTCCTATCAATTTCCCAAGGCAATCGCAAACATATAAAATATTATTTATCAGCTTTCATGAGCTATTGAAATCAGCTAAAATTTGGAGCTGGTCATTGTACACAAATTATATTTAATTTACTCAAAAACGTTGAATGCGAACAAGATAAACTATAATAATTTTAATTGACGCACATTAAACTAAAATTACCCAAAAAAAAAAAAAAGAAAGAGAAAAACACAAAAATGAAATAACATTAATTTGCAAAAACAAAAAGGCGCAAAATGAAAGCCGAAAATAAAATAAAACAAAACAAAACGAATTGAATCGAAAACTGGAAAACTGAAGTTGGAACTGAAACTGAAACTACCGAGTGGCAATTAAGTGTAATTCCCCCTCTTCCATCTGCTGTCTACATACACGCACTAATTACCAAAGCATTTTTCTCTTTGTTTTTATTTTTGTATTTTCCATAGATGGATGGATTGTGCTATGTGTGTGTGTATAGTGGTTTCCATGTTTTCCACAATTAGATTTACGTACAAATGAAATTACGGCGCTTTCGTTTTAATTGTCGAGTGTTTTGTTTGGGAAGTCGGGTATTCAAGCTAGGTAGTATTTGGGCAGTATTCGTAAAGAAACTTGATCAGCATGATGAAGAGAAATATATGGAACCAGCTCTCAATTTTCAGGTACTGTAGAGGCAGTAGTTAGGTAAAATAAGTTAAGAACCTTAAGCTAAAGCTAGGAAGACTGGAAAGAATCTCACTAGGTGTTTAAAGTACTTAAAGCATTTGGAAGATCATTTTATAAGAACTGAATTTGGCGAGTCGTTTTTAACTCCCCGGGAAGATTAAAAAATTATTAATCTTATGAGCGATTCAAAAAAGTGTCCAAAAAGAGTCGCCTTTATGATCAAAATGCGATTAGTTCAAAGCATAACAACAAAATGCACAGCAATCGCCAATTGATCGTACTGGGGACTGAAACGCGATTGTTTTCATTAGAAGACTTGGAAACGAGTCGCGTTTGTTTAAAAATATGACTCGAAAGTGAGTCGAAACTGATTAGAAAAGGGGGTCATAGGCGACTCCTCAAGAAGAGTCGCGGGTAGGGTATATTTCTCTCCCAACGAAGGAGTCATTTATGATCCGTAAATGAGCTCATTTATGACTATTTTAATCAGCAAAGGGGACTCTAAAGCGACTCGAGTATGATCACAAATGTTTGATGGGTCTACACGTAGAACTTCTTGAGCAGTATCAATGTGTAGCATAGGAAAAACTGTTGACCAACAATCCCGTCTAACTGGGAAACTTGAAAAAAAACATCCACTGGTTAGCTGTGTTATGCGATTAGTTTTTGGTGGAGTTCTTCTTCTCCCCCTTTATTTTGGGTAGTCAACATCGGGTAATTGACAGTCGGTTACTCTCACCCGCTAGTTGCTTATCGTTGGCTGGAAATCTAGCGATTATGGGTTGCATAAACCAGTTAATAACGCGCTTCCGCTTAAGTCAATTTGTTGCCCCACGAAAATTGAGTGAAAATGCAGTTGTCGCTTGGAAAATGTCACCGTGTGGTAATGAAAGCAAGACAAATTGTCGTATCAAATTACCCAAAAATTGTAGGCGGAGCCAATGCCAAGGAAATGTCTGGTAATCGCATTCTCTCTCTCTCTCTCTCTTTTTTACTGTATATATATAGAGGTTTAGCTGTTAGTACCCCCTTACAGTCGGGTTGATTATGTCACACGCCTGCCTCATTTTGTTGCAAACGCGCAACCATTTGTAATTGAATTAATGTTAGCTAGTTTTTTTTTTTTGGTTATATAGTAGTACTTTGTATACTATTTATGGCCACGGCCCCACACAAATGACAGGACTTATCGCTACAATTTGATCGCGCGACTCCAGTAACCCTAACTAATCGCACGTAATTAAATATAATTTGGTATCGTTTACAGTTGTGTTGCGTTTCATGAACCAACGCTACGCAACTATCTAGGTGTAGGGAGAGAGAGAGAGAGAGAGAGACAGAAGAGAGTTAAATATGTAGGGCAGAGCCAAAAGATTATGCCAACGCATCGTTCACTCGCATAATTATGCGTCTACGCCGAAAAAACACTTCAAGAAGCGTTGGAGTCTAAGGAAACAAGCACTTGAATATATTTTGACTTTCGTGTGAATCGTTAATACGATTTTGATATAGCCTAGACAAGCTAATGAGATAGGCAGACACTTGAAAAGCATTCAACGTCATATTATTACGTATCAAATAATTTACCCAAACTCGTAGGTACTAATAATCAGTTGAAATTTCGTAATCTCAATAAGACAATGTCTGCATACATTCTTAATTATCATCAATAAGAAAGTTGATATAGTCGAGAGCGTCGTCTTTGCTTATAGGCACCTAAACTCCAGCGTTTATTAGTTATAGCGTTATGAATTTGCTAAGTAAACTTAAATTATAACAGCCATAACTTTTACTAAATGAGAGCTAACTTATTGTAATTAAGTTGGGTGATAGATTAAGTAAATAACAAACATTTAGCATCTGATGATCCACGCTAGGGACGAAAGCAGTTTATAAAAATGTTCAAAAACGATGGAGTTTGATATGGGACGACTGTATGGCAATATTAAAAATTAGTTTTATTAATTTATTTGGCTAGAAAATGAATATCAGCAAAATTTACTGGCTTTCGTAACTAGTTGGATAAGGTGGTAAGAATTTTAATATGATAAAAAATATAAAAAATGGTTAAAAGCCATTGAGCATCATAGACATTATTAAAATAAATCTTTTAGACTATATTAAAGGACGATAACAAAATAATTTATTAACAAGAAAGAAAATGTCAGTCGGGCATGCCGACCGTGTAATACCCTCTGAGCTTCGTTTCCAATTATATGAATTCATTTTGGACTGCTTACAAACAGTGCACTGAGTAAATTTTATACACACAAGCAGTGCACTGAGTAAGTTTTAGATACACAAGCACTGCTTGTGCACTGCTTGTAAACACTGCAGCGTAAACAAAAGCAGTGCACTGCTATTGCGATAAAAATTTAAGTTTGTACTAAAAACTTTTTTAATTATAGTCCGATTTTGATGCAATTTTCAGTATTTCTTAATATTATTTGTCTCTAATTATACACCAAGTTATAAAACTATACGTTAAGAAATAAGTGAGCCAGAGACATTCAAAGTTTCAACGCAATTGTGGGCGAAGGGGGCGTGGCATCCAATAAATTTTGATGGCATTATATTTATATTGTAAATAGCAACCTGCATGCCAAAATTGGTGTCCCTAGGTGTTATAGTTACCGAGATATTTGCCAAAAACATGTATTTTTTCCGAGGTATGTCTGGTTTTTCGCTTATTGTGGGCGAATGGGGCGTGGCATCAAAAAAAGGAAACAAACTTGTATTGACTGACTAAATATGTGATCGATACTGACTAAAACGGATATTGTAGCTCTTACCATCTCTGAGATCTGTTTGTTCATACGGACAGACAGACAGACAGACAGACAGACGGACGGACAGACGGACATGGCTATATCGACTCGGCTGTTGATGCTGATCAAGAATATATATACTTTATGGGGTCTGCCACGCCTCCTTCTGCCTGTTACATACTTCTGACAAACCCATTATACCCCTCAGAGGGTATAAAAATATAAGTAAAAAATAAGTAGTTTAAAAATAAATGCATTTATTTAAACAAGAATTTTTATACACTGTAAGTGATGATGATAAAGTGAAGAGAGCTGAATGAGGCACACACTAGACACACACAACATGTTGGATTTTGTGTGGTGAATGGAGTCGCATTACTGCAATTTGTTTTTTTTGCTATTGGCCTGATGATGTGTCTCTGTGTCTCTCAATTCAACTGGCACTTAATGCGCAACTGCAAGGAAAGGTGAAGGTGATGGTGATGGTGAAGGTAGAGGAAAAGGAAAAGTAAAACGCGCAGCAAAAATAAAATTATTTAATTGCGCAATTAAGTGCACATTTGTAACGTTTTGCGCGACATCTGTCCCAGGCTAAGACCAGAGAAACAGAGACCCAGGGAACAGAACCAGAGAACAGAGACCGAGCCGAGACCGGAAATTCAATTGTTGAGATAATAATTACATTAGGACGTGCGCGCATGCGCGACTCTCATTCTAAAGCGGACACATTTTGAGGAGCATATGGACTGACCAGAGGTTCTGCACTAGAACCGGGCAGCGGGACTAACAGCTACACAGAGCGAAAAATACAAGTTATTTCGTGCTTTAAAACAAAAAAGTAAACAATAAAGATTACTAAGAAAGTTTCGGAAAGGTTTTTGCATTTAATTATCTAGTATATATATTAATAACTTGGAATTTCGTTCAGTGTACTACTTGAAAAAGAGAGCGCACACCTTGCGCAACGAGCTGATTGACACGGCCACATCGGGGGAAGTTAAAAACCCAATCGTACCGCCAGTAAAAATATAGATAGCGTCCCCAGACGACGACCTGGCCTGTACATTGAACCCGAATCGGGAAGCCGAACCAAAAAAAAAAAAACCCGAAACTCCGAAGCTGAACCTGAACCTGAACCCGCCTGAAATGCTCGCTCGGTCACAAGTCGTGTCTTTTGTTTGCATTTCGTTTGTAAATGAAGCGTGAAATTGGCCAAAGTGCAGCGACTGCAGCAAATATCGCATTGTTTACTTCTTCGTTTACCGGGGGAATGCGCTATAATATAATGTCCATATAATGGCAACACCAAACTATTTGTATGCAATTGCCATTAACACTTTATTTATTGCCCTGCCAAACCGTATGGGAGAAGAGAATGAAGTGGAAGAAGGGCGATGCAACGCCATAATGGATTTCAGATGGGGTTTAATGAAGTAGTAACTAAATATATAGTAGTTAGCATTGAATAAAAAAGTAAACGAGGTGATGGCACCTAGTAATCCGGTAAGGTCTATATCATTTGGTATCAAAAGAGTAAAAATTGGTACTAACATTTACTTGCACATTAATTTTACTTCATTAGTATTAATTTTATTACTATTTTTATTGATTGTTAATATTAATTGTTAACTAATAATATGTTAAATTCATTTATATTTTAGTTGTTTTATAGTTTTTATAATTTTTTACTATTACTATAAATATTATATTAATTAACTTTTACTATACACAGCCACAGTTTATGAAAACTTTGTTATTGCCAATTTTCTTGTTTAGTTTAATATTGTTTTTAGTGATATTTTAACTATTTATATTTTTATGAAAAATTTACTTTTTTTTTTATTTTTTAATCGTTCTCAAATTTCAATAACAATTATACTTTTGATAAGTATTTTTTAAAAAAATTTACTCTATTGATCAAATTAAATTAAAATAAATTTAAATTTAATTCAAATTTAAAATATAATTTTAAGCTTTTAAATTATTTTTATATTGTAACTTTAATTTTAAATATGTTGACTGATCATGGTCTGACAATAAATAAATAAAAAAAATGTACATGCCCCGGGTGAGGATCGAACTCACGACCTTAAGATTATGAGACTTACGCGCTGCCTACTGCGCTACCGAGGCTCCTTAAGCTCCTTAAAATTGTTAAAAATATATATGTACATTTATTGTTTAAATTTTATAAGATGCTATTAAAAACATTGAATCAATCAAAGACAACAGCTTCGGACCAAGAACTTGTATTATTAAGACTTTTAAACAATAAGTTAAGTTATTGTATTAAAAGGATAATTTTCCAAAATCTTAAAAAAGGTTTGGAAAATTAAGTTAAATAAATAAATTAAGAAAAATATATATATTCATAGAACGAACCATTAAACAATTTAGATATATTATAATAACAGAATAAGGACCGATTCAAAATTTAAAAAAAAATTTTTTTTTTAAATTAAAGTGAAATAAATGGTATGCAAATATGTACATTAAAATGTATGTGTATAATTAATTGAAAATTGAATTCGAATAGTTAACAACTGCAGCATTTTCCGTTTCTTTCCGTTTCAGCTCATGTCATGCAATTAAGAATCTTGACAGGCGATTCGCCAGTTGGATACAACAGTAAAACCAAACATAAAAGGGAAACACACACGAAACCCTTTAACACTTAAGCAGCGCTTTTATATGGCAGCTAAGCAGAATGCAATTCCTAAATTATGTAATTTATGAGGCGCAACAACAAAAGCAATGGCCAGACGGGGAGAAAAGGGAAAAAGACCGAGTAAAACGCATCTATGGACAACAAATGCGAAAGCAAACAAAAGTCTGGGAAATAAATTTCCATTTTGCTAATCAAATTTATTGCACTTTGTACGAGAGACTTATTCAATTAAGTGCACACACACATGACACTGCTAAGAGAGAGGCACAAACAGAGAGAGAGCGAGAGCGAGAGAGAGTGAGAGCGCGCGCATTATAGCAGGCCGCCATTATTTGAGCTCTTATAGGTCACATCTCAATGCCAGCGCCAATGCGACGTCGGCAGCGTGCGCGCTCTCGCTTGCACTGTAGCCAAAAGAGCGCAAACAAGCGAGTGAGCGAATGTAACACAGAGAGAGAGGGAGAGTGAGTGTGAGTGCTCTCGCAAGAGGCGGAGCTGTTGCTCACTTGTCGGCAAAAACGTAAGCACCTGTAACGATCGTTTGTTTGTTTGTTCGTTCGTTCGTTCGTTTATTCGCTCGATCGTTTTGCTTGTCGCCGATCCCATGTGCGCTCTCTCGCTCGCACAGCTTATGTGCTCTGCCCAACAACCGGTTGTTGTTGTTGTTGTTGTTAGTATTGGAGCTGAAGCCGGTGACGGAGCCCACCTGAATTTTCACCGGCCTCTTTGCGTAGTTCGCTTGCGGCACTGACGGAGCCCGGTCATCAAAAACGGCATCGTCGTCGCGCTCAAAATCGAGAATGTTTCTATGTTTTAACGTACAACTAAATTTGCTATAATTCCATCTACCAAAAGTCTTGGGTCTGTGTGTGTTTGTGTGTGTCAAAGTGAAAAACTATATATTCATAAATCAAGTAAATACCTGATTACTAATTTCAAGTCATAATTTGACAACAATTCAGTTCGAGCAGTTCAGGTGCAGAAAAACACCGTCGGCAAGCGTTCTTGGGTACTCTAGCAGAGTACGGTTCCTAAACATCCAGTAAAAGTTTGCAAAAAGAATACAAGCAGATTGGAGACGTATTTCAGAGACGTTACTACAATTGTGTATTACAGTCTCACTTTAAGAAGTACCAGAAGGTAAGCTAAAAATCTTTTTTAAAACCTTATAACCCAAAAATCAATGCTTTTCAACAGCTAAGATTATGATTTCTATACGAAAAGAGTAGTAATCAGTGGGGAATCAGATTTTTTTCAGTATTAAATCGTATTTGATCTAATTAATGCCTGTTATCCAAAAACGATTTGCTTATTACCCAAAGTATCTCTTATAAACTGATGAACAAGATCTTACCGAAAGATAACTTTATTTCAATACGATGCAGAAGTATCCTAGATAAGATTCCTGCAAAAACCAATACCACACCAGTATTATTCTTCAAATCTCCTTTTTGATTCCCTTTCAAATACCCAACAAATTGTAATCTTTTCCAAAAGAAGACCAACTACTTGACCCTATTTACATATCAACTCAACGACTATCACAAGCTGTAAAATCGATCTAATATTACAATTACCTATAGCCATATCTTGAGGTATTCAAGTCTATAATTAGATACGATCGTATTGTTTAATGTTTGTCTTACAAATGACCTGGTTTTTAGCTCACAATTGAATGGAATTACATTTCACAAGTCGAGTAATCGACAATACCTATCTGATACTTATTCTCTTACCCCCAATTCTGAATTACCTAGGGGAAATCATAAAAAAAAAATTAAATATCATTAAATTTGATTAATTCACTCGGACATATCGGTATCGCCTTGTACCGACCAAAGACATATAGCCATATAGTAGATATTGAAAGCAATCGACAAAACGAAAAAAACAAAAAATTTGATTAACTGCAAGTAGTATGAGTACTTATTTATAGGGTATGCCACATGCTGATAGCTTGATAGGTTTATCGCTGATTGGCTTTAATTAAACACCATTAAAAGAGTACAAAATATTGTCAGCTGCCGTAGTCGATGGTAAATACAAAATCACGTTTTGTCATTGTGATGTCTTTTCCAATGTTTCCTAATCAAAACAATAAAATTTATACGAAATACGAAATGAAATTAACTATGTGCGCTCCCAAAACAACTACATAGTATCTATCTACCATTCAGATAATCATGTCAAAAACTACGTAGTCCAAGTCGAACTGCAAGAGTTTAGATATGCTACGGTCAGTCGACGAGTAATACACGATACGATCAGCTCAGCCTATCAATGTCATTCGTTGTGGGTTCCGTTTATATACCCGATACTCGTTACTGGTAGTCATGTACGTTCTTCTAAGACTTAACACACTTTTTAGCACTTTTCCCATAATGTTTTATCAATTTAGGATCAATAGAGAACGTATCTTTATAAAATCAAGTATTTTGTATAACAATTCCTAACAAATAGTTATCAAAAATGCCGAGCATGAAAGTTTTTGAATATATCTTATTCAAACTAATAACTTTAGGATCAATAGAGAACAAATCTTTTTTAAATCAAGTATTTTGTATAACAGTTTCTTAAAAAATAGTTATCAAAAACGATTAGCATGAGCATTTTTGGATATATCTTAATCAAACTCATAAATTTAGGATCAATAGGGAACAAATCTTTTTAAAATCAAGTATTTTGTATAACAGTTTCTAAAAAATAGTTATCAAAAACGCTTAGCATGAGAATTTTTGGATATATCTTAATCAAACTAATACGTTGGTGATAATGATTATAATATAATAATAATGATAATATTTTCTACATGCTTACCAAGTTTTATTACAACTACACAGTACAATATTATAAAGCTGCTATAGCAACAAATTGTCTTAAAACTGTTTTCAGTATGAACATTTATGTTGTAGACAAACTTAATATTTAATATAGAATTCAATAAAAGTAACATAGAAACGCTCTGTGAAATTTCTCTTATATTTCATACTACTTCTTATAAAAGCTCTGAAATTATATATGATTATTTCAGTAGGCTTTTCTTACAGGTATTTTCTAGTCGGGCTGTTTCTTTGCTAGTGGCTAAAAATCGGAAACTCAATATAACATTTAATATAGAGCTAGATAAATATAATCTAGAAACGATCGTACAAATTTCTCTTATATTTCAAACAACTTCGCATAAAATCTCTGAATGTATATGTGATTATTTCAGTTGCCTTTTCCAACAGGTATTTTCTAGTCGAGCAGTTTCTTTGCTAGGGGCTAAAAATCGGAAACTCAATATAATATTTAATATAGAATTAGATAATTGTAACATAGAAACGATCGGACAAATTTCTCTTATATTTCAAACAACTTCTAATAAAATCTCTGAAATTACATGTGATTATTTCAGTAGCCTTTTCTAACAGGTATTTTTTTAGTCGGGCAGTTTCAGTACTTGCGGCTAAAAAGCGGAAACTTGCCAACGAAAAATTAAACCGATAATCGATTGCGTTTGATTGAAGCACTCGCACATTGATTTAATTAATAATAATAATAATAATAATAATAATAATAATGCTGCTCATGTGACTTGTCGACACAGTTTTGTATTGCTGTGTATGACGCAAATGGTGGCAAGTGAGTAGTGAGTTTGGAGTATTATCTATGAGGTAGCATCTGCAGCAGATAATGAGTGTAAGATTGCACATCTTCATGATTAGATTTCAAAATTAAAATTAAAATATGTTGGGCATACATACATATAGAGCACTACCAATTTCGCAGCCCAATTCAATTAGGTCGACACACAATTAAAACTTGTCAATTTTCGATAGCGTCTTTGTCGTATCTATTATCTACTATTAGATAAAATGCAGAGTTATCTATCATTTTTAGCTATCATAGCCTTGTTGTGGTTGACATTTCCCAATTAGACTTGTCTTTGGTTTTTGGAGGCGTTGTCTACATTCTCTACTTCGCTGTCTCTTTTTCTCTCTCTCTCTTTCTCTCTCTAGCAGTCCACACTCCCACACGCTCTGATAAGAGTTGGCGCCAATGAGCGAACGCTTTCTGCATCATGCTTCATTAATTTCCATTTTTCTTCCTCACTTTTCCCCAGTCCAAATGAGCCTGAACATGAAATATCAAGCTCAGACACGTCCCCAAATTGCTCTCCGTCTGCGTTTTCAGCTCTTATCAAAGCGTACAAGACAATGACAAAGGGCAGAAATACACGGCTGCAGCTACGTCGTCTTCAACTCTGTCTCCTTTTTTGCCTGTTAACTTGGCTCAAAGTCAGGCGTTGAGCAACAGTTGTTCGCTTACAACACTCCTCTTTCTTCTGCCCACCTGCCCATCTCTCCACTTTGCTCTTCCTGCCCATCATCAGCTTAGTAGTCTCCTTGGATGTTTTTCTCTTTTAACATGCATTTTATGAGTAATTGGCCCCGCATCATCCACATCAACAGCTCACCGAGCGAGCTACATACGCTCATCTTGGCTCTCAGCCTGAGTCATGGCTTAAACCAAAGCGACGGTCACGCTAAGACAACAACAACAACAACAACAGCAACAACAACAACAACACAAATAACAACGACTACCTTTGGCTACCGTCAACAACTCTTCCTTCCATTAGGGTGGCCGGACATGTAAGAGTAAATCTCTAGTCACTACGAAGCACAAATGCTCTATAAGAATTTGTTAGAAAATAAAAACATTCTAATTTGTTTTGAAAAACATTTATAAATGAGCTTAAAGTAACGATAGAGAATCATTAGGTATATTCTCTATTCATTAAGCTTTATTTTAATATATAATTTTCTAATAAGTTAAGTTTTATTATTGTGATTATGGCACAGTGTATTCGCTTTTATGAAGCCGCGGTGAAAAATACTTCTAATGCTTGTAGGATGTTGAAATGTTCACCAAAATTTAATAAAAATATTTAGAATTAGTGGCGAAAATATGGGATGCAACACACCAACGGCAACCCCAATACCCCACCTATAAAAAAAATTAAAAAAATAAGAAAAATTAAACATGTTATAGTATAGTTGAATTCTATAAAATTTAAGAAAAACTTATAAGAATCAATACAAATATTTAAAATGTATCATCGGTCGGACCTTAATAACGCGTATCAACGAAAGAGTTCAATTAGTTCAATTCTCTATTGATTAAGCTGTATCATCATTCCGTACTTTAAAATGTGACGTGTTTTAAATAGGTTAAGATTTATTTTATGAACATGGGAAACATCATAAAATAACATATATATATTTTAAAAGAAATATATATTTGCAAAATCAAGCTAGGGAATTATTTAGACTCCAAAACACGCCTATCTCAATCATCTGTTTAAGAGTTTATTTAAAAGACCAATAAGTTGTTACTATTTATATTAAAAAAGTCACGTAAAGTAATGAATTAAAAAATTATAACGAATTAAAAAATTATATAATGAAGAACATCCATACTTATATCAACTTTTGTGAAAACAAACTATGTTTTTACTAAAAATTTAAGAAAATTCAACTTGTAATAAAAGTAAAAATGGTTGTAGAGTAATCGTGAGTCGCAGTTGCAGCCGCTTGATAGGCGGCAAATTGAATTAAGATTGTGCCATCGACAAATGAGGCTGCCGAGACTTCGACACAGGATATGAATAAACTAATTATAATTGGGAGTGTGTATAATCATATACATATATGTTATGTACCATATGTAGGTAGGTAGGTCTGCATATATATGCATTAGAGGTCCATAATGTACAAGTCGAACTGAACTGGCGGTGGCGCCTCTGGCCGCAAGAAGAATGCCAGCTTATCGCACCTGGCGGCCAAAGACGGCGCCAAGAGAAGTTAAGAGAAGTGAGGAGAGAAGAGATGCGAGGCGAAGCGAAGAACAAGAAGCAACAGATCAGCTCAGGTGCAGACTCCATTCAACTCCTCAACTCAACTTGGCTATCATTTTTATGTGTTTTGGGTGACTCACGAAATTGTCGATTATACAAAGAATTCATAATTGACCTTATCAACTTGATGTCTTGTATGTAAAACAACAAAAGAGACAAAACTACATACAAGCCAAAACCAGCCAGGTGGGCAGTCCCAGCCTCTAATCCATCAATTTCATTTTGGACCACACAAAATGTGTACAAGGTTCTTTAGTTCGTAAGAGCAAAATTTAGCTTTTACTTTAAACGATGCGGAATTATCACAGTTTTATGGAGAGCTACTTTTTACTAGAAAAAGTTAAGCATTTATATCGAAAAAAGTATCTTTTATTCTGGCGATTGCGCTTCAATATTCTTTAGAGAGTTAAATTGCACTTTTTAGGAAACTTTTAAGCAAAGATACTTCTCTTTAAATTGTTTTTAAATATCTAAAAATAAAAGTACTTACACTACCTTTTAGAAAACTAAAGAACAAGATTCAAAAATATTTCTTTGACTATTGAAATTTTTTTAAGTTATAATTATTTGCCAAAATTCTTGTCAAAATTTCTTCAGAGAGTTAAATTGCACTTTTAGGACACTTTTAAGCACAGATACTTCTCTTTAAAATGCTTTTAAATTTCCAAAAAAAAAATAAGTACTTATTTTACCTATTTAGAAAACTTAAGAACAAAGTACAAAAATATTTCTTTGACTATTGAAATTTCTTTAAGTTATAATTATTTACCAAAATTCTTGTCAAAATTTCTTCAGAGGGTTAAATTGCTTTTTTAGGAAACTTTTAAGCGCAGATACTTGTCTTTAAAATGATTTTAAATATTAAAAAAATAAAAGTACCTATTATACTGATTTAGAAAACTTAAGAACAAAGTTTAAAAATATTTCTTTGACTATTGAAATTTCTTTTAATTATAATTATTTGCCAAAATGCTTGTCTCAAATTTCAATAAGGAGCAAATCAGCTTTTGTCGCCACCCAAAATTTGTTGCCATTATCACTGTGTAAAGGGAAGAGCAGGGAGGTGGTGGGGGGAAGGGGAAATTACGCATACAATGCTGATCATCAAAGTGTGACTAAAGTGGTTTAGCCTAATGTAAACCCATAAATAAACTGAGACCAGATACCAAGAGACCAAGTGGAACAGGCAGACGCATTAACAAAATGCCAAAAATGAGCTTCTGTATTCTGGCTCTCGTTTCAGTCTCAGACTGAGACGGAGACTGAGACGGAAACTGAGACGGAGACGGAGACTGAGACTGAGACTCAGGCTCTACCTGTACACGCTCAACTTTCCCCGTTCCGTACTCCCTGCCTAACCGACTCCTGCCATGACTTGAATGAAATATGCCAGAGGAGTCGGCGTCCCAGTTTTCAGACTTGCAGCAGTCTTCAGAGCGGCAGAGAGAGAGTGGGAGAGTTGGAGCGAGACAGTGAGAGAACACAAAAGTGCAGCCATAAAAACGACACCAAGCAACATGAACACACACAGCACGAAGCAATACACAGAGAGAAAATTATGTAGGCTAAAGAATTTTTAAGTAAAACAAGAAAGAAAATGTCAGTCGGGCTTATGCCGACCATATAATACCCTCTGAGCTTCGTTTTCAATTAAATGAGTTCAAATTGGAGTAGCTGCTGCAAGAACTTAACATGCACACATATTTGTGTGTCTATCTCGCTCGCACAGTGCAATGCACGTAGCTATGCCTTGCTTGTAAGTAACGATTTTCGTTGTTTAAGAAACTTTTTTATTTATAGTCCGATTTTGATGAAATTTTCACAATCGTTTGATATTATTTGTCTACAAGTATATGCTTAGTTACAAAACTATACGTTAAGAAATAAGTGAGCCAACCGCTTGCAAAGTTACAAAGAAATGGTGCTTTTGGTGGACGAAGAAGGCGTGGCATACAAAAAATGTTGATAGAATTGTCTTTATATTGCATATAGCAACCTGCATGCCAAAAATGGTGTCCCTAGGAGCCGTAGTTACCGAGATATTCACAAAAAACCTGTATTTTTTCCGAGGTATGTCTGGTTTTGCGCTTATTGTGTTTGAACTTGTAGCTCTTACCATCTCTGAGATCCTTTCGTTCATACGGACAGACAGACAGACGTACAGAGGGACAGACGGACATGGCTATATGCCACGCCTCCTTCTGCCTGTTACATACAAATCGCCTCTGACAAACTCAATATACCCATCAGAGGGTATAAAAATAAAGCTAAAATATGTTATTTAAGCAACAAATTCAGTTTAACTTAAACGTTGATTAAAATACATTTTAAGAGCAAACTCTTAGGACTTTTTTTTGACAGTGTAGAGAGGTGGCTAGTAATATGAAAATGAAAATGATGCGAGAGCAGGGCACAAACACAACATTGATGCTTATCGACAAGGCAGAGAATGTGGAGCAAGGAACTGAAGAAACAGCAAATTGTACACGACTATATATATATGAATGTATATATATATATACATATATATGTTATGATTCGTGTGCTTGCTGTTATTAGGAATTAATTTCTTAATTTCTACACTTGTTCGACTGGAAAAAAGAAATGAGAAAAAAACCCACACGCAGCTCAGTTTTGCCACAAGTTGCAACTTGGCTCTTAAATAATTTTCAGACACTAATGGAGCTTATCTCTAAACGAAACAAGCAACCGCAAACAAGTCTGGTCAGCAGCAGCAAAAGAAGGGGCAACGAAGAGTGCTGTGAAGAGAGTGAAGTGAAGTGAAGACTGTAGACTGACAGTGTAGACTGAAGAGACTGTAGACTGTAGACTGGCGCTTGTCTTGATTAGCATGTGGGCCCTAAGCAAGCAATAAGTAGTTGCCCCGAAACTCACTCTATGTCAAACTGTTAAACACGATCAGGTTTTAAGTTAGAAAATTGAGCAGAAATACCCCCAACACCTCCTCCTCCCTCCCCTGCCATAAACATTACGTATTGCCAATTGACCATTTGAAGAAAATCGCACTATCTGCAATTGGTCAGAGCAAGCGCAAGTTGCTAACTTGATTAGTCCAACAGTCGAGTCCCAACTAAATGAAGCCATGAAAGCCAAATTGCAAAAAGCCAATCTTGGCCAGTCTTACTGGCTACTACTTCTTCTACTCTTCTACGTGTCGACGTCAAAACGTTGACAGTTTTAACTGCAAAAGTTTTTTAATTACCGCCGACTTGAACAGCACGTCAATCAGTGCAAAATAATATAGACTTTGTTGTAGCTGATCAAACTAATGCCAGCGAACTAACTTAATTCTACACCAAATCTATTATACCCTCTGAGGGGTATATTGGGTTTGTCAGAAGTATGTAACAGGCAGAAGAAGGCGTGGCAGACCCCATAAAGTATATATATTCTTGATCAACATCAACAGCCGAGTCGATATAGCCATGTCCGTCTGTCTGTCCGTCTGTCCGTATGAACAAACAGATCTCAGAGATGGTAAGAGCTACAATAACCGTTTTGGTCAGTATCGACCACATATTTAGTCAGTCAATACAAGTTCGTTTCCTTTTTTTGATGCCACGCCCCATTCGCCCAAAATAAGCGAAAAACCAGACATACCTCGTTAAAAATACAGGTTTTTGGCGAATATCTCGGTAACTATAACACCTAGGGACTCCAATTTTGGCATGCAAGTTACTAGATGCAATATAAAGACAATGCCATCAATATTTTGGATGCCACGCCTCCTTCGCCCACCTAAAGCACAATTACGTTGTAACTTTGCATGCCGCTGTCTCACTTATTTCTTAACGTATAGTTTTGTAACTTAGCATTTACTGGCAGACAAATAATATCAAACGACTGTGAAAATTTAATCAAAATCGGACTATAATTAAAAAAGTTCTCAAACAACGAAAATCGTTACATTCAAGCAAGGCATAACCACGTGCATTGCACTGCGCTGTGCACACAAGCAACGAAAATGAAAAGCGTGTGAGCGAGATAGACATACAAATATGTGTGCATGTTAAGTTCTTGCAGCAGCCACTCCAATTGGAACTCATATAATTGGAAACGAAGCTCAGAGGGTATTACACGGTCGGCATGCCCGACTGACATTTTCTTTCTTGTTTTTTTTCTACCAAAAGGCAGTAGAGAGCCCTTTTAAAGAGCCCTTTTAATCCTTACAAATGCTACAATTCTATAGCCAAATTTCTAAAATTTTTAATATAGAAGGATAATACTTTTGAGGATACGTTCTGGCTAATCAACTCAAAAGACATTACAGCAACAATATGGTAAGAAAAGTCTATAAGGCTCAACACGTATTTATTACTTAAGCAATAAATATACAATATAGTTTGACTGCTCAGTGTTTTACAGTCGAGCAGACTCATCTATATCTACTTTTAGCTCTGCCGTCTGATTGGCCAATGGCAATAATAAAGTCGTAACGCGGATACAATTATAAGGCGGTAGAAGAACAAAGCCAAATGACACACATTTTTCACATAACTCTATGACTCTTCAAGTCTTCATCTGCGAGTCACCAACGGCAGTGTCTACTGTACTACAACAAGTCTTAACCATAGCAAAACAACAACAAAAACAACACATTTTCACAGTATTCGCATGCAATGAATTAATCAACGCTATTTTATGATGTCGATGTCGATGTCGAGAGTTAATCCAAAGGGGTTTACAACGAAACTATAGCTAACTTGTAATTCTACATGAGTGAAGGGGGGGTCGTACGGCAATTTTTCTCATAATTGCAATTCGTACAGCTAATTTAATAATAATTTGAGCGGCCAAGCCAAGAGAAGAAGTTACACAAATTAAGTTTGTCAGCTGTCAATGCGCGGAATTTGTTAACAACATTGAAAACTGACAGTACGAATCATAATAAAAGTTATTAATGATGAGACGAGCAATGAGTTATGAACTGACCGAAAAGCCTAAGAAAAAACAGTAAAGCAATTCCAAAAAAAAACAACGACTCAAACCGCAGCTTGAGTGCCCTAACAAAACAGAGGAAAACGAAAGTTAAAAGTTTGTATAAATAAAATATTTTATTATTTAACTTGCAGTCTATGAAAATTCGCTGTAAATCTTAAAAGAGACAATGAAGTTCATAGTACTAAATTATTGATATTGAAAGCATTGTTGATTTTTTGAAAGACGAAGAAAACGCTTAAAAAGAATAGATCCAATAGACCTCAAGAAAAAATTTTTATAATTATGAAACCATACTATTTTTGAACTGATGTCCTGGCTATTTGTTTTTTGCTTAATATGTTTCTCCTCATCACTTTGGCATAAGTTGCTAAAATAATGAAATTATTGTTGTTTAATAAAATTAATTTATTTAAAAATAAAATAAAGATTTTTTGAAAACAAGAATTTTAATAAGAGCGAAATCAAACTCAGAGCTAATTTCGAAACATAAAAGCTTCATTCTCTCCACACTAAAACTTGCTTAATTTTTCGCAAAATTTCAACTTCATAGCTCTTACAGTTTGTGTACCACGATGATCAGTCATTCAACGTCATACGCTACAGCCATATTAGTGCACTGTTCCAATGACTTGACAAAACTGAGTGTGCAGCGATTATTGTCTGCATTGTTGGGCTACGTAATGTTCCCGCTCATAATGAGCAACATGATGATCATGAGCACGATAATGATGATAATGATAATGATAATGATAATGTGGTTGTCTGCAAAACGCGTTGCAACTTCATCGTCTTCATCGGCGCAAGAATGCAACTAAATCAATCAGAACCACACTAATTTGCCATTTAACAAGGTATTTGGACAATTTTGATATATGTATTCCTCCTGCAGTCAAGTTGAGGCGAAATGTCAACTTCGGTAGCGAAAGACAGCGAAGACAGCGAAGACAGCAGAACAACGCCAACTTAAGACTGGGGCCATCAATCAAGCAGCATTTGGTGAAACCGGAATGAGATGGCAGGGGGAAAAAAAATAAAAATAAAAGAAAGAAAAACTATGGACTTGTACCCAAGTCAAAGTCAAGTTGTAAACAGGGACTTGCAGGCAGGGCTAAAAATCAAGTGCATATAACTTGAAAGGACCCTGTAGAACGCAAGCAAAGTTTGTAGATTGTGAAGTCTAGTCTGCTTCCAGAACTAAAACTTGTATAACTGGCGAGTTTATTGTACCATAATAATGAAATTTTCAGGACAGCTGCTAAAAGTTTTATACAACTATAAAGGACCCTGTAGAAAGCAAGCAAAGTTTGTAGATGGGAAAGTCTAGGCTGTACCCAAAACTATATCTGGCATAACTGCCGAGTTTATTATGCGATCACAATGAAATTTTCAGGACAGCTGCTAAAAGTTTTTATATAACTTTTGTGCTAAAACTCAAAGTTTCAAAAATAAAACTGCAAATTTTCTAAACATATTTAAACTATAAGATCGCTAAGATCTTGGTGCATATAGATGGATCAACTACTCTTTCCCAGTAACATACCTTTTTGTTATTTTAACAAAATTACCCACTGCACATTTAGAATGCAAGCGAAGCTTCCAGAACTATAGCTTGCAAAACTGGCGAGTTTATTATGCGATCATAATGAAATTTTCAGGACAGCTGCTAAAAGTATTATTTAACGTTTATGCCAAAATTCAAAGTTTCAAAAACAAAACTGCAAAATTTCTGAGCATATTTAAACTATAACATCGCAAAAATCTTGGTGCATATAGATGAATAGAATACTCTTTCCCCGTTACAAACCTTTTCCTTAGTTTATCTGCACATTTTAGTTACAGGGTCTAAAAAACACAAGCACTCACAGTCTCCAGTAGCTTTAAATTTTGGTGCTAACGTTTTTTCGGTTAATTGTCATTAAAGAACATTGTATATTAATTAGCAAAACATGAAATTAACAAAATGTTAAAATTACTGAAAAACTGATTGACTGACGAAAGAACTAAAGAACTGACAAACTGATGCACTGTTTGACTGACTGACAGCCTTAACTGGCAACTGATATTTTCTGATCTGATCGAGCGTCGAACTTGCAACCGTTTTGCGGTTATTGTTGTTGTTGTTGTTCCTGTTGCTTGCCGTTGCAGCCGTTGATGATGATGAAAATGAAGTTGCCGCCCAATTTAATTAAAATTCCAAACGATCTGCACATGAAATGGCCAACAATCAAGCGGTGGCAAGTGGTAAGAGACAAGAGCCAACTGGAAACTTGGAAACGTGTTGATGAGAGATCAGCTGCAATGATGCACTTCATGTTTGCCTGGCCTCTCTGTCAGTCAGTCTCTCAGTCTCTCAGTCTAACTGTCTGTCCGTCTGTCTGTCTATTCATCGATTTGCATTGAGTACAGTGAGTGCTGTGAGTACAACTCCAACCACGGCCATAAGGCACGCGGCCAAACCACAACTCGGTGGCTCAAAGGCTAAAGACACTAGGCAACAGGCAACAGACCGGCAGCTGATAGTTGCAAATGTACACTGAGCGAAAAACAATAACATTTCAATTCTGATTTCTTGTTGTAGTCTTAACTTAACTTACGTACGCTTACTATGCCTCTTTATGCATTAAATAAGCTTTTGTTTCACTCAATAAGTAAAGTTTATTAAATGAACTTGAATAATGAGCTTACAGCTTTAAGTGAGCTTTTAACTATTTTTGTAATTCGTTTACACACTCAATATTGTGCATGCTGTTGTTCTGCAGCTTTAAGTGAGCTTTCCCCAAATTATGAACATTACAGCTTTAAGCAAGCTTTCAATTTTTAATGTGCTTTAAAGGAAGGTTTCTAACTTTCGACTAATTTGGTTATACACTCAATATTGTGCATGCTGTTGGTTTGCAGCTTTAAGTGAACTTTCATCAACTGAAGAACTTGCAGCTTTAAGCAAGCTTTTAACTTTTAATGTGCTTTTAAGGAAGCTTTCTAACTTTCAACTATATGTGTATTTTAGTTATGCACTCAATAATGTGCATTCTGTTGGTTTACAGCTTTAAGTAAGCTTTTGCCAAATGAAGAACTTACAGTTTTAAGCAAGCTTTTAACTTTTAATGTGATTTAAAAAAAGGTTTTCAACTTATTGCTTTAAAGCTTTACTAAAGATTTATTTTACTTGAGCCCTAATGTTTTAACTACCATCTTTTTGAAGCTTTCTATTAATTAATTGACTAGAAAACTACCTGTAAAGCTTTCGAGGCTATCCTAACCTAGTGTTTAGAACATTTGTAGGCTAGTGTGTTTAGTTGAAAACCAATTGAAACCGCAGCTAACCTCAGTGCTGACAGACAGTACGGACAAACCGACAGACAGACAGACTGACTCACTGAACCGACTGGGGAGCCTTCATGGCTATTGAAAATTATAGAAATTGGCGTAATAAAGTGTACGATAATTGCATGTTTAGCTTTGATTGAATTACGAGCCTCTAATGCGAGACTAATCAAATAAATGTTGTTGTTCTTTCTATTCCCCTCCCTCTTCCCCCCACCCCACCCCAGTATAGATTTAATTGGTAACGCTCTGTCAGTTGGATTATGGGCATATCGGAGGAGGTCAAGCTGGAGGAATTACCACAAGAAGCCAAGTTAGCACACCCACATCCGGATGCTGTGACCGATCGTGGTCCCATATCGGGCACAACATCGGCCGTAGTGGCGAGCGGGGCAAGCGGGGGCACAAATAGCCCCATTTCGGACCCCAATAGCGACTGTGAGGCCGATGAATACGCTCCAAAGCGTAAACAGCGAAGATATCGCACCACATTCACCAGCTTTCAACTCGAGGAACTAGAAAAGGCATTCTCCCGAACCCATTACCCCGACGTCTTTACGAGGTGAGTGAGAACAACAATAATAATTTTGACAAAAGATAAAATCAAATCAAACCAAACATACAAAAGTTTTACATAAATCGAACGTTCGTTTGCATTTTATATATGCTTTTTTTTTATGATTATGACTCCAATATGGAAAATCTTCTTGTTCATCTTCTGACCCCCTGGGTGTTGTTTTTATAACCTCTGAGGGGTATATTGGGTTTGTCAGAGGCGATTTGTATGTAACAGGCAGAAGGAGGCGTGGCAGACCCCATAAAGTATATATATACTTGATCAGCATCAACAGCCGAGTCGATATAGCCATGTCCGTCTGTTCGTCCGTCCGTCTGTCCGTCCGCCCGTCCGTATGAACGAAAGGATCTCAGAGATGCTGAGAGCTACAAGTTCAAAGTTTGTCAGTATCGACCACATATTTAGTCAGTCAATACAAGAATTTTTTTTTTTCGATGCCACGCCCCATTTGCCCACAATAAGCAAAAAACCAGACATTCCTCGGAAAAAATTCATGTTTTTGGCAAATATCTCAGAAAATATAACACCTAGGGACTCCAATTTTGGCATGCAAGTTACTACATGCAATATAAAGATTATGCCATCAAAAATTTTTGGATGTCACGCCTCCTTCGCCCACCTAAAGCACAATTACGTTGTAACTTTGCATGCCGCTGGCTCACTTATTTCTCAACGTTTAGTTTTGTTACTTAGCATATACTTTCAGACAAATAATATCAAACGATTGTGCAAATTTGATTAAAATCCGACTATAATTAAAAAAGTTTGTCATTTAACGAAAATCTTTACATTCAAGCAAGGCATAGCCACGTGTATTGCACTGAGCTCTGCACACAAGCAACGAAAACGAAAAACGTGCGAGCGAGATAGACATACAAATATGTGTGCATGTTAAGTTCTTGCAGCAGCTACTCCAATTTGAACTCATCTAATTGGAAACGAAGCTCAGAGGGTATTACACGGTCGGCATGCCCGACTCACATTTTCTTTCTTGTTTCTTCAGCATTTTCATTTGTATTCGGTGTCAAATTACGCTCTCGACCGATTTCCAAATTGTCCACCAACAGCAAACAAATCCAATTAACATAGTTATGAAAAATAAAAGACTTACTACAAAAAAATTTGCAACAATAATTGCCGTAAATTAGAACCAGATCTTAGACTCAAGTTTCTAGTGCTAATTGGATTTGCACGCCAAAGGGAGGGAAAGAGACGGGCAGTGCATTAGACAGAGAGAACTACAAATACTAGAGCAAGTTTTTCTTTTCAAAGAGTTTTCATTAGATTACCGCTCAACGAGAGCTCGTTTAAATGTTCTAACAATTAATTAAAGCAACTTTGCACTTGTCTAACTTATTGACGTTGAGAATCGACGAGAGCGGCGACAGCAAATCTGCAGCGATTAACTGTCATGAGAATCATAAGGAGGGACAGCAATCAATCTATTAGTTCAATTACCATAAGCAATTAATGTTCTATTTGAAGTGAATTACGACATAAATATAACTAACTATATAAATTGTAATTCATTTAACTATCGCCGACTTAAAGTTGGAAATTAAAATAAACAATTCTGGAGACCTTTTGATAAAGTAAAAGATAGTTTACTTGTATGTCCAGCTTCAGGCGATTGTTGTCACCTAATTTGGTAGCTCTAGCTCTTACAGTGCCGTAGATTAGCTTTTAAGCATGGTGAAGGAAAAGACGGTCCTGAAAAGAGATTCACAAGTCTTTTCAGTAGCTCTAGCTCTTTTTTATAGAGTTACATTGGGTGTTAGCCTAAAAATTTGTATATAATCTTGAACTGCGAACATTCTATGCGTAATGTTGCCCACTATTTTGGTAGCTCTAGCTCTTACAGTGTCATAGATTAACTTTTAAGAATGATGAAGAAACAGACGGTCCTAAATAATGTCTTAAAAAAGATTCACAAGTATTTTTAGTGGCTCTAGCTCTTTGTTATAGAGTTGCATTGGGCGTAAGCTTTAAAATTTAGATATAAGCTTGATCTGCAAACATTCAATGCGTAATGTTGTTCACTATTTTAGTAGCTCTAAATACAAAGCCCATAATTCTAAATAATTCAAGCTAAACTTCTTAGTAATTTAATGTGATATCAAAAATGTTTGTAAAATTCTAGCTAAAGGAAATTGAGCTACAAATTGATGTAGCTACCGATCTTAATTAAAAACCTCTAATTAATTTGTGTTTTTTTCTTTTTTTTTTGCCTTTGCAGAGAGGAGCTGGCGATGAAAATTGGATTAACTGAGGCGCGGATTCAGGTAAGAAAAAAAAAGAATTATTAAATCCCTACAGCCCTACATACGATATGTATGTATATTTGTAGGCACTTTTGCGGTTTAGTTCGATTCGCGTGCTTTAAGTGAAGTTAACAATGTTGAAAATTGAAAAATAATGGAGCATGTCGAGGCTAATGAAATCGCTTACAGTCCACGTTCTTTTGAAATCTGTGTAGTCCAGCTGATCCGGTTGTGAAACCCGTTGAATCTGGATCGGTGTTTAGTTCTATACTTTACTTTTTTAATTACCATTCATGCTAAACAACATTATTTGTTTACATAAATTTCTAGAAAGAAAATTCTAAAGTGTGCGCCCCAAAGGGACGTTTCAGTTTTTAAATTCCGACTGCAATCAGGCTTTTGTGCCCGACACGAATTCAGATTGTTATGTTAAAAACTAATTAAATGGGCGTATTCGATAGTCACGCCCATTAATTGACTGCAACATTGAGGCAGAAGGATATATATAACAGACATACATACATATACAGTAGCCTGCATTAAACACATAACTCAACTCTTCTCTCTCTCTCTCGCTCTCTCTCTCTCTTCTCGTCTTTCTTCTTGTCTTTCTTCTACTTCAGGTCTGGTTCCAGAATCGACGCGCCAAGTGGCGCAAGCAGGAAAAGGTTGGTCCCCAGTCACATCCATATAATCCATATTTGCCCAGCGGCGCCGCCAGCATGCAAACTGTGGTGGGTGCCGCCCTGCCCCCGAATCCCTTCACTCATTTGGGCTTCCAGCTGCGTAAACCCTTCGATACGCCCGCCAATCTGGCCGCCTTTCGCTATCCACACTTGTCGGCAGCTCCTATGATACCATCGGGCTACTTCAATCAGTTCCAGCGGTAAGTAAATTGTTGCATTTTACCAATGCTCAATAATTTGGTAGCTCTAGCTCTTAAAGCGTCAAGTGTCTTACAAAAAAATTTTGTAGCTCTCCATACAGTAGAGCTACCATAGAGAAGGAACTCAGAAGTATTTGTGGTAGCTCTAGCTCTGATTGTGTAAGATAAGGATATTGTTATGAAGTACCTAGAATTTGTTAGCTCCATTTTTGGTAACTCTAGCTCTTAAAGCGTCAAGTGTCTTACAAAAAAGTTGTAAAACTCTCCATACAGTAAGAAGCGTTTTAGAGAAGGAACTCATAAGTATTTTTGGAAGCTCTAGCTCTTATTGTGTAAGATAAGGATATTGCTATGGAGTACCTAGAATTTGTTAGTTCCATTTTTGGTAGCTCTAGCTCTTACAGCGTCAAGGCTTTTACAAAAAAGTTTTGTAGCTCTCCATACAGTAACAAGTGTTATAAAGAAGGAACTCATAGGTATTTTTGGTAGCTCTAGCTCTAATTGTGTAAGATAAGGACATTGTCTTGTTAGCCTCATTTTTGGTAGCTCTAGCTCTTACAGCGTCAAGTGTCTTACAAAAAAGTTGTAAAGCTCTCCAGCTCATAAAGTAGCAAGTGTTATAAAGAAGGGTCTCATAGGTATTTTTGGTAGCTCTAGCTCTGATTGTGTAAGATAAGGACATTGTCTTGTTAGCCCCATTTTTAGTAGCTCTAGCTCTTACAGTTCCTCACAAGGGACTCACAAGTATTTTTGGTAGCCCTAGCTCTGATTGTATAAGATAAGGATATTGTCTTGTTAGCCCCATTTTTGGTAGCTCTAGCTCTTATAGCGTCAAGTGTCTTACAAAAAAGTTGTAAGGCTCTCATAAAGTAACTAGTGTTATAAAAAAGAAACTCACAAGTATTTTTGGTAGCTCTAGCTCTTATTACGTAAGCTAAGGATATTGTTATGAAGTACCTAGAATTTGTTAGTTCCATTTTTGGTAGCTCTAGCTCTTACAGTTGCGTATATGCAGTGATTTATGCACACAAAAGCCTTTAATTTTTCTTCTTCTCCATCTCGTCTTCTAGTGCTCCGCCACATATGCTGCCACCAGGAATGGCATCAATGTATTCCCCCTCGAGCTCATTCCAATCGCTGTTGGCCAACATGACGGCTGTGCCACATCCTCGGGCACCGCCGATGCCAACGATGGGGGCCAAGCCACCGATGTTGGTGGGCTCACCGGATCTGCATTCACCCAACAATCATATGATGGCCTCGCCACCACATTCCCCAAGTTCCCAACTCTCGCAAGTGAGTGCACCGCCTCCGCCGCCGTTGCCGTTGCCGCCATCGCAGTTGTCGCCACAGCAGCTGGTGGGCATATCGCTGACACATCAGGCGCCACCACCACCAAGTTCGCCCACACAGTCTTCCCCCGTGGCCTTGTCCTTGGCGCCACCAACACGTGCCGCAACGCCGCCCGAGGATCGACGCACTTCCTCCATTGCGGCGCTCAGATTGAAGGCGCGAGAGCATGAATTGAAGCTGGAGCTACTGCGTCAGAATGGACACAGTGGCGATGTGGTCAGCTAGCCAAATAAGTTTAATTCTTCCTCTTCCTTCTTTAGTTCTAAGCTGCCTTTACTTTTACCTTCTTCTTCTACTTCTTTCGCTGCTTTTAAGTTATTCAAAACGCTCCTTGCATTTTATGTTTGTAATTGAATCACAGAATTTATTTAAATAAAACAAATTCAAACCACAGACGTCAAATTGTTTGTGATAAACCACTATATAACATACTAAAGATCTATGGTTTTCATTGCTTATACATATATTACAAAACTAAAATTCAGCTTTAACAAATTAAAAAATCAGTCGAGTATCCCGACCGCGTAATACCCTCTGAGTTTGATTTCCATCTATATGAGTTTATTTCAGACTGCTTACAAGCAGTGCACTGCGTAAACTTTAAACACACAAGCAGTGCACTGCTTGTAAACACTGCAGCGAAAACGAAAGCAGTGCGAAAACTGTTACGTTAAAATTTTTCGTTGTATGAGAAATTGTCATAATTATAGTCCGATTTTGATGAAATTTTCACTATCGTTTGATATAATTTATCTTCAAGTAAATGCTTAGTTATAAAACTATACGTTAGAAAATAAGTGAGACAGCAGCAGGCAAAGTTACAAGGAAATCGTGCTTTTGGTGGGCGAAGTGGGCGTGACATCCAAAAAATTTTGATGGCATTGTCTTTATATTGTATCTAGCAACCTGCATGCCAAAATTGGTGACCCTAGGTGTTATAGTTACCGAGATATTCGCCAAAAACATGTATTTTTTATGAGGTATGTCTGGATTTAGCTTATTGTGGGCGAATCGGGCGTGGCATTAAAAAAAAACAGATTCTTGTATTAACTGACTAAATATGTGGTCGATACGGACTAAAACGGATATTGTAGCTGTTACCATCTCTGAGATCTGTTTGTTCATACGGACAGACGGACAGACAAACAGACGGACATGGCTATATCGACTCGGCTGTTAATGCTCATCAAGAATATATGTACTTTATGGGGTCTGTCACGCCTCCTTTTGCCTGTTACATACTTCTGACAAACCCAATATACCCCTCAGAGGGTATAAAAAGAAATTATTTCCTACAAAAGCTGAGAAATACTTTGACTTTGGGGCTTCCCCATTTATTCAGCTTTGATCTCATTTTCCAAACTCATAACTCTTGCTTAAGGGCAGGCTTACAAATGGGACCCGTCCTAATGTGCGTAACAACACCTACTTAGAGCCGAGCGCTAACAGGGCCAACAGATAACAACAACAACAACAGATAACAACAACAACAACAACAACAACTGAAAACTGATTCACAACCAACAAAATGTCCGAAACGAATCTCAGTCCAGGTTCAGGCTGCCCATTAATCAGCGGCTGAAACATAAATCAGCAAAAAGGCCAAAAATAACAGTCCGCGAGGGTGCTACAAATATAAATTTATGAATAAATTAGAAACAAATTAAGTATGTTAATGAGAGACACAAACGAAGGTTTCCCCTCCAAAAACAACAATAACAACGAATTTTCGTTGAGTCTTAAACGAATCTCCAATGAATCTCAAACGAATATCGAACAAAATTGACAATGCCGACGCCGCTTAGCGATTTCTCTCGATATGTGTCTTGTGAATCTTTTTCAATTTAATACACTTTCCAAAGGGTATTGTTAATATGTCACTCAATAAGTAACAACTCGATCAAGTTAAGTTAATCGAAATTTAAACAATTGTTTAAAAATAATAGTAGTAATAAGGAAAATAATTTAGTTTATTTAAACTTCACATAACAAGCTAAAAACTAGCTAAATTTTGAAAAAGAAAAAGAAAAGAAAACAATGTTAACGGGTAGATATTTAAAAAAAAAAATTAACTGTAAATGTAGAATTCTTAATGCACTTTAAACACGATATTCCGCTTGACAATCAGATCAGTTTTGGCAAAGTTATAGCAATTTTATGTTTTCTAAAGGTTATAACGGGACTAAAACGGCCCATAGCTAGCTTAAAACCCATTTGCGACCCCATAAAGTATATATATTATTTATCCATAAAAAATAACTAATCAAATAGGATAGTTTTTAAAACAAAACTTAAAAAAAAAAAAAAAATTTTTTGGAAAAAATGTTAAGGGGTAAGTATAGAAAATTTTGAAGAAAAAATTAATTTTTCAAAATTTTTTACTGTAAATGTAGAAAACATAATGGAACTAAATACAGGTTAAAATTGTATTCCGCTTGAAAATCGGATAAGTTTTGCTAAAGTTATGATAGTTTCAAGTTTTTAAGCAGCTCTACCCAGCTTACATAAAAGTTAGGGTATTTGCTATTCAGTCAGACATTAGTTAGACTGTTATTGCTTGTGATTTTTTTTTCTCGTTGGGCTGAATTATGCGTGGTAATTAATAAAATGGAATATTTATGATAACATTTATAAAACACGAAGCTGCTTAATTCGATTACCAGATATTTTTGAGCTTCTTTTGTTTTTGGTAACTCCTTTTCGTCGGTGTTGCTGTCTGTCTCTCTCTCTCTTTCTCTATCTATCTGTTGCTTTGTGCGCCTGCAGCAGCTGAGGCCACATTGCATGGTAATTGGCATCATGAGGTGGAACTGTGATAATCATGTTTAACCAAAAGACCCTCAGGGTCTCTACACTGCGTTACCCTCTTCAATATAAATTTTTTTCACATGTGGCTACGTTTCATGCATTTTCAATGAGTTCGTAAAATGTAAAGCTACCAATTAATTTGCATAATAATCAAGTCAAGTCAAGAGTAGCAAAGCGAGCGGAGAATCGAAGTGAAAAGAGGCAGCAAGAGATGGAGATGGAGGCGGAGACGGAGACGGCGTCGTAGACAGCGACTGAGATATGTGCGACAATATCGGGCAACAACCATATTAATAATCATTAATTAAGGCGACTAATTAACGCTGACATTAAAAGACTGCATTTTAATTACGCCCCATTTTCCCTCTACGCCTCATTCCCTTGTCTATGATTAACTTAGTTGTTTTTGTTGTTGTTACACTGATAAAAAAAAACAGGCAAAGTTCTTAATAAAAATTGCTGTAACTTAAAAAGGAAATGTTTTAAACAGGGACCAAAAATAATTTATTTTAATTTAATTATGTTACTGTTGAGTTTTATTTTGAGCGAACAAAAATAAAAATCATTTTTAATCATAATTTTTTTTTTTTTTTTTTTTGTATCAAATATAATCATTATAGTTAAGTTTTTCATAAATTACTTAAAAATAATGATTATTTTTGAAGAAAATCGGTAAAAAAAATTAAATATAATCATTATTTTATGATTTTTCCGGTCCCTGGTTTTAAATGAAAATTATTTGTACTTTAAATAAGAACAAGTGAAGCATATTTTAAATTAAATTGCTTATACCCAAGTTACATTTCAAAAACCAATTTTTTAGTTTTGCAAATAGCCTTCTAAATTTAAAACATTACTTGTTTTTAACAGTGTAACATTTTTGCCAAGTATTTTAGATAATTTCCTTCCCTATGCATAGTTCAACGTCTCTATTTGAGATTGTGCATTTCATTTGCACACAACATTCGATTAAAGCGTTGTTTAATTCAATTTAACTTTAACACAATTTAATTGTTTATTTCATGAGCAGCAACAACAACAATTGCGACAACAACAACAACAATAACAACTACAACAACAACAACCACTACTGAAAAGCACTTACAACAAACCATAAGAAACGTGTGCGAATAAAAACGTCGACAGCTGCCGTTTTTTACTGTATTTTATTTTAATTTAAGTCTTTTTGTTGTTGTTGTTGTTGTTTTTTGGTGTTGCTGGCATCTGTAATTGCATGCAAGTGTATGTGTGTATATATATATGTGTGTGTTTCGTGTGTCGGCGCAATTAAGTTTGCGTTTAATTTGCAATTATCCAAACGACTCAAACTAATTAGCGCCACTTTGATTAAACTTTGCAAAAATTGAACAATTTTTTTTTTAGCAACAACAACAACAACAGCATTATGAATAGCAACAACAACAACAACAACAACAACACAGCGCAGCAGCAGCCAGCAAAAATGTAATTACATTTCATACATAATTTCACGTGGCATAAAAAAAAAAGGCCAAAGAAATTTTAATTTTCTTGTGAATGAATATAAATGAATATTCATGCTCACACTCGCGTTTACATATACTACTCACACACACACATGCTCACATTTATAATCATATTCATCTTTATATACATGGGTGCTTATCTAATCTACCGGTGACATCGATTGTGAGAAAATGAAAAAATATATAAAAAGATTCGTAGCAAAACAAAAGACTTAGGCAACAAACTTAGCTTGGATTGAAGGCAAACGAAAGCGAATGCATAAAATCAACAAATATCAGTCTAATTTTAGCGCTTAAAACTAAATAACATAACTGAATAAGATATATATATATATACACTACTCGGCATATTTATTTTGACAACATTTAAAGTTAAATTTTCAAAAAATCATAAAAAGTACATGCGAAGAGATTTTTGAAAATTTTTTTTCCATCACTTATAGATTCTTTTGGAGAATCTTTTTGCAGTCAAACATTTTTTGTTTTAGCCCGGGGGAAAAAGTTTAAAAATGAGACCTTTGCAAGAATTGAAAATATTCCACGTGTACTCAATGGGTTAAGAAGCATTATGTATTATTAAAACGGAATTGAAGTGACCTATCCATTGATACCAAACTTCTTTCGAAGTAAGTTTTAATTTTAAATAGATTTAACTTCAAGTGTTGTCAAAATAAATATGCCGACTAGTGTATTTATATAATATATAACTTGTGTAGTATCTTTGTCTACTCATTGGTTATATCCTTGCCCGGTGCATAACCTGCTGTAATTGTGATTCTTGCCGTTTTCTTGCCGGAATTCAATTGAGTTCCTTCTGCTGCCCCATGTTTCGACCTGGCACACTTTCAGCACAAGTTCCACCTAGCCTCCACGATCTCTGTCGATCTGACCAAATCTGTGTAAAATGTAAAATTGTAAAATGCCTTTCCTTTTGCTTGTGTTTTCGGTTGAAAATTATGCAGTTGTTGCAGTTGCTTGTTGTTGTTGTTGCTGCATAAATTAAATTAACGCTGAAGCCTCAAAGAGATGTTGCAGCTGCAACTGCAAACTGCAGACTGCAATTCCTCCTATGCGTTCCATATTGAAGCCGGATTGTGGAACGTATTCGTAATTAACTTGTTGCCATAATTGCTCACTTTTGCATTTGTGTTGCATGTCACACGCTGAACACGGCCTAAGAGCGAGACAGATACATACATATCGTATGCCTAGTGAGTGTTACAAATTTTCTGTATAAGTCATTACACACCTCTCTACAAACGTACATATACATGAGCTTTACTTTACAGCCAAAAGAAAGAAATAAGTACTGCTGAGTGCGCGACTAAAATATACCCGTTACTCAATTCAAAAACAAGTAAGAAATTCAGTAGAGTATCCCAAACGCGTAATACCCTCCGAGTTTAATTTCCATATGAGTTAATTTCGGAAGCTTACAAGCAGTGCACGGCGTAAACTTTAAACACACAAGCAATGCACTGCTTGTAAACACTGCAGCGTAAACGAAAGCAGTGCACTAATATTGCGTTGTATGAGAAACTTTTTTAATTATAGTCCGATTTTAATGAAATTTTCACTATCGTTTTATACTTTTTGTCTGCAAGTATATGCTTAGCTAAAAAACTATACGTTAAGAAATAAGTGAGCCAGCCGCTTGCAAAGTTACAACTCAATTGAGCTTTTGGTGGGCGAAGGAGGCGTGGCATTCTTTTAATGGCATTGTGTTTATATTGCATCTAGCAAACTGCATGCCAAAATTGGTGTCCCTAGGTGTTATAGTTACCGAGATATTCCCCAAAAACATAAATTTTTAACGAGGTATGTCTGGTTTTACGCTTATTGTGGGCGAATGGGGCGTGGCATCAAAAAAAAAAAAATATTCTTGTATTGACTGACTTAATATGTGGTCGATACTGACTAAAACGGATATTGTAGCTCTTACCATCTCTGAGATCTGTTTGTTCATACGGACAGACGGACATGGCTAAATCGACTCGGCTGTTGATGCTGATCAAGAATATATATATTTTATGGGGTCTGCCACGCCTCCTTCTGCCTGTTACATACTTTTCACAAACCCAATATACCCCTCAGAAGGTATAATAAATATAGCACAACACAAAAGGTAATGTGATGCGCTGAAAGCTATAATCAGCTCTGGGTTTTTCTGGTTATTTTTAGCTTACATACTAAAAAAGTTTCAATTAATAAGAATAATTTAGTTGGATTTGTTTCTATACATATATGTATATACCCTTTCAATAAGCTACTAACGGGTATACAAACTATAGACCCCAATACACTCGAACACACAGTCAGAGTCTGACCCTTATAAGCGACCAAAAAACGGTAACGACGTGACTTTTATTACGCACACGAGACAGCCCCAGAGAATCAAAGTGCATTGAAGGAAGGGAAAGGGGAGTGGTGAGCGGTGAGTCCAGGGGAAACCGGGAAGAAACATTTGGCGCCGCAGCAATTAGTTATCAAAGACGTCGCGCGGTGACAAGCAAAAGTCAGAGTCAAAGCACTTTTGGAAGCCACCCAAAAATAATGCCAAGCTGAAACTGGAAAGGGAAAGCTCCAATCCATAAACATATATATATACATATATGTGTTATATATATACCACTGATTTACACATAATAAAACAATATATGAATGAGTCATAGGGGCAAGTTGAAGTTACAACCGATTTTTATATATATATAAACAGTTTGTTATACAGATTTGTGAGTTCGCTCAGGATTCTCTTTCGATTCAGATTCTGCTTAAGCTACGCCCCAAAACAAGAAAGTGTGCCAGAGAGAGAGAGAGAGAGAGAGTTAGAGCGAGAGAGATAGATAGAGACAGAAAGAGACAGAGACAGAGAAGGAGCAACAGAATAATAAGAAGAAAACACAATATTAAAACGTAGCTCAGCTAAACATTGATCCTTATCGACATGTCAGTAAAGTCAACAGCTCCACTTCACTCCACACATTCGCTGTCCATGCCCCTTGCCGTACCCCCTTCAGTAGTAACTCCAAATTGGTAGCCAATACAGCAGCAGCAGCAGCAGCAACAACATCTTAGCACGAGACACTAACAACACGCACAGCATTTTGTGGCTGTCAGCAGATCAATGAAGACGATGAAACCAATACTACATAGCCATACAGACAGTAAAAGCAATTTTCCATATAATATATAGATAATTAAATTCTACAAATTTTGGTATATCACTCGATTTTGGTGCAGTTCGTATTTTTTATAAAGATTATTTTTTTATGAAGATTTATTTTTGCATTTTGACCAATTTTAACACATTTTATACCTCCGAATGCTGAGTCTAGATTTAGACATATATCATCTATAATGTCTCTGAGCTTCGTTTCCAATTGGAGTAGCTGCTGCAAGAACTTAACATGCACACATATTTGTATATCTATCTCGCTCACACAGTGCAATGCACGTAGCTTTGCCTTGCTCGAAAGTAACGATTTTCGTTGTATGACAAACATTTTTAATTACAGTCCGATTTTGATGAAATTTTCATAATCGTTTGATATTATGTGGCTCCAAATATATGCTAGGTTACAAAACTTTACTTTAAGAAATTAATGAGCTATCGGCATGCAAAGTTACAATGCAATTGTGCGTTTGGTGGGCGAAGGAGGCGTGGCACCAAAAAAATTTTGATGGCATTATCTATATACTGCACCTAGCAACCTGCATGCCAAACTTGGTGTCCCTAGGTGTTATATTAACTGAGATATTTGCCAAAAACATGTATTTTTTCCGAGGTATGTCTGGTTTTACGCTTATTGTTGGTGAATGGGGCGTGGCATCTAAAAACAAAAAAGATTCTTGTATTGACTGACTAAATATGTGGTCGATACTGACGAAAACGGATATTGTAGCTCTTACCATCTCTCAGTTCTTTTTGTTCATACGGACAGACAGACAGACAGACAGACAGACAGACGGACATGGCTATATCGACTCGGCTGTTGATGCTGATCAAGAATATGTATACTTTATGGGGTCTGGCACGCCTCCTTTTGCCTGTTACAAACTTCTGACAAACCCAATATACCCCTCAGAGGGTATAAAAACATAAATTTCTTGAGGCTTACAACAGTTTTCACGAAAATATCTGTATATTAGTTTTGAGCAGATTCAAAAATATTTCAGTGCATAATTTAAATCGAATATCAAACTAATTAAATAAGCATAAAAATCAAGAGAGCATTATCTACGCCTCCTTAGCTTATCTATCTACATATGTATGTTTTGGGGTCTAAACTGTTGACCAAGTTAAGAAGTCCCCTACGCAGCTGCTAATGAGCTGGCCAACAGTTTAAATTTCGGTTTCATCTGCTTCGTTGTTTCTCTTTTATCTGTTTTTTTTTTTTTTTTTTTTGGCTGCGTAGGTGTTTAGCGTGTAAGATTAGATTATGCTAATCAGTGAGTCGAGATCTTAACTCCACGAACATCAAAAGCAGCTCCGTCACAGTTCGAAATGCCGAGACGTACATACATATATGAAATCAACTCGGATATTCTTCTGCTTCTTCTTGCTTTCTTGCTTTTCTTATAGAGTACTTAGTACGTAGCTACGATTAGAGAGCAGTTGCCTGTCACTAATTGCCGATAATTAACTCGAGTCTTGAAATGCGATTTATAATTTCTGCTCGCAACAAATTAAAATTACCAATGTAGGCATTTGTGGCATGCCACATTGTATGAATCTGACAAGCAACAAGGAACAACATCATAAAAACAAAAAAAAAACTATGTATACAACCATACATATTTTAGAATGTGAGCATATCGGGAGTACTCGACGTGGAGTTACTCTCTGACACATAAACAAATTATGTACGTAATTGTATAAAAATCCATTATGGAGCTCATCAATTTAGGGACGAAAGCGCAAATTCAACACTCAATTTTATGGATATTTATTTTGTTACTTCACTTTCTACCATTTGTAGTAAAGTGATATTTAGTAAATGGAAATCGTTTAAATAGTAAAACAAATGAACACTTTCCATAACTAAATTTCTATGTCTGAACCAGAGAACTGCAACGGGTATACTCGAGTATGATTGTTCACTTCTACAAAAAATCAAATCAATTCGAGTGTAGTAGCTCTACATTTTCAATCGAGTATCGTTCAAGTAACAAGTGATCGTCATTGTATGATTTTAATGTGAGCGTAAATTTTGTTCACAATAAATCGAGTAGCACACGCATTTTGAACGCTTACTCATCGAGTAGCACCCGCTATTTTAACGCTCACTCATCGAGTAGCACCCGCTTTTTTAACGCTCACTCATCGAGTAGCAACCGTTCTGTGAGCATGTCGTACGCTCAGCTCACAGAAAAATCAAATCACAATCGAGTGCTTGCAACTTACGCTCAAAGTAAGCTGCAAGTGTTGCTTTTTTTTTAATCACGAGTAGTGAGTGAAGCACAAACTTTCAGAGCGAGTATAAGTCATGAATAATCAGTTGAATGAGAGATGATTTTTTTTCGCTCAGGAAATGTGAATAAATCACAACGGGTACATAGATCAATATTCGGATCAGATTAAAAATTCAATACTTGTTGCAGTTGCTCTGGTCTGAACAAAAAACCTGATATGCGTGCACATTATGTGATTGGCATTGCTAGGTCTAATAGTCTATAAGACATGGGTATTACTACAGAATTCATGGGTTACATAGCGAAAATGTTCATTCAATAAAAACAGAGTTTTTGAGTACTTTTAAGCTACTCTTTTTTCCGGTATATATTATTTATAGGGTATCGAAATATGCGTTATACAAATAGCAGCTGCTTTTGCTAGTGAGGCGACCAAAGATTCAATTCGATTGGAGACATTTTTAGGCGTGCCCAAAAAAGGAGCAGAAAAGCAGGTCACTAATTTGCCATTTAGGCTGGCATTTCTTTTGGCATTTGTGACAGGCCCAAAACGTTCCAACTTAATGGCTTAATGTAGCAGTCCAGAGAGAGAGAGACAGACAGGGACTGACGACAAAACAGAGTTCATCCATTCAAGCTGATAATTAACAATTTCAGATGCCATTTTGATGCTCTTCCAAACTACAACTAGTACTATAAATGATTTTCGCACAGATTTTTCAATCAGAGCTGCAATTACTGCAGTGAGACAAAGAGACAGCGAAATCTTATTAAGTTTTGTTTGTTTTCATCATTATTTTCACGGCTGATCGCTGATCGTTCGGTTCGATCGTTCGTTCGTTCGGTTGATCCGTTGATCCGTTGCCCATTTTCGGCCATTAAGAGTGAAAATCTTGTGTAAATCGAATTATTTGTAATTTATGGTGTGGCAGTTGTTGAATAAATGGAGGTTATTACCAGGCCAACAAACAACTGGCAACGAGTCAACAGCTCTGCTCTCTCGCTCTCGCTCTACCCCCTCTACACTCACTCTCTCTCTCTCCGTCTCGATCTAAACCTAAACCAATAACCATTAAGCGTGCTAAAATCAATCGCCCCCTCTTCAACTCCTTTAGGCTGCTCCTTCAGCAAAATCCTCCTCTCAGTTAGCAGTTGTGGTTGCAATTTGCAGACGATTTGCGGTTCATACTTTGCGGTTATATACATATATATATGTATATATATATATATATATATGTAACAAAGACACGAAACATGGCGGAGTCCAAGTCAGTCTTCGGAGTCAGTTTTTGAAGCCAAACTGGTTCAAAGAGATTATCGATTTTCAATTACCAGGCGAGTGTGCGGCTAAGTAGTTTGGTTTTTGTTTGGTCTAGCAATTTTCGTAACTGCCGGACTCGAAGTGGAAGTCGGACTTGTACTGCAGTTATAAACGCACATGCACTAAAAATAAAAAAAGTATATATAAAATAAAACCAACAGGCACTAAAACAACAGATAAACAGTTTAGCGAAATTGCACAGGAATTGCAACTTATATTGAACTTTAAGCAAATCAAATTTAAAATTTTTTAATTTGATAATTTAAAAGCACATGAAAGCTTTGTGCTTCAATTAAAGCTCAATAAATTAGCAAGCTTTTGAAAGCTTGTTTAGATAAAATAGAAGCTTTAAGAGATATTAAAAAAATGTATTATCAACTATTAAGGAAATCAATTTTTTTAATTAGATAATAAATAAAAGCACATGAAAGCTATGTGCTTCAATTAAAGCTCAATAAATTCGCAAGATATTGACAGTTTATTTAGAAACATTTTAAAATATTATTATTATAAATTATTAGTTGTTACTTGATCTTTTTTTAATCAGATAACCTATGGAGCTCCAGGCAAGCAGATTTTCCTAATTCTTAATGAGCTTTCAAAGCGCATTAAAGCTCAATCTGCAATGAAACCACTTTTAAAAGCTTTAATTAATTTATAAAGCAAACCATTTTAAAAGAAACTTCTGCTCAACATAAACTTAATTGAGCTTTAAAAGCGCATTAAAGCTCTAGATTGGTTTAGGCTCACTTGAAGCTTTAATCAATTTTTTCTTTAGATAATTTCTAAATGACTTGACTTACGGCAAGACTTAATGGAGCGCAAAAAGTTCATTAAAACTCTTTATGTAACTAGGCTCAGCTCTAAGCAATTTAAGCATGTTGGACAGTGTAAAGCTCCAGGCA
This sequence comes from Drosophila tripunctata, assembly GCA_035047385.1. Classification (NCBI taxonomy): domain Eukaryota; kingdom Metazoa; phylum Arthropoda; class Insecta; order Diptera; family Drosophilidae; genus Drosophila; species Drosophila tripunctata. The sequence goes on along the minus strand of JAWNPS010000160.1, from coordinate 8,012,956 downwards.
AGCAGATTTTCTTAATTCTTAATGAGCTTTCAAAGCTAATTAAAGCTCAATCTGCAATGAAACCACTTTTAAAAGCTTTAATTATTTATAAAGCAAACCATTTTAAAAGAAACTTTAATTCAACATTAACAAAATTGAGCTTTAAAAGCGCATTAATGCTCTAAATTGGTTTAAGGCCCACTTGAAGCTTTAATCAATTTTTTCTTTAGATAATTTCTAAAAGACTTGGCTTACAGCAAGACTTAATTGAGCGCAAAAAGTGCATTAAAATTCTATATGTAATTAGGCTTTAGCTCTAAGCAATTTAAACATGTTGGACAGTGTAATGGCAATGCGATAAGAAAGCAACTAACGTTAAGGAAATTAAACAAATTAAGTGCGACACTCGGCAGCGTGTTCCCAACAACATCAACACACACATCATATGGGTGTATGGATATATATCTACTATATACATACATACATATGTGTATCTTATCTATCAAATCGTTTAACATTTATAACCCGTTTGCCCCGTTGAAGTTGCCGTTGCCGTTTGCTGTGAGTCGTATCTACAATGTTATGAATGAAAGCGGTTTTTTATTTTGTGATGCGACGTAATCAGCGAACTAATCCCAAAAAGACAAAGACAGACGATGAAAGCGGAGGCAGCTGCTCGACAACTCTTTGGCCAATCTGTGGGCTATGCTAATCACATTGACTTGTAATTAATTAATTAACTAGTCAGTTAGTCAGACAGATATTTTCAGTTAGTCAGTCAGTCAGAGAGCTCAAGCTCAAGGCGTTGCATGTTGCATAAAAATAGCTAGATTTATGTAAATAAAGTAACTTAAAAAAGCTAAAGAAAATTTTGATAGACTTTTACACTAAAGATAATTTATAAATGCAGAATTTAGTTACTTAAATTAAACAAAAAATATTTTTTTTATTACTTAGTTACTTAAATCGAACATAAAATAGTTTTCTTGGCCTATTTTAAGCAAACAATTTGAGTAGTTCGCTGCCTAAGTCTTTTGTTTCTGGCTTAACTTGCACTCAATAGACAATTTTTAAACTTTTCCAATTTAGCTATTAATTAGTTGAAAAGACAGCACTGTGTAAGTATGCCAGTGCAAGTTTGCTGCCTAAGTCTTTTGTTATTTTCTGTTGCTCGCAAAGCGTCAGAAATTTAATCAAAAAACAACAGAGAAATGAAGAAAAAAACAGAAATTTTCATAAATGCAACGAACGAAAATTGCGCTTTTAATGACAATAATTTGCGTAATGGATTTTCATGTTTTCGTAATTGAATTTATTTTAATTTAAACCAAATTGCGGCAAGCGAGAGCAGATGACGACGAAGCTGTATAATTTTGTATATATGTATGTACGCCGTTCGCTAATTGATTATAATTCTGTCAGTCGGCAGCCACCGTAGATGGAGGCAGGATGAGTCTCTGCACTGAGTCTCTGGACTGAGTCTCTGGACTGGATGAGTCTCTGGACTGACCGTGGACTTTGTTGCAAGCGCAGCATTGGGGCGACGCCTTGAAGTCCATGACTGATTGCTGGCTCGAATGCTTCTGCTCCACATTTCGCGCATTATTTTCGCGCTCGTTAAGCCAGTAGCTATGTTGTGGGGAGGAGCGGCTCGCGGAGGGGGTGGAGGGGGGTGAATGCAACATGAGGTAGGCAGCAGCAGCAACAGCATCAACATCAACATCATTTTGATGCATCACTAGATGGCAGGTGTTTTGGTATCGATCGCTCAGCTCATGTTGATAAATACTTGTACTTGCCCCACCAATGCCCACTCCCCTCCCCACCCCCCTCCCTATCCACTCCTCTTGCCTCTTTAAGGTGTCTGCCTGTATTGCTGTTGCATTTCATAATACACATGCACATTATGTGTGTGGCAACAACTTCCGTTCATGGTGTTGTTGTTGTTGTTGCTGCTGCTGCTGCTGTTGTTGTTGCCACAATTTACTTTTTATGAATGTCAATGGCTTTTTAATTAATTGCCAGCAATTGCAGCGTCAATTCAAGCACACATTGTACAGGGTATTATTATAAACTGACAACCAAAATTTAACTTAATTGTTTATATTGAAGTAAACTTTAAAAATATTTAATAAAGAGAAATTTCAAATCGATCAGCATTTAGTACATTTTTTTTTAGTTTTTCGACTACAAATAATTTAGTTTTAATTTTAATATTAATATAATATAATATTAATATTAATAATATTAATTTAATATTATTAATTTTTAATTTTTCATTACTCAAAAATAGTGTATTACCTTGCCAACTCGCAATTAAGTAAAATTTTCCTAAATTTTTCGACTGCAAATAGTTTTGTAGTACTTTTCTCTAGTTATTTTAGGTAAAAATCTTAAAATAATTATTAATATTTACTTTATCATTACTCAAAAATAGTGTATTACTTAACCGACTCGATTTATATGTAGTTGTTTTTAGTTTATGAGACTTTTATGAGCATCAAATGCGCTTTTTGCAAACGAATTTTAATTCCTTTAAAAATAATAATTAAAAAGAAATTCCAATCGATCACAATTACGTAAATTTTTATTTAATTTTTCGACTAGAAATAGTTTAGTAGTACTTTTTCTTTAGCTAAAAAAATTTCAAAGTAATTATTAATTTACTTAAAAATAGTGCATTACTTAGCCGACTCGATTTATATGTAGTTTTTTTTTTAGTTTATGGGACTTTTATGAGCACATCAAATGCGCTTGCTGCAAACCAATTTTAATTCCTTTTTTTGCCCGCTCACATAAATTTTCAATTAATTATCTCCAATTAATAAAAAGCTGCGGCGATCGTTAAAATATGGCGACTTTAATGCGCCAATCAAATAATTTCAAAATTTTAATTATTTTTAAAAACTCATTTTATATGCGCTGTGATCAAAGCAGAACTGGAATGCTACAGATCTAAAAAAATATATATTTACTCAGCGTAAATTTTAGTAGTTGAGTTTAAGATAATTAGTTTAAGTTAGTAACTATTATATGTTTAAGTTTAGGAACCCTGTAATGTTTTTAGTCTATCACTTCATTGATAGCTTTCTTTTATTATATATAATCATTGATAGGGTATTTATAGTGTATACACTAGTCGAGCACTGAGTACTAAACGCGATTGTGAGTACATTGATTTAACTGGACTTTTGCACGCTGCAGCTCGCAGTTCATTAAAGGCGCTTAAATTGTATTTCATTGTGGCCCAAAAGGCGTGGCAACTGCCCCCGCTCAACTCTCTCTCTCTCTCAAGCACGGCAACGCCCTCTGGCGGCAAATGGAAGTGATGCTGAGCGCCAGAAGCGCACAAATCCAATTTAAATGCAGCTGAAATCGAAGCAAAGACCCCAAAAAGCATGGAAAGCGGCAGAGAGGGAAAGGGGAAGACCAAGACAAGAGAAGAGAAATGAAGTCTGAAGTGACCAAAAGATTCGACCCCCTGTGCGTCTCATTGTCGTAAATCACACATTAAAATATTTATTTGTATTTTTACTTGTTTAAAAATTAGTTAAAAGCCCGCGGCGAGACGAAGAACCGCGACGAAGACCGAAGACTGAAGACTGTAGACTGAAGATCGAAGACTGCAGACCAAAGAGACTTGTGGACTCCGACGGCTAAACTTAAGCTCATGTTGGAGTTTTTGGCTTTTGTTATGTGAGTGAATTTTAATTTCCTTTTTATGATATTTTAATTTATTTGAGCGTAAATCAAAACTCTAAACGAGCTCCAAACCAGCGCCACAGTCAGATCCACAAATCGGAGGCTGCACTTTTAATAAATTAGATTACTCCTAACCCCTCCGAACCCACAGTGCCTGACCCCTTTAACAAAATTAAAGAGAGAGCCACTATAAAAAAAAAAAAAAAACTGCAGTTGCGTCTAATCGACAGTGAAATACTCATTAAAAAGTGACATAGAAACCAAAAGCACTTTGAAGAATTTTGTTTTGGTTTCTTATTAAACTATTAATAACCTATTAAGTTTCAATAAAAAATTATTAATTATCAGATATTGATATTTTACAAAGGGAAACATTTTTGTAGAAAGATAAATTTTTTCTTAATTTATTTAAGATTTTTTTTATACATTTAAAACATTTTAAGAGCAATTATCAGCTGAAAAATAGCTAGATAGATAGTGTGAAAGTTTAAATTAAAAATTATTAATTATCAGATATTGATATTTTACAAAGGGAAACATTTTTGTAGAAAGATAAATTTTTTCTTCAAAAATCTCTTAATTTATTTAAGATTTTTTTATGATTTTTATATGAAAGCTTAAATTAAAAATTATTAATTATCAGATATTGATATTTTACAAAGGGAAATATTTTTGTAGAAAGATACATATTTTCATTAAAAATCTCTTAATTTAATTATGATTTTTTTATACATTTAAAACAGTTTAAGAGTAATTAACAGCTAGATTTGAAGCTCATGGAATTAACGCAGCTCTTTTAGCTTAAATAATTTAAAGCAGCCCAGCAACATCTAGCTACAAACCAGCTAAATTGTTGATTACACAAAACGATAATACTCTACTCTGTACACCTTTTGAAGAAGAAGAGTGTATTTCGGTCGATGGCGCTTCGTTTGCGTGAACTGCATAAATCTTTCGCTAAGCAGCAGACTCTTTAACAGTCTGCAAAACACTCTCTGGACCAAGTTTACTCCCCCTCTTTTCCCCTCCTCACTGCTGTTACCTCTTCTTGTGCCAAGATTGCTTTTTCACAGCTTGTGGTACGTCCGGCAGTTTATTAATTTGACGTTTTTTAGTTGCAGTTAAAACCAGGCCAGAAGATCAGCCACAACTTTGTATGCAAGTTGCAAGTATTGCAGCCCTGAATGTTAGGTAGCCCTGCTCAGAGGGAGAGAGGGTGTCACAGCTTATACAATTTTTAATCCTTCTGGTTTGCTCTCAACTTTAAAAGCTTTGTGTAAGCTTCAAAAGCTAAAAACTGCACAAGTTCTGCTGAGTGCAGTTAACTGACTTGCCCATAGATGGCGCTACTTCTCTTATACGCTGGAAAGTTTGCAACACTTAACAGCGGTTGCAGCTCGCTGCAAACATTTGGTTCATTTCATACTTAACAGTCGCTGCGACCAGCAACTTCTTCAGCTGTTAAACTAACATGCACGTCTCCGCCTCAGCCAACATGTTGCAAGTTGCGGCTGGAAGTGTTCATCAGCTTAGGGGTAATACTGTTAACAGCCAACAGAATGAACAGACGGCAGGCTATGTTAATATTGCATGATTTGGCTTACAGCGCACTGTTATAGTTAATTGACAGACATGTAAATGCAGCTACGCTGTAAAATAACAGCGGTAAAGTGCTATGATTAACAGAAAGGCTATAAAGAGAAGGGGAATCAGAGGAGTCTACAAAATTGGGTCTACGATTTAAGCAACCGAATCGAAACGGTTTTAACATTTTTTAATTTGTTCATAATATTTTATTATTTCCTTTTAGCTATAAATATTTTAAAATAAACCAATCTTTAAGCTTGTAAACTTTAAACTTTACTAGATTCATTCACAATATTTAAAGTGCAAACCAACGCAGTCCCTTACATGCTTATTTCTGGGGGAGTGAAAAAAAAGAGGAGTTTTAGGAAAATGGGAAAATTGAACAATGTGACAGTGAATACTAAAGACGACGCGTCGTCGGATAAGTTAATGTAGAAACTCTGTTCATTTTAAAAGCATATGAACCTATGTTGTTTTTATGCCTGAACACTTTGACTGCATGCCGGAAAATGTGTAGAGGATGACGGAAAATTGGTTAGTGCCAAGGGGAAAGCAGGAGATGGGTAAAGATAAAGCCGCTGCATTTGCATAAAACGAAGCAGATTTCACAAACTAAGTAGTTAGTGGACTCGCAGTAACATATTTTCACTTTCATATGCACTGACAATAATGCGACACACACGTCCCTTTTTCCTTCTCTCTTTTTCTATTTTCACCCTCTGCCTTTTTTGAACCACATTCAGACACGTTAAATAGTATAAGGAAGAGGAAGAGGAAAACAATATCATAGCAATATATATTTCCAAGTAAGCACATAAGTCTAGAGCAATCTATGCTAAATTCTATCATCTCTTAAATGTGACATTCCATTTCGTGTCTAAAATGAAATTGTCAAGTAATTTTCCAACAATTTGCAATGCATTTTAAAAAATCCATAAGATAAAGGCGTAAATTTCACCATAAACTCTTCACTAAATGTATAAATAAAACTGCCACCGAGACGAAAAGTTTTAAAATAGAAATATAACTTTATTTATTAACTCATTCGTAAAGCGTTTGTTTCGGCGAGTACTCGGAATTGTATTCAAAATAAAAATATAAGTAACGTAGTTTCTAATGAACATTTTCGTAGAGGTTTATTTCAAGTCTTTAATGGAGAAAAGACAGGTTTAAGAACTGGCAGTTTCTTCAATGTTTCTGCCCAAGTTTTTTCTTTCTTACAAAATTTATTTAATTTTAGAACGTTTCCTTTATTAAAGAAGGTTTTCTTTTAAGGTTTTCCCTGAAGTTACTGTCCTCTGAAGGTTCATTCATATTTTCTTCAAATTATGTTTCCAAAAATTGTTTTTCCTTAACTTTCTTCTTTCAAGTCTTTAATAGAGAATAAACATGTTTAAGAACTGACAGTTTCTTCAATGTTTCTGCCCAAGTTTCTTCTTTTTCACAAAATTTATTTAATTTTAGAACGTTTCCTTTATTTCTTCTTTTAAGGTTTTCCCTGAAGTTACTGTCCTCTGAAGGTTCATTCATATTTTCTTTATATTATGTTTGCAAAAATTGTTTTTCCTTAGCTTTCTTCTTGCTTAGACATTTCTGTATTGCCCTCCGCTTTATTAGGATTTTGTTCTGTGGGTACTTCCTTAGGAGGATAATCCTCTTCAGGTTCTTCCACTTCATTCAATTTCTCGTTTTTGGGATTTTCTTCAATGACTTTCTCCTCAATTGGGTCCTTCTCTTTAGAATCCTCCATAAGATCCTCTCTCTCAGGCATCCCCTGAAGTTGCTCGTCCTTATGTTTCACTTGCTCCTGCATTCCTGTCACATCCATCGCTTCCTTGGCTCCTTGTTCCTCATCTAGCTCCGGCTGACCCTCTTCTGGATAGGGTATCGCTCTTAGTCGTTGCACCATATGCTCCAATGACTCTCCCTCCATGGCAGGCAAGTCTTTTGTAACCTTTTCTTGCTCCAATGTTGAGCGCTTCTTGGTTGCATCATCATGACGCACTGCAGCACATAGCTGTAGCAATGGCTTGGATTTAAGCTCTCTTCGACTGGATGCCTTGGGTATGGCACCAGTGGACTGTTGTATAGCCAATTGACTAGAGGTTGTGGTGACTGTAACACAACAGACTGCTGCTCCATTGGATTCTTCTTCAATGCAACTGCTGGCAATGCTTTTATTATTATCCAGGCTACTCGTAGCTTCCTCCGTTTGCTCCAAGACTTCCGCTTCCGCTTCCTGTCTTCTGTTTGCCTCCCTTTCCGCAATGCGATTAATCATGGCAGTGCCACGTTCCGAAGTGTTGCTCAGTCGTGCAATTAACTCATTACCCTGCTCCTCCAAACGACGCAATCTCTCCGCGCGACTTGCGGAGACTCGCTCAATGTCCTCCAATCGTTGCTCCACTGTCAACGAAATGCTGGCTACACTGGGTTGTGCTGCTTCCCGCACCAAAGACTGTTCATGGAGAGTGTCCAAGCGATTGACCAAAGTTTCCCCTCTGTCTGTATTCCTCGAGAGTTGAGTTAAGAGTTGTTGACTCTCCTGTTCGAGTCGCTGAAGACGCGCTGCTCTACGATTCGTATAGGCTTCCTCCTCAACTGTTAGTGGAGATGGTGTGGGTTGAGTTGATGGAGCTGGTTGAGCTACCTCCTCTGGCTTAGGTTCCTCCTCTGTATTGCTTTCGGCACTACCTTCCCGACTTGGTGCTCGCCTTAAGCGATCCAAGGACTTTCTCAAATAATGTCCACGATCTGTGGTGCGTTTAATGCGCGACAGCAACTGTCGCGACTCCTCCTCCAATCTACCCAGACGTTCGGACCGCTTCCTAGTGTACTCCTCCTCGCGTGGCGTCAAACTCCCAGTGGCTGGCACAGAACTTGCTCTCGTCATGCGTTCCAGTCGCTTGCGATTAATAAACTCGTCCAGGGGTACGGCGTGTTGGGCTGGTGAAATTTCATCCTGAAACTGGCAAAGCTGTATCTCCAGACGTTCACGATTCCCCGACGTTTCCAGCACTTGCTGTATCAGCGATTTACACTGCTCCTCCAACTTTTGTATGCGATCTGTAGCTGCGCCGGGAGATGAAGAGGCGGCTTCGGGTGATTGCTGCTTTCCATTCCGTTGCTTGCTGCGCGAACTGTGCGTGGTTTTGGCAATGGCACCACGCGAAGTCGTCGGGACATCAACATCATCAAGTTCCTCGGGTTCCTCGGCTTCATAGAGCTCACGCCGCCAGCCACAAGTGGGCGGAGCACTGTTCCAGCGTAGCACAATCTCCTCCTCACTCTCCTCCAGCTTACCAGCAGCAGCTGATGCTGCTTGGCGTCCTGGGGATGTGCTCTGCATGCGTTTAATTTTGCGTGTATGCTCAAATTGATCCCTCAAGTGCTTGCGACGACAATGTGTGGAGGTTTCTCCCCCTCCAGCCACTCCCACATCGACTGCATCCTCATCGGACTGTGGCCCCGAATCGCTATAACCACTTTCCGCCGAATGATTGGCATCCTCGAGCTTACGGCGAGCAAACTCCCGCCTCCAATCATTGCACAACTCCTGACTCTCATCGTTCTTGGCCCTGGCCAATGCCCACTTTCTCCGGCAATACTCCAGCTCATCCTTTAGCTCACTCAGCAGGCGTCGCTTCTGTTGTAATTGATAGCGTAAGATCTGCTCCTGTGTGTGTAGCTGGCGATGTTGTCGCTGCATTTTACCCACCAGATGCCACGTCTTTGTCAGCTCCAAGCTTACGGCACTCAGTCGCTTCTCCTGCTCATTGAGTCTATTGTCCAGATGGCAATTGAGCGTCTTCAAACGATTCGTTTCCTTTACCAGCGATTTTTTCTCCATTATCAAATCCTAAAACAACAGGTAACACAAGACAAAAGAATTAGGATTTAGTTAAAGGAGGATTTAAGCATAGGAGCTTGTTAGTTTTTTATCCTATCTACAAAGTATTTAGTCTGTTTGTTGCACTATTAAGCGATGAGTTCAATATTTAATTCAACAAACTGCTGACCTACTTTCAAAAAGCGTCTGTCCTAAGCTAAGGACGTCTGCAATAGAGTAGCTCCAATTTTTAGACCCTGAGACCAAAAGCGACTAATGATTTTGTGCGAAAAGTTGTCTGTCTGCCCGTCTGTCCGTCTGTATGAACGCCTGTTTCTCAGCAAGTATAATAGGTAGAGATTTCATTCTTTTTGCAGAAGCTTCGTAGCTCTGTTACGCAGATCAAGTTTATTTTCAAATTTGGATGCCACGGCCCCTTTGCCCACAATTAGAGAAACAGTGGGACTATCTCGATTTTTGACTTTCTTAATATGAATGCTAGAAAGACCAAAATTGGTATATAGGATACTGTATACCATATAAACATATTCCGCTTATAAAAATTTGGATATCACGCCCCCTTTGCCCACAAATTGCTAACAAAATGCTGTATAGTTAACATTCGGCAAAAAATTTGTTTGGCCAAAATTCCAAAAGAAAATTTTCTTTTAATCAAAAAAATATTATCTGGATACTGGATCAATTAAATTTTCTTTTAATTAAAGTATTATTTTTAAAATACTGGCTCAGGGTCTTCTACAGTCGGGCAAGCTCGACTGTAATCTTCCTTACTTGTTTCTCCTGTCTAGCTTCTTCTGAACTCCTGCCTTTGATCTTACGAACTTAAACTGCCTCATCTCTCCTTTCATATATTCTTCTGACTTCTTCTTTACTCCTAATTTTGTCTAGGTTCCATCTCTTTTAATACCCATCATCTCCTATGAGTAAGCTTTTTTCCTTCCCTTAATTACTCCCTCTCACCTCCATATCTTCCACGGTATTCTATCTCATCTTCTATCTATCTGCTTGTGTCTATTTCTTCCACCTTACTGACTTCTATTTAAGCCCATCTTCCCTTCGACATACTGCACCATACACCTAGACTGTCCAAAAACCATCTTTCCATTATTACTGGACTCCATCTTCTACAAACCCAACTGCCTGTCTTTATCTCTTGTCTGTCTGCTTTCGTCTCCAAAACTTTTAGGCTTCACTAAATAAAGCGCTTAAGTGAATAATGCAAAACTTTGCAACAGCCTTAGACAGACAGACAGACACAGAGACACAGAGACGCGGCACGTGCTCGTCTGTCTTGCTCTGGGCACAGGAGGAAAGTGGAAAGTGGCAAAGGAAAAGGCTACTGCTGCACTTCATCAGCAAAACCGGATACGACAACTAACTAAGCCCGATTGTCCGCAACACTTGAGCAACAGCAACAACAACAGTATTGTGTAGCTATCCCCCTACCCCTACCCCTACCACCCTAGACTTACCTTCAGCTTGATGTAGGTCTTGCTGACGCTTAACTCTGAAGCTTTAGTTGATCCCTCCGCTCCGACTACGACTCCGACTCCAGCCCCCGTTGTTGTGGTGCTGCGGGCATCATCCTCGTCGTCAACTGGCGGCATCTCTTCAAACTGCACGCGCTCAATTTTGTGGTGGCTCAAGAGCTCCATCAACACTTTCCAAACTTTTGGCAAGTTGCCAATGATTTCTTGTGCCGTCGCAACTTTATCCATAATTTCGGGCGGCTCATGGCATTTTAAAGAAGCCGCAGTAGCAGCAGCCGCAGTTGCAACCTCAACTCCATCAGCAGCAGCAACGCCACCACTGCGTCTTCTATGCAATTTTCTGCTTCCACTTGGCACTGACTTGACACAGTCCACAGCTGAAACCAGGACGTCATCTTGTTCTGTCTCTGGCGTTGGCGTAGCACAGCGGCTTTTCTCATTGTCGGATTGTTCGGCCGATTTCGCGGCCTGTTCCACCAGCTCAAACAGTAACTTGGGCAAAGTGGCACCATCGCTGCAACTGCCCTCCGCCTGCGTCATTTCATTCAACAGATCACGATTCTCCTCCAGCATTTGGGTCAAGCGATCAATGTTCAGATTATGCTCGCCATTGAAACCCATCACCAATTGACTAAAGAGCTGCAAGCAAGTAATTATTATTAATTGGGTTTCGAATTGGATTGGATTGAAAAAGAAATTGTCAGTCGGGCATGCCGGCTGTGTAATACCCTTTTGAGCTTCGTTTTCAATTATATGAGTTCCAATTGGAGTAGCTGCTGCAAGAACTTTACATGCACACGTATTTATATATCTATCTCGCTCGCACAGTGCAATGCACATGGCTTTGCCTTGCTTGCAAGTAACGATTTTCGTTGCATGACAAACTTTTTTAATTATAGTCCGATTTTAATGAAATTTTCACAATCGTTTGATATTATTTGTCTGCAACTAAATGCTAAGTTACAAAACTATACGTTAAGAAATAAGTGAGCCAGCCGCTTGCAAAGTTACAACGCAATTGTGACTTGGGTGGGCGAAGGAGGCGTGGCATACAAAAAATTTTGATGGCATTGTCTTTATATTGCATATAACAACCTGCATGCCAAAACTGGTGTCCCTAGGTGTTATAGTTACTGAGATATTCGCCAAAAAAATGTATTTTTTCCGAGGTATGTCTGGTTTTTCGCTTATTGTGGGCGATTGGGGCGTGGCTTCAAAAAAAGGAAACAAACTTGTACTGACTGACTAAATATGTGATCGATACTGACTAAAACGGATATTGTAGCTCTTACCATCTCTGAGATCTGTTTGTTCATACGGACAGACAGACGGACGGACATGGCTATATCGACTCGGCTGTTGATGCTGATCAAGAATATATATACTTTATGGGGTCTGCCACGCCTCCTTTTGCCTGTTACATACTTTTCACAAACCCAATATACCCCTCAAAGGGTATAAAAATGTTTTCTACTCGTACCAGATTCACAGCTCCCACTTGTTCCTTGAGTATACGTTTCTCATACTTGTGCTCACTGCACTCCTCTCGCAGCTTGCTCAATTCCTCGTTGGCCGTTTCAAGTTCCTTGTTCAACAATTGATTGCGCTCCTCAAAACTTTTCGTTCTACAAGAAGAGAATCTTAAATAAAGCACACTTTAATATAAATTAAACTTACTTTTCCTGCTCGGCAATGAGTTCGTCCTTTTTGATGGAGATTAAACGCTGCAGATTCTCATACTCGGCAGCGGCAACTCTCTGACGCTCCTCGTAGAGTTGTCGCAGTTGCCGAATGTTGACCAATTGTCGTTCGTATTCCTGACGCAAATTATTCGACATGATTTTCATTTCTCGTTCGCTAAATGAGTTTTCAATTTCCGTCAGTTTCATTTTGAGCTGAAAATTTAAAGAAATTTTAATATTTAGAGAAGATGGGAGAAGGAAGAGAGGTGAGAGAGAGAGAGAAAGAGAGATTTCTCTTCATCTTACCTGTGCACACTGCTCCTCCTTGACGTTTAGCATTTGCTTGCAACAGCAGATCACCTCTTTTAGTGTTCCCACCTGACGTTGCACCACATCGAGTTCTCCACGCAGTGACAAATTATCGGCGTTGGCCAATTGCAGTGCCAATTGTGCATTGGCCAACTCAATGTTGGCATGACGACTGCGACTACTGGGATTTGCATCGTCCTCATCCACTTGAGAGTCCTTCTCAACACTTTCTACTGCTGCTGCTCCCTCTACTGCTCCTTCTACTGCTCCTCCAGCTCCTTCTACTGCTCCCTCTACTGCTCCTGCTCCTTCTCCTACTCCTTCTCCCACACCCTGACGTAGTCTACGATTCTCCGCCCGTTCGTTGGCCAATTCTTTGCGTAGTTGTGCCATCTCTTCGCGCAACTCCTGCACTGCAGTTTGCCTTTCCAAACGTTTGCTGGCCAACTGCTCTTTGAATTCTTCCAGTCTAGAATCGTGCTCATCGGACATGTTGTTTGTTGTTGAGTTCTCTGCTAGATTTTCCGGAAGTTGTAGCAATAACAAATTCTCGTGCTCAATTTCATTCCAACGAGGTTCATCAGCTGCCGTCTGTTCAGCTTCTGTTTCATTTACAGACGGCGTAGAATCCGTATTGCCCATTCTTGCAGAGTTTTCCTCTTCTTCTTCTTGGTTGAAGAACAAAGCAGCAGAAGAAAGCACACACGATTTATTGCAGTGTTGTTTACTTTTCTGCTTTTCTTTTTTTTGCTGCTTTAATGCGACTTTTCTTTTAGTGCCTCCGCCTCTCAAAACAAAGAAGCAACTGCCAGCTGTGTCTTTCAAGTTGAACGCCAAGTATTGTTGCTATAAATTCTATATATATATATATATATATATATATATATATATATATAATACGTATATATAGTTGTTCGATCACATGCGCGATTTCGCAATATTTATTGACTTTCACTTTTCCTTTTAATTAACACAAAAAAACTTAATCACATATTTTAATAGCAAATTTAAAAAGGGCGCTTTAAATTTACACTTTTATAGCTAAAATTATATATAAATGTATATATTACTACAGTAAATCTATAGTATACACATATATGTATCTATATATATATATATATATATATATATATATATATCTATGACAGCGCGTTGTTGGAAAATTTTTTAAATTTTCTAGCCGACGCGTCGTCGTTGAGCAACTTTTCACTTGGCCGTCTCGCATTCAACTGAAAAACTCTTCTAATATCGTTTTGGCTATTTTTAACAACAGCAACATTTTCTCAAGAGAGAGAGAGAGAGAGAGGAAAATGCTCTTTGAAAACTATTAAGAAAAGCTGCCCTCCTCTCAATGATCATGCATTCAATTTAATGCAGGATAATTTTACTCATGGGTTTTTTTGCTACCAAAAAATTCCTTGAACTTGGTTCCTAATTTATGCATTTTAATTAAAGATATATGAGTGTATATATGTGCATCAAAATTTAGGTTTAAATTTAGCTAGACACGTCAAGTAGATCTAGATCTGATTGTGACTAACAGAGAAATAAAAACAGTTGCCACATTTTGATCAAAACAAAATAAGTTCTGAAGCGTGTCAAAATTTGTTTTTTTTTTTTTCATTACCTTGGCACTGAACTATGTGCTAAGATATAGATTATAGTGCTAATCACATGGGTATCCACTCAATTATTAAATTACATTAATTAGCACACTTTCAATTCTCAGTTCAAGATCATTAAACGGAAAATGTTTACTTACAAAACAAATAAATACTTTTACCGAATTCGAGTCGGTTGATTTATAAGCAGACTTTAAAACAGATATTATAATCTTTAAATATATAAAGATAAGCAGTTTATGGTTTACAAATTTTTCAAAAACACTTTTAAAGCCTCAATAAAATAATTGGAATTTAATCTTTATATATTAAAATTACTAGTAATCAGAATCATTAACGCAGCTTTCCATTTTTTAAAAAAGCCTCCATTTTTCCAAAGCACATTTTAACTGAACTATAAAAACACGGGTCCAGAAAAATGTATATATATAAATAAATATGAGTAAGTCTTCAAAAAAATATATATTTTCTTATCGATTATTAACTTAATTCAGAACTTTATAAGTAAAATTTTAAGTTTTAAAATTTAAAAAAGCCACAAAAAAGTCGAAATAATTTATAAAACTTGTTTTTAAAAAGATTTTAAAACCTAAAGAAAATATTTGGAATTTAATCTTTATATATTAAAATTACTAGTAATTAGAATCATTAACGCAGCTTCCCATTTTTTAATAAAGCCCCCATTTTTTCAAAGCACATTTTAACTGGACTATAAAAACACGGGTCCAGGAAAATGTATATATATATAAACAAATATAAATAAATCTTTAAAATAACATATTTTCTGATCGCTTAGTAACTTAATTCCGAACTTTATAAGTAAAATGTGAAGTTATACAATTTAAGAAAGCCACAGAAAAGTCTAAAGAATTTATAAAACTTGATTTTAATAAGATTTGTAAAAAAAAAAATATTTTTTTTTTCTTATCGCTTATTAACTTAATTCAGAACTTTATAAGTAAAATTTGAAGTTTAAGAAAGCCACAGAAAAGTCTAAATAATTTATAAAACTTGTTTTCATAAGTTTTGTATGCCTTGGATTGTTAGGAACTAGTTCTAAAAACCATTTTCTCAGAATCATTAACGCAGCTTTCCATTATTTAAACAAGAAAGAAAATGACAGTCGGGCATGCCGACCGTGGAATACCCTCTGAGCTTCGTTTCCAATTATATGAATTCATTTTGGACTGCTTACAAGCAGTGCACTGAGTAAATTTTATACACACAAGCAGTGCACTAAGTAAGTTTTAGGTACACAAGCACTGCTTGCGCACTGCTTGTAAACACTGCAGCGTAAACAAAAGCAGTGCACTGCTATTGCGATAAAAATTTAAGTTTGTATAAAAAACTTTTTTAATTATAGTCCGATTTTGATGCAATTTTCAGTATTGCTTAATATTATTTGTCTCTAATTATACACCAAGTTACAAAACTATACGTTAAGAAATAAGTGAGCCAGAGGCATTCGAAGTTTCAACGCAATTGTGGGCGAAGGGGGCGTGGCATCCAATAAATTTTGATGGCATTATATTTATATTACAAACAACAACCTGCATGCCAAAATTGGTGTCCCTAGGTATTATAGTTACCGAGATATTCGCAAAAAACATGTATTTTTTCCGAGGTATGTCTGGTTTTTCGCTTATTGTGGGCGAATGGGGCGTGGCATCAAAAAAAAAAAAGATTCTTGTATTGCCTGACTAAATATGTGCTCGATACTGACCAAGTTTGAACTTGTAGCTCTTACCATCTCTGAGATCTGTTTGTTCATACGGACAGACGCACAGACGCACAGACGGACAGACGGACAGACGGACAAACGGACATGGCTATATCGACTCGGCTGTTGATGCTGATCAAGAATATATATACTTTATGGGGTCGGAAACGCCTCCTTCTGCCTGTTACATACTTCTGACAAACCCATTATACCCCTCAGAGGGTATAAAAAGCCCCAATTTTTGCAAAGTACATTTTAACTGGACTATAAAAACACGGGTCCAGGAAAATGTATATATGCAAACAAATATGAATAAATCTTAAAAAAAAAATATTTTTTTTTTCTTATCGATTATTAACTTAATTCAGAACTTTATAAATAATATTTGAAGTTGTAAAATTTAAGAAAGCCACAGAAAAGTCTAAAGAATTTTTTAAAACTTGTTTTTAAAAAGATTTTAAAACCCAAAGAAAATTTTTGGAATTTAATCTTTATATGTTAAAATTACTAGTAATTAGAATCATTAACGCAGCTTACCATCATTTAATAAAGCCCCCATTGGACTATTAAAACACAGGTCCAAACAAATTTATATATATATACAAATATGAATAAATCTTAAAAATAATATATTTTCTAATCTATTATAAGTAAAATGTGAAGTTGTACAATTTAAGAAAGCCACAGAAAAGTCTAAAGAATTTATAAAATTTGTTTTTTTCATAAGATTTATATGCCTTGGATTGTTAAGAACTAGTTCTAAAAACCATTTTCCCCTAGAATTAATAGTTTTTTAGTAAAAAAAGAAAGATTTCCAATAAAAAAAAGGGTGCTAAGAGCAGTCATTTCATAATGACTTAATTAGTAAGTAAACTGATGGAAGTAAAATATGGATGGGTATACATACATATATGTTCATATATAGTTGTTTTGAGACTTATATAGGGGTAGCCACATGGGGGGCAACATGTGTATACGAGATTTGCTTTTGTTTGCATTGTTTTTACAGATGCGCTCCGCACTAAAGTTTACCGAAAAAGTTTCAAATGAAAATGCATTTTGCAACAGATTTTTCCACTACCAACGGCAAGGAAATTTTGTTTTTTTTTTTGTATTTTTTTTTTTTTTTGTATTCCAAGTAACTTGGCCATTGTCGACGGCATTTGAAAAAAGTGGGAAATACGCAGCAATGACTTTGAATGAGCTGAAAAGCGCAAAGAGAGAGGGGCGTGGTGTGAGTGCGAGGGGGGGAGGGAAAGGCGGACACACATTTGGTTGGGCTTCCTGATGCTAAGTGTCGCAGCCCACGCAGAAATCAGCAGAAAAAAAATGAAAAGCACACAGAGAGCGAGAGAGAAGAAGTGAAAGAGAGAGAGCGGGAGAGAAGAAGAAGTGAAAGAGAGAGCTGCTAGAGGGGCGAAACTCAAAGTGGCAGCTCAGGCTTGAAAATGAAAATCAACAATGCAATTTGCCATGTTGCCTGTTTGGTAGCTCAGTCTGGAAAAACAAAAATATAGTAAAAACTACTAGTGGGAAAATTGATAGTCAAACGAAATGACTGTAAAATACTCTGTACTTCATATGCAGCAGATATACATATATTATATAATATACACTAGTAGGCATATTTATTTATACAACACTTAAAGTGAAATCTACTTAAAATTTAAACTTACTTCGAAAGAGGTTTGGTATCAATAGATAGGTCACTTCAATTCCGTTTTAATAATACATAATGCTTCTTAACCCATTGAGTACACGTGGAATATTTTCAATTCTTGCAAAGCTCTAATTTTTAAACTTTTTCCCCCGGGCTAAAACAAAAAATGTTTGAATGCAAAAAGATTCTCCAAAAGAATCTATTAGTGATGGAAAAAAAAACAAATTTTCAAAAATCTCATCGCATGTATTTTTTATGATTTTAAGTAGATTTCACTTTAAGTGTCGTCAAAATAAATATGCCGACTAGTGTACATATATAATTAAATTAAGTTCCCAAAAATAACAAACAACAA